>VZSV01000102.1:2952027-3046983 GCA_013398735.1 Nothocercus julius
TTTTTTTTTTTTTTTTTTTTTAGGTATGTAACCTTTGCTCTTTGTATATGTCTTATTGCATAATGTTTATGAGCTGCGATGAAGTAATGCTGTAGAAGATAGATTTTTTTCTGCTAAATCGTATAAAATGTCTAAATCAAAATGTAAAATACAAATATTGCAGTTTCAGCGGAACAAGTCTAATTATCTTATCTACTGGCGTAAATTCACATAAAACTCTGGCTTACAAAACTTTCAAATTGTATGATTGTATCCCGTGGAACACAGGAGAGGACAGGCATGGAAACATTTAAGGAAACCATGGCAACAAATAGCTGAGTAGATCCATGCAGGTAAGAAATGCACAAAACGTATTCATTAGAGAAAGAGGCTTAGGAAAAAAAAAACTCTGCAACAACAGGGAACCAGGGAAGCAGTTAATGCCTAAAAGATCAGATCAAGAGAAAAGAAGGCCATCTTCTTCTTAGGGTATTTCCTAAGAAAACTTAAAAGCTACAACTACTGAGCGTTCTGCACTCTTCCCCAACTACAGCGTACACCTGAGGTGTCCTGAGTCCGTGTTATGATAAATGAACGACGCTTATGTGGTTGGCCAGAACATCAGAGCAAAAAGGCTTTTAAGTTAGTACTAGCGTCCCAGACGTTTCCAAATCTGCGGAACAGGAAGAGTCTGGAGGAGAAGTTTTGCTGGAATTTATTGGATGGACAACATCTGCTTCCTTGTCTTGGAGAAAAAGACTGTTCTGAAGGGCTCCAACAATAATTCTTTGACCTGAGACTTATTCATCAGCTGGGCTTAAGGGAACACTGTGGCTCAGCAGTCCTTAAACTTTGTTGACTTAAAAACAGAATATTGAAGGCTTCATGGCACAAAATTTCAGGTTGTAAGCTGTTAATCGTATTGTAAATGTTTTTGTGTTTTGAGGAATGTGTTGTCTTCCTTGAGGTCCTGTTAGCATGGATCCAGTGGCATGTGCGTTCTTGATAACAAGAAAAATCACACGTCTGAATCGCAGGGTATTTTGAGAACTAATGTATTCCCTTGCCTATCAGGATAGAGAGAGTAACTCTTCCCTATTGCATTCCCTATTCCTATTCTTCCCTATTCCTCTTTGAAGGTGCGGTTCAGTGAGTGTTCAGCATATCCCTTTGGAGAATCTTCAGACTAGTGTTCTTGTAGAAAGGTGCCACAAAGCTTTTCTTCTTCCCTTATCTCAATTTTTTTTTTCTTTTAAAGAATGATATATTTTTTCTGCGTTTTGTTCCTGGCGGGCCCATACAATAGGATATGATATTTTCCACCCATGACACCTCCTCTAGAGACAAAAAACAAACAAACTCGGGATTCATGTACAGGCATGGTCTATCCTACTTACAGAAATCCAGGTGCCATGGAAGTATTCAGTGCATTGGTCTTTCTGTCAGAGGTTGCAAAAAGAATCAGGTATGCTAGGCTTAAGGTCCTCAAAGCTAGTAATTTTAATATTTTTTTAATTTGATACTAATAACTATTGTTGTGGTAACATCAGACCAATGCCCACAGTCATGATTGAAGTATAGTGTTATGAGAGAGGCTAGTGGAAAATAAATGTAGTTCAAAAAAAAAAAAAAGAAAGGAATCCTTCCAAAGGAGGACCAAGAATTTTGTATTGCTGAACAACTAAATATGTCACATCCTCCCTTGAATGGAGGTACAGACCACGTTGCAATGTGATGGATGAGAAGCAAACCTTGGTACTA
The DNA here is from genome assembly GCA_013398735.1 of Nothocercus julius. NCBI lineage: Eukaryota > Metazoa > Chordata > Aves > Tinamiformes > Tinamidae > Nothocercus > Nothocercus julius. The sequence goes on from VZSV01000102.1 coordinate 2,953,768, forward strand.
AGCCCCACATCACTGTCTTTATTGATAAACTAAGGAACAGAGCTACATTTGGATAGAGCATTTATCCAGTGACATCCTCCCCAGGGATCCAGCAGTTAGCACTGGTCCTTATGACATTCATGTAACTTCATAAGCCCATGCATGGTTATTAACTGCTTGTTTTCACTGATTTCAATTAGAAAATCCTCTTCCTCTGAGAAATACTCTGCTGAATCCCCGGGGGATGATGAGGCAGATGAACTGTTTTGGCTAGTAGGGACCAATAACTATTGCTGTGCACTAAGGAAGAGATCCAACTGTCCCCTGGCATCATCAGGCTGATGACCTGCACCAAAAACAAGCACTGCCCTCCCGCCTGAGAACCAGATGAGCTGAGCTTGCCAGTCATTTGCACTGCGACCCAATTTCCTGAGCATCTTCAAGGAGCACATGCATATTGGCTGTGACAGACACAGCCAGTACAGCTGTACAGCCAACACGTCTGGTTACAGCTGTTCTCTGTGCTTCCTACCTGCGCACAGCTGCCTTTGCAGTGCCTAACCAACGTTCAGGAATTGAAAAACGAGGAGAAGAAATGAAAGCTGTTAATTAATTGCCATCATATCAACAGAGAAACCGATGACTACAGTAACCCATGCTGCGTAGCGCTCAGAAATATGGCCTGAAACCACAGAAGGTACAGTTGAAGCAATTGAAAACTTAGGAAGGAGAAAACAAGCTTGCACAAGCTAAAGGCTGCAAAGCCACAGGGAAAAGAAAACACTGCTTCTTGACACTGGATTCTAATCTGAATAAAAACAGAGTTCAGGGCTTGCTACAAAGGATCAAAGAGATCAGATGACTAACTGGCAAGAATGAAAATGAGGATTAGAAGTGGCAGACGGGAACCTGAACTGGAAAGCAAACCAAAGCTTTCTGCAGCTGAAGAGGCTCGGCAAAAGGGATCAAACCATCTTGGAGAATGAAAGCTTTAGGCACAATAAAGATGAAATAATGCCTGCAGAATCTCAGATTGTGATAAAGGAAGCTGATTATCTAATACGATACCTAAAATGCTTCACTCTGCTATTTGGCTCTCTGTGGAACATTTTTGATGAATTAAGGCTTGGTTAGTACTGAGATTTAGATAATGAACTAAATGATACATTTTCTTGGATTTTAGATGATTTAAATTGTATGTCAGAAGCAATGCCATCTGTTATAGATGGTAAAACTTCTCCAGGGGGCTGATGGCGTTTGAGGGGGTGGGAAATGGGCAACAAGGCTAAGTGGGTCATGCACACCTTCCTGAAAAGGATATGTGCCCCTTTCTCCTGTAGCAGCCGGCATTATCCAGGCGGCGTGGGTGAGCACAACTCTTGTCAGATCTGTTAATTCAGCTCCTGATTAGACGGCTGAGGCTGCTGCAATGGTGTTTGCCAGCTTTGCCAGAAGAGCTGCTAATGTGTTTATTTTTGCAGAGTTGTGTCTGTATCCAGTGAAGCTTGCCTGTCAGGGGACAGACTGTCTTTGCATTGGTTGTCCAACTGCTCCTGTCTGGATTTGTCACTTGGACCACAGCTAGTGTATTTATGTCAGAAGTCTAACACATTCCTATAGGTTCAATGGACCATTTCCCTGCTTCTGGCGTCATTAGCATTTAAGTATGGGGGACCACCAAAATCTCTGCAAACTGTTTGAGTCATGGCCATCTTCAGCTTTGAGCCCTCCTTCTGGCTGTGCAGGCAATCAACCCAATCTCCAAACTGCAGTTGTGACAGCGAAGTGGTGCACTATGATCTGCAGCACTGCTGGGTCCTTTGGAGCTCTTGGGCAAGTGCTGGTTGTTGCCTCCTTTTACTGGGGCTGTCCTTTCATGCTTCCTGGGGTCTCTTAGGAAACTCCCAGCCTTAGCTGGAGTCACAGATGAGCAGAGAGTGTGCCTTTACCTTGGGACAGCAAGGAGAATACTCAAAGATCTCTGCACCGTACCTGGGGATCATGGAGCAGTCACGGTAATGCCATGAAAAGGTTTGGAGGACATCTGTTCTTGCACAGAAAATTTCAATTTGCAAATACTTGCTTCCTCTGCAGAAATAGTTAAGTCTTAATGTTTATCCATTGTAGTGATCTGAGGATCAGTAGTTAAATAAATAGCCCATCACAGAGGGAAACAACTGTTTGATCTTCTCCAATGTTTTAGGCACACCTCTGACCTTTTCTGCAGACTTACATAACAGATTCTCATCCCTCTCTTGTTTACTTTTCACAGATCTGCCGTTATTTGCTCCTTCCTTCTGCATATGGCCCGTTGCAGTGAGGAGAGGTGAGCTCAGACAGCTGCTTCACTTTGTCTCCCTGATGTATTAGTCTTCTGAAGCTTGTTGCAAATAAGTAATTGAGAAAATTTTCTCTAAATTGTTCTGAGGACAGAATTAGCTTCTTCCTTTTTATTTATTTTTTTTCTACATGAAAGATGTGGGAGGATAACAAGGGTGACAGGAAAATTACCTTTTCCTTATCCCTTGATCTGGTCCTGAGTACAGCTTAGCTGTAACTGTGCAATAAAACTGAAGTCAGGATTGATTGCGAGTTATCACATGATCTTTCAGCAGAAGATTTCTGAGGTGAACATGTTAGATTGGAGGACCTGCCAGGTGTATTTCAGCAAGAAGGCAGGGAATGGAAAAAAGAAGTGGTGTTCTTAAGAGATTCTTAAGCTTCAAGTTTTTTTAAACACAGTTGCAGGGGCTGAACTGTCGAAGAATATTGCAACCAAGTGCATACATAAACTGGTGTAGCATAATGAGAGGAAATAATTGTTCTTTGCATGGCTTGTCAAACAATTTGTCAGTGTCAAATAGGATATTCAATAATAATTTTTTTTTCCTATTATAGTATGTTCTTTCCTTAAAAACCTTGAAATTTTATTGAAAATCTGAATTTATGGAAAAGCCGAACCTATGATCTCAAGCGATACCTTTTTGGTTCAGCTGTGAATGAAGTTCCTGAGGATTAAGTTGATCAAAACTTTTATATAAATTAAAAAATTGCAGTTGTGGTTGAAGTAAAACCTTAGTTTACTACCAGAATTGTGTATCTAAAATGCTACAGGAATTCCCACCTGGAAACTGTGTTTTTTGGTGCCTACTTTTCCCTCTGAGCTGGAATCTCTTCTGTAGGATGCACCTTATCAAGGCCTGGAATGATGGATGCTTCAGCCAGCAGGGAAACCACCTTCTACAGAGCCCAAGAAACCCCATCCCCAGAGGTGAGTGCTAACACGAAGTCACAGTGGCAACATTTTCATATCTGAATTTTGCCTGTTTGGCCAAAAGCACGTACTTGCACTACCTTTTTTCTTTCTTTTTTTTCTTTTTTTTCTTTTTTTTTTTTTTTTTGCTTTTCTGTTGAAGCCAGAACATATTCCCCAGAAAATACGGTTACCTGTTCCTTATTTACATCCCAGTACTGCAGCAGATCCACCCGCTGGTCCCCATAGGTTCTGTCTATGAGTTACGTTTCTCTTGTAAGTTCTCTCCCAGAGGGATATCACACACACTGTGCTCACAGAGGTCTGCGCGCCCTTCCTGCTTTATTCCTGATTTTATTTAGCTGTTAAGGAGCAGAGCAGCAGGCGGAGGTGCTGCCAGGCGGTGCCCTTGATGGAAGGGTTGAGGACGCGTGCCGGTTTCCTGGGCAACGCTGCTCCGGGGAGGGCTGCGTGTGCGCGATGCCGTCGCCCGGAGCGGCATGACCCCAGGCCAGTGCTCGGGATGTGGCAGGAGCCATTGGCTAACACGGTCTGAAGCGATGCAGAGCCATAGGGAGCGATGCTCCTCCTGCCTCTTCCCTGCTGCTCAGCTTTAAAGGTTGGCGGAGATGATCCTGTTCCTCTTCTTCCCCAATTTTATGGCAGAATCAGTTTCTCCTTGCATCTAGGAACCTCCTTTTTGGAGAGCATCTTTCTGGAGATGCTGAATGCTCTATCCAGATTTCGATAAAATGTTCATGAGTGAACAGAGCCTTTTGGGCTTATATGTTTCATGATCTGATTAGAGATAGCAGAGTTTGGCAGCCGGAGCGCTGTGTATTGGCTTGTTTGTTTTCCCAGTTCTGCTGGAGACTTCCTGTGTTTCCTGGTGTAAGTCATCTTATTTTCTGATTTATTTCCCTTCCTACTTTTCATTTGCTATTTCAGTTGCAGACTGGAGAAGGGGATTTCTCCCCTGACAGATTTGTACAGCACTGAACTCAGTGGAGCTGTGTTCTTAATTAGAGTTTTCAAATAGGGATGTAATACAAATAATAATAATTAGGTGTTTAATCATCATCAGTATTTGCACAACATTGTCAGCATTTCAGGCACATGTTTTACCCAAATGCTATATGGGAATTTCCTCATTTATTCTTATAGTAATGCTGCTTTACAGCTTCATAAGGAAGAAACAATCTTTAAGTTCTAATATTTTTGAATCTTTTTGTCTGTCTCTCTGTCTCTCTCTCTTAATAGAACTCAACATTCTGTCTTGGCAGCTAGTAAGCATGTTCTCAAACATGCAGTAAGGCTGTCTGTCCTTGAAGGATGCTAAACCTTAATTAGGCTACCCCTCACTATAGTCGCTATCATTTTGAAAACCTTTAAGTAGCCTACACTGATAAAATCCCGCAAATAATATTTTGCAGATGCTGGAATGCACAGATTTATTTAGTTGCTTTTGGTATAATTTAGCCAGCTGGTTTTGTATCAAATGGACTTAATTTTAACAAGCTGAATATGGTGTTATGTCAAAGGTTTCATTTAGTGCAGCACATATTGTTGCTAACACTAGTGGGAAGAGTACACAAACGTACCTGATCCCAGGATGAAGTCAAACTTGAAAATTATTCATTTGTATGACATCACTCTGTAGCATTTGAAAGAAAAAAGGCTTACAAGATGGGAAGAAATAATTCCAGTATTGTGTCAGATTGCCATCAAATGGCAGTGATAGACATTGCCAGAGCAAAAGCAATCTTGATTATATGATTTAACACTCATTATACCATTACCTCACTACGCCTTGGCCTGAATTTTACATTACCTCTAGATATCAAATCAGATTCTCTTGCTGCTGACATAGTGCAGAAGAAATACTGCCTGGAGAAGGAAAGCAGCAGGTTGCAATGATTGCAACTTCAGCCTGAGTTTGGGCACTGCCTACGTGTCCAGCCATAAGAGCAGCTTGGCACGAGGGGACACCCACCCTGCTAGGTAGCATGAAAGGCAGAGACCTGGTCTGCTCCTTCCCCTCTCCCTGAAGTGCGGGGTCTGCAGGTAGCTGCCAATGCGCTGAGTCAACTGGGTGGTCAGGGGTGTCTTCTAGTCCTGCAACAAGGACTTCTGTTAAAAACATGGATGGAAATGAGGTTGTAGTAGTGTGGCTTATTCATTCTGCTGTGGGCCTCACTGGATGCTTAAGCTGACTGAAGGAACAGTGCAGGGGGAAGAGGATGCTTAGGCTAAGAAACACCCACATCCTGGATTCCTTGGGGCTATCTCGGCAGTGTGTTCTACGAGCAACCTCTACTCCATAGGACACGGGGACAGTGAGTAGGTCTGCGGAGCCAAAGGGGATGGTTTCTAGAAAGCTTATCTTTGATTACTGGACAGTCAGAGCCAAGCTATTAACTACTTGGCATGCAGCTTCCCTTAATTTTGGCAGACTGGCAAATGCAGTCAAGCTCTTTCATGAAATTGCACAATGAAACCAGCGATGTCTCTCTCCAAAGCACTGAGAGGTTAGATACACTGCAGAATTCTTTGAAGAACTGAGGTGTTTCTGAGAGGACAGGAGGAGCTGTTTGCAAAGGCAGAGAGTGGGCACTAGGTGTAATGCAACTGCGTGCGCTGGGGGCAGAAAGCCCCGAGCGGCAGGGGGAGAGGCGGGAGCCTTCAGAGCCGGCGGTGCTGTGGCCCTGAGAAAAGCTGAGCTGCTTTTGAGCAGATTGCTGGCTGAAAAGGCGCGTTTGGAATTGTGCCCGGATGAACTCCTTGTCTGTCCCTATTGTGCTCGGGGAAGCAGAATGCTATGTGCATTCTGTGTATATAAAAAGTGGAAAAAAAAACCCAAAAAAGTGACTCAAATCACAGGCTTCTCCACCTAATGGAAACAAATCCTAAACATTGTCTTATTATGTATGACTGGGGGGGAAACAATAAAATAAACGGATCTGGGTATGAGTTTTCCTTTGGAATCATCTACTATTGGAAAACACTGTTTCTACAACAGGGAGTTTTTTTCATTGGAAAACCTTTTTTGTTGTTGAACACTTTTAATTTAACTAAATATTTTAACTAGACCTTAGGTGGGTTTGACCTTAGATAGAATATTTGCTCTGCTTCAGTTGTTTCAGTAATATACAAACCTATGAAAATATGAATTGCCTTTAAGGAGTTGATGTTCATATCCCCACTAGGTCTCTCTTGCATCAGCTTGCTAAATACTAGAGAATCTGAAGACTTTTCTTCTTGGCACATGGACACTGACACTCTTTTCTGACAGCAGGGAAAGTTACCTGTTGTACTTATTAATGATAGAGTCGCAACTCCTGATGGAAATATCTAAGAATGATCTAATAGCTGTGTTGTCTTAAATGTGTGAAGGGTTCAGAGCATTAATTTAGATGACAAAGTTTAACTGCTCCTCCGACTGAGGATGCAAATGGGGAGCGCTCATGTCACAAGGCAGTAACTTAACACCCGAGGTACATGAAGCTCTCCTTTTCCTTCCCATGGAAGCTTGTGTACTGTGCAGAAATAAATGCAAAATTCACGGCATCAGGGAAAGCAGAGGTCTGAAGATTGACTGGCAAGCACTGAGGGAGGCAGGGAACTGGCCAGCTCTTAGCAGTATCAGTTTTGTGTAAATCACTGCAATGCAAACATCCATGCTGGATTTTTGACTTATAGCCAACCTGTCTGTTAAGCAGGGCTGTTCACTGAATCCAAAATAATGCTGCAGAGGCATAAGGAAAATCACAGTTCTGGGAATCCCTCTTCCACCAAGTAAAACTAGTTGGTAAAGTACTTCTACTTTACTTCTACTATGGCTATGGTTCTTTAGGCTATGGTTCTAGCATTTACTAGACAATTAAAATTGAGGGGAAAGGTGTTATGTAGAGCAGGGAGGAGAGCAACTTACACACATACACAAGAAAGGCAGTATAAGTCTGATGAAGACTTTAGACCAAAAATGAACGAAAGAAATTGGAATACTCCCAGTATTTTTCAAGAAAGAGTTTCACTTGTCACTTGGAAATGGCTTTCAGACTTTGAAATTGATAAACTCTAGCAATTCATTCTAGTAATTCTAATTCCAGTAGATATCAAATAGTCCAAAACATTAAAATAAGACTACTTCATATTTTACATGCCTAGATATCTCTTCTATAATTTATTTGCTATTTGTCAGATGCTTTACAACTCATTTGAGGTTTCTTCAGATCCAAAATAATTTTAAGGAATTCCCATTCTCACAGAATCGCGTCTGTTTCAAACACTCTCAAATGTTTTGCTGAGGCAGGTGGAGTTAGATTAGATCTCTTGCGGTTTTCAGGTTAAAGATTTTGTTACTTTGGTTGTTTAAACATTCTTAGCAGCTGAAGAAAAAGCTATGAGCAATTAGAAACTGGGGATCTTCGGGAAACAAATCAGAAGGGAGTCTAATGAGCTAAATGTTCTTTAAATGTTTTTTGATGGGGCATATTTCACTTGATACTTTTTTAGATAGATCCTTTGGCCATTCTTTTTCTTATTTCTTGTTTTTCTACATTAAGCAAGAAAAATAATAGCTTTGGTGAAGGTGAGGTTGGGGAGGGACATGGAGGGAAGGCTGTTTGTCCAGGTAAGTATAAAACTTAGGTGTGATTGAACTGTGACAGTGACTGTACTATAATGAGAATTTTTTACCCCCTTTTTGAAGAAATCTTTGTGTTAATTCATCAATCTGTGCATGGCTTTGAGAGATCATAGAGGGGCAAATATAACATCCATATTTTCAAAGAGAAAAGCAGAACATGCGGGGGGAGAAGATAACTTTAATATTAAAAAAGATGCTGACAAATTATTGGAAAAAAATGTATAATCATTTTGCAAATAGGAAGATGCTTAAAACAGCTAACATTGACCAAGGCAAGCGTTAGAACAGGAAATGATTTGGAGGAATCTCTGTGGCAAAAGAAGCAGATTTCATTCTGAAAGATATTAATAAGAGCCTGTGGACATGAAACGTGAATTTTATGGTGTATTCAGCTGGTGTGCTCAGTTTTGGACAAGGTGCTTCAAGTACAAAGCAGGAAAGACACAGGAATAGTAAATAGGTCATGTTTTTAAGTCATGGAAAATGTGTCGGGATCAGGTCACACTAAAAAAGTGGAACACAAAAGAGAAAAGGACACATATGTCAGAGATTGCTCTGAAGAGAGTGATGATCAGTTCTTTATGTCCACTGAGGGCAGGACAAGATTTTCTTCAGCTGAGTCAATGATATTCTCTGCAAAAATCCAATATGCTGAAGCGTAGGAAAAACACTACTTTCTATTGATTTATCTGCATTTTCAGCTTCTGTATATTGTGCTAATGTTGTGAGTCCATGATTTGCCTTGTGTGAGTCCATTTACCCTTTGTGAGTCCATTTACCCTTTCTTAATTTCGCAAGAACCAGTATTATTTATAACATAATTATTTGTATTATTATTCACAATTGAAAATATCAATCCTTGCCCAACACATAACAGAAGGGTTGCTTTAACTCCCTCAGACAACTGACCACTCTACCATGGTTTTCATTTCAGCACTTAAGAAACTATTAAAAGTAGCCCTGATCACGGCCAAAAATAATGACAATAGGCTGCAAATGTAGACAGTGGGATGCCTGTAATATCTTCTTCTGGTGGAAGATTGACACCTAGGAAAGATCAGAGCTGTTCTGGAGGTAAATTCATGTCTAGAAAGACAAGATTGCCAGAAAAGCTTTGGCAAGATAAACATAACATGAAATCGTGTTGATACTGCCTGAAGATGGGAAAAGAGGCTAAAAAGGTGCCTTCAGCAGGAGGAGAATATCTTGCCTCTGTTTCTCCCCATGTGTTCAGCCCACAGAGTTTTCTTGGGTGGATGCAATGTGCTTGCACTCCCTAACCCTAAAGGCTTTGGTGCTCCGGCCACCAAGGGTATTCAAGATGTAGAGAACAACTGTGACATTCTGCATGGGAGAGTCCTTGACTCCAGTAGGTGCTCCCAGAATCAGCTGCTGGAATGGGATTATTTTTAAGTGCAGTCTTGCACTTAAAAATTGCAAGTTTGGCACCTGAAGACTGCCTGAGTTTTGTTTATGGTCTGGGTTCTGTCTTAAGTCTGCCCCTAAATGTTGGGTAATGAGAGGTTTGATGGGGGAAAAGGCTGTAATATAGTCACAGGTGGTGCTTTCAGGGACATCTAAGGGGTGAGATTGCATGTATTTAACCCAAGAGTAAGATTTCATATAATTTCACGTGGTAATTTTGTGTACTATGCCTGTCTCGATTAAAATGTGAAAAAGTGAACACCTTTGCAATAAGTGAATATATAAAAATAGAATTTAAAACTGATATGCTAGCTGATTGGTTTCTTTGAAATTATTAATTCTGTGCAACCAGACTGAAGACAGACTATGCAAATAATAAGCTTTTTTAAACATTGAACATTGAATAATAACCTTGTTTAAAAGACTATTTAGTATTTCTACAAGAAACATTGAATTTAAGACATACATCATAAATCCTCCAAGAAAAAATAATTCCATTCAAGTCAATGAAAAATTTGTCATTCAGCTCAGTCAAGCCAGGCTTTACCTGACATTTCACCTCACCTTATCTGTTAAGAAAATAAGTTTCCACTACCTACCTATCTTTCAACTAAAAAGCCTGAGTACAAGATAATCTCTTCTGTAGAATGGCCAACTTTTTTTCAAAATGTCTATGTTGATGGATTTTATCTGCTTCATCATCCCTCTCTTCCTCTCTGATGAATGCAGACTGTTTGGGTAATTTGGGTCTGTGTTGTGAGATCTTAAGTGGAAAAACTATTTGCATATTTAAGACTCCTGAGAACAGAGAGTGGCATTATGGCTTGGGATTTTGTTGGGTTTTTCCCCTGTGTTAGGCCAAGAGAGACTTTGAATTTATATGTAGCAATTACCATGCCTAATTTTTAAAATCAAACTGCCTTTTGAGAATTTTAATGTATAGAACAGAGGCCGCTCTTCAAGATAATCTTCCTTGTTGTTTGCTTTATTCATTTTTAATATACCAGCCCACAAAAGTTTGGATATGTTTTTCTCTCTTTCCTCATCCTTGCCGTTTGTTCAAACTTGTTTTGGAAAGTTTCTTCTCTCAAAAGAAACTCTTCTCAATAGAAATGACAGTTTACTGGAACCATATGCAGAAATACCCAGAAGTTATTTTTGTTATTTTTTCTAAATTAGCAATAGAATTTAAGTGTATCAACAACAACAGCAAGGTGTAACGGAATGAAAATTACAGCTGATAGCTTTTCATTTTTTGACTGATAATTCAAAAGAATATTCGAGCACTGAAGATACCTATGCAGGAAATTCCTGCCAAAAAACCCAAAAGGTCTACCCAAAAGCAGTGTCATGTCAGAATTACTGAACTGATTGAGGGTGTGGATGTGTGTGGCCTAATGCTTAAACCTGCATGCTGGACCTCCATTCCAATGACAAAAGCAGGATGCCCAGTGAAGCCAACCCTGTGGATACACCGAAGCAGGGACTGCAGGCCCTGGAATTGACCACCCTCTCTTTTGTCTATGGCGTTCTTTATTTGCAAAAATTATTAAAACTATGACAGGGGTGTTAAAATTTTTTAAATTTATTTATATTTAAACAGTGAAGTGCAATTCAAATGCTGAAAATTAATTGGAAGTATTGAATCTGCATTGTTAAACTGCAAAGCAGAGAGTACTAAGCCCAAACTGAAAGTGGCCGGATGTTCTTGCTGAGATCTTTTTGCTGATAAAATTCATGCCCACTTCATTATGCTTTTTGATCCTGGTGGTTGCTAAAATGTAATTAAAAAAAAATTCTTGAGTACAAAAGAAATTCTATGATTGTTGCTGATAACTAAAACTGATGCATTAGCTCTCATTAACAGTTTTCTGCTCTTTTACAGTCCTGCAAAGCTTTTTAAATAGTGTGGGAATAAAAATCACTTTTCTTTCTCTTCTGCAGTCAGGTTTCACACTATTATCACACATAAATATGTTAAATAATGTTACAAGATTATGCTGCCACTGTTAATCAAGAATGGAAAGCTGTAGTTTTAAGAATTCAATTTCAGGATGTTCTAGTAACATTGATCAATAATAATAATAATTGACCAATTATTAAATTTTAGCATATAGTTACATTTAGTTAAAAACTCAAAGAAAACCTCCATGAAGTATAAGTATTTTCTGCTTAACTCCCATGGTCAGTTGTATATTGTGAATAGCTCCTTATTGGATTTATGATGTTGATAGTTTTACAGATATCAGTTCCACAGTCCTTTGATTTTGTGACTTGTGATACAAGTGTTGTACTCTGCTTGAATCTTCAGGACCATGAATTCTTTCCTATTGCTCAGGCTCATGGGAAAGGCTTTGCTTGCTGGCTCTCTAAAATGGGACTGGCTGTAATGTGTAATGGCCAGAAAAAAAAAAAAAAAAAAACCTCAAGTTCAGATGCTTTATAGTTTTTTCTGTTTTTTTTAAGAATTGGAAAAAGTGCAGTCCATGGGGAGAGAAATGTTATTACATAAAATCTGCACTGTTAAGAGAATTTAAAGTGGTACAAATGGATTTTAAGTTTGATAAGAAAATTGATTGGAGATTGTACATTGTGAATATATTAGGTTTATAAAGACAAAACATGCATGAAGTGCAATTACTGCTAGTGTTGCTATATTAGTATGAATGTTAATAGCATGTTTGTTTTTGAAATGGGTTATGCATTCTGGTAAATGTCTGCTTGAATCTAGTCATCTGTGTATCACTCGTCTAAGTACTCTCATTTAAGATGCCATATCCCTTCTTGTAGCAATAAAGGGGTAAAGCAACATTAATATTAAATAATTAGAAAAACAAAAGAGGAATGATTAAACATATTTACATAATTGAAATAACACTGAGTCGCAGTGGGAAATCGGGACAATGTTGTCTCCTTTCAAAGTAATTCATAATTCAGATTTTTAATTATGGCATATTCATTCATTTAAAGATGATTCTGGATGAGAGGGCCACTAATGAAATACAATCATTAGCATCTAAACAAAGTAATTTAGAAAGTCTCCTTTCGGGGAAAAGATTTCTAGAACATCATCAATCACACAAGATATGCAAAAACAAGCAATTAAACCACACACAAGAACTACAACAACCTTATATATTAGTAATGTACACATGAAAACATAACTGATTACAATGATTAGAGTAGGGTAGTGTGGTTAATTTGTATGTTATGTAGCAATTTCATGGAAGAATGTACCAGGACAACATATCACACAACAAATGAATGCCATATCATTGATATATGTTTTAAATATATTAATATCATTTCAGTCAGTGCCAAGTTATCAATAAAAAATCTACTGATGAAGATCTGGAACCGGGCTCTTCAAAGGTGCATAAGTCCCCTACTCTGAATCCTGGACTTGCTTTCTTTCTTTCTTTCTGTCTTTTCTCTCTCCTTTCTCTATTCTTTTCTCTTTTGTTTCTCCCTTTTCTCCCATTCTCTTTCTTTCCTTTCTTTTCTTTTCCTTTTTTTCTTTCTTTTCCTTCTTTTTTTCTCTCTTGGATTTGTATTGTATTGTATTTGGCTAGATTGGCAAAATATAGGCTTAGGAAGATATTTCATGAGAGAAGCAGGTGCTGCATTAGTTTCTCATTAACTACTCAAATCCTGCTTTGGGCTTATAGCAACAAAGTGCTTATAGACCTAAATGGGTCAGTGATTTACAGGGTCTCCTTCCCTACACAATTACAGTTCATTAAACATGCAGCAGCATTAAATGGGTAGAGTAATTCTGAACAACTTCCAATGTCTGTGTGCAGTGTCCTGTTAAAGGGACACAAAAAAGGCTGACTTTAAACACCTTCTTCTTTCAGTTAAATTATAATCTTCTTGGAAACCTGTACCATTTCCTTCTCTTATTTAAAAAAAGTCAGAAATACTGGAGTGTCTTGTGGGGGAGCATCTTGCCTGAGCATCTGGTACAGTCGTGCTGCCTTTGATAACCACCAGGCTTAGAAGCCAAAATATGTTCTATTGGGTACTCGAAGGATAAAAATACTGGTTAATTTTCAACAGTGCTCCTTCATTTGACTTTACAATTTATAGCAGTGAACATTAATGCAAGAATAGCTTGGTCGAGGAGGAGTTTAAAATTAGAGCACCTCTTCTCATTAGCCCCAGCAGCCTGACCCAGGGTGAACTGAGAAGTAATTTGCTGCCAGATCCTCATTTTGCTTCTGTTATCACTCCTTGTAAATGAAGCGCAGCAATTTATTGTAGCACCTCAAGGAGTCAAGAACATAATGTGTAAAACACATACAAAAAAATCTTTCTTCACATTCATTAACACCCAGCACATAGAGGCTGTTCACTTTTCACTCTAATGAAGGAGGGGGATCTTAAATCTAAAGCTTTCCAGCATGTGAAGAAGGCCTCTTCAGGTCATTAGACAGACGCTGAGCTGGACTGAAGAAAGGTCATTGACAAAAAAGAGAGAATGGCAATATGATGAAAAATAGAAAATGGATAAAAGATGAGAAAGCACAGAGAATGGAAAGTACATTTTTGGCATCAGTGATCAACCCTTCTTGTCTCTATGTTCATTTTCTGTTGTCAGTGAAGAAAAGAATATCTGGCTTTTTATTTAGCTGGGAATTGCTCTCGTGTTTGGTCAATTCTCATTTCATCAACCTTGATCTGACCTTGCAGGAGGCATTAATAGGCTTATTTTTAAGGGAGCTTTGTCTGCTGTCTATAAATTCAGCCTTTCATTTTGTTCTTTTATATTAAAAACATGCAGTCTACTAGATTTTAATATATTCTGATTACGTAACTGACAATTTCCCCCTGGGGAAATCTTTTGTCTCACTAGTCCTGATTAACAATTTGGTTTTATAGCTGTGTATTAAGACCACATTCAGTAACATTAGGAAGCTCCTATATGCAAATTGATTTATATTGGTAATAGAAAGAGAAGAACCTAAAGAAGACTTAGGATCACACTCTGAAGTGCACACATACTGAATGCACAAAATAACATGTACTTAAGGGTGGAGGGTGTCAGAGCCAAGAGGCATGAGTCTTGGAAAATGGTTCATCGCTTTAGTGACCCAGTGTCCAACGACAGAAGGATTAAATCCTGAAGTTCTATAGCAGTCACCATTACACAAGATACTTCTCCACAACACATATAACTTGCACTGATGTAATCAATTACTGACATATGTGATGCAAGAACAAGATGCAACAAAGTTGTAGTCATTCTCTGTTCCAGTTTTAGTATTAACACAAGTAAATTTTCTTTTTCTGATAGTATGTTTTCTTGTGCCTACTCATATCCCCTTGCAAGTCCTTTGGGACAAGCTAATCTCATAAATTCAAAAGTGTATATGTTTTCCTGTAAATGCCTTCCATTGAGTTAACAGCATGGGACCATTATCTTTTGACAAAACTGTTCCAGTGAAGTCTCATCATTAAATAAGTAATATCCTTTACATACAATGGAAACTGGAATTAATAGTATATAAAAGATACCACACTGAATGGCCATCCCTCGACAGTAGCATGACATACATCGAATTATGTCCTATTATCTTACTGCTTCTGAAACTGGTGTGCCATTGTCAGATAGCCTTACACCAAAAAACCCATAATACTAAATGAGCAGTTAATATATCAAACAGAAGACAGAGATAGTTTTAGAAGTCTCTGAGGGTTTGCCTTTTCTTTAAGAAGCACCCTAGTAAAGTATGCATGCAAAACGAAACAGCTGTGCATCCGAAGCTGCAAACTACCTCATTTGCTGCTGGACTGGAATAGCAGCTTCCCCCATAGCATCTCTTCACTGCCCTCTCAGTTCTGCCCATTTACTTGCTCAGCTGCTGCCTTTGTATTGCACTGCAGTGGTTTTCTTTTAGCCCAGATAATTTGGCAGAGGTTAGAGAGTGACTGGGCAAACAGTCAAGCCAGCAGAGCCCCTGGATCGTGAACAGCGAAAACCATAGTTAGGTGAAGAAGGCTCCACAACCTCTGACATCAATTCATCAGCAGTTAGAACATTTTTTCCATTTCCTTAAGCCATTGGCTTAGTCTCACTGATGGTTATCAAGCAGATGGTATGGGTAAAACTTAAGGCAATAGAAGTGCGGTCTCTCAAAAGCCTTGCAGATTGTATGGTTTTAGAGTGGCATAGCCCACACACGTTTGTCATGGATCCCCCAGTTCCACAAGCATTTTAGCATATGTCCAACTTTGTTCCTTCACGGAGGCGCCCCAGTACCAGCTTGACCAAAGCTTTGAACATAATTATGTCCATTCATAGGTGTTTTGTAGAGCCAAGTGCTTTTATGTGAACCTTTCCTGGGGTATTTTTCTTCTTTGACAATATTTTACATGGAATATATAAATTTTGTGCCTTTTCCAGTCAATGTTGAATGATAGCTGTTGCTGGAACTACAGTTTTTACTGGAAATGCTGCTACATCTCTTCGCTTGCCTGGGACTCAGCTGAGTGCGTAGCCCTTTTGCTGAGCCCATGAGAAGTGTCCTGGAGCACAAGGGAGCAGAGGGCAGCAGGTTCAGGGCGAGGGGAGGATGTTACCCATCAGATACCCATGGTATCTCTGAATGGTCAAAATGGCCAGCTCTAATCGGAAAGCTGTGGTTAAGGTATGATTTGGAAATATATATATAAATATATATATGTATGTATTAAAACAAGTATGTATAATATATAATATACATATAAATACTTGTTTTAATTTCCCTCTATGATTTGTTTCACTCCTTGCTGTTGTTCAAAATTTTTTTATCCTCTGCTCTCTTTCATTCATCTAACTCTTGTTTTTCCACATTTTTAACTTAGCCTGAGGTTAAATCCAGTCTTCTGCCTTCTTTGGTATCAGAGAGTAGAATATAAAGAGATTTTTATGCTGGTTGTCACCCTGCGTGGCTGGGAAGGAAGTGGGAACTGGAGTTAGTAAACCAACCAAAGCACAGAGTGTGGAAGGAGTCCAGTGCCTGTCGTCCAGCCCTCTGTAATTCACAAACTATTTTAGATCCTAAAATTGTGACAGCTTGCTCTTGTGATAAAGATGTTAACAAGAAGAGAAAATGACATTAATTGAATCTATTCTTACAGGTCACACTGAGATGAGACTCTGATGATACAGAATTATAATAATAAATATGGTAGTAATTTCACAATTCTTTATATATACTGTTCACAGTCCTTTCACATGCAAATGTGCTATCTTATCCTTCATGGCTGTGATTTTTACTGCCACCCAGGCTTTTATAGAGAATTTTCTAATAGTTGATTCCATAATTACTTTATATTGCAAGAACAATATAGAATACCATCCCAGATTATGTTCTCAAGATAGCTCTATTTTTATTACTGTTTCTCCTGGTCTTTTAGGAACCTCTCCAATTCACACATCTTCCACATTTGCAAAAGTGGATTAGATCATCATTACTTAAGCCCACAGGGCATTAGTAACCAGATGTGAAGAGTGCACAAACTTTAAATATTATAAAATTATAGGTTACAGATATTTGTATACACATGAAAGTGCTGATTTTGATTTGCTGGGATTTTGGATAGCCAGAGAAACTTGATGTGTTAATTCCTTAATCCTGAAAAGTTTTTGAATCTGGAGGCAAATGATTATTTAAATCTGCAAGCAGAAGTGATTATTCAAAATTCAGCATTTTATAAATGCCTCATTCAGGCAAAGAGGAGAAATACCATCTTTCCTAAGGACTAGTTCAGGCAGCAGTATTAAAATCGGTGGGACATAGAGATTTTAAAAAATCAGAATTTTCTCATCGCAATATTCCTTTTTTTCCAGATGAATTGATCCCAGAATGATTTTTACCAGTCAATGCTTATGAGCTACATGTGGAATTGCAAAGCCTCTACTGAAAGATGCTGAGTTGCACCTTCAGTACAGGACTGTTACTCCTAATGGGACTGAGCACTTATGCTCTTGCTTTACCCACATATGTTCTGCTGAGTTTACATTCCGTGTAATCTGTTAGATACAGAGGGTGGACTAAAGCCTCTGGATTCTGTTTAATAGCCTCAATTACAGGTGGAAAGCATGCGGTATGTAAATCAGTACACACTAGATGTGATATAATTGCAAGGTCAGTGTGGACAATGTTTTGCTGAAGTGCTACTTTAAGTGAATAATTTCAATGATGACAGGATATTTTTCATATTTGAGAGCTAATGTACCGAACTGGTCTTTCAGAAACATTGCAGTGTAATGTTATACAGCAGAGAAATATTAATAGCCAGATTTTGCTAACTTCAACACTAAGTGCCTATCTTAGTAGACAATGTGACATGTATCTACCCGTATTTCTAGTAGCATTTGAAGTACAGTATTCTTAAAGTTTGCATGTGGAGTTAGAGGGGAGAAAACTGCAGAGATTTATTTCACAGTTGTAAGCAAAGAAGTCAAGGTAATGCTATCTGTTCGCTTGAGATGCTGGCAGCGTTATGGAAGAGCACCGCAGCAAAGCGTGGTTGGTTGGCCCTGGCACAGGTACCTCTTTCAGGAACAAAGTTTCATGATGCCTATATGAATTTTAAAAAAGATATCTATGCTTTCTTGTAAACAATTAAATTTGTTCATCTGTTAATATGTATTATACACATTATTATTATCATTATTATACACAATGCATTCAGTTTTATTTTCCACTAGTGTCAAGATTTATTTCACTTAAGAGCAGCTTCCACTGACTTCTGTAGACTAAGATCTCGCCTGACACAGAAATAGTCAAAAAGTCTTGAGATATCGAAATTGAAATACTTTTAAATATGTTTTAGAGGACAGCTGGAGAAAGATCCCCTGCTATCAATTATTCTCATAAAAAGATTGAGCATTACTTTATTCTTCCATGTAGATGTAAAATAGGCAACTCAGTGGAATATAGTTGTTTATAATCTCATGTGTAGAAGTACTATCTTGATTTCAGTATGATTACTATTGTGAGAGGAATACATACAATTATAAAGAACAGTATAAGACATAAGGATTCTAATACAAAAAGAAAATCTAGAAAATCATAATATAAATGTAAGCAAAGAAGATAAACTATATCTAGATAAATCGTTGCATGTGATCATTTGGCCTACAAGAGATCAACAGATTTTATTGCCTCCAGTGATCTGTCTTTTTCACCAATGTGATCTGGGGAGTGAACATTGAGAAAATTAATCTCTTTTCTTAAGTTTCTGAATTCTACTTTATTAAGGTATAAGTAAGCCGATTATTATACAGTAACTTCTGTTGAACACTGCAGCTACTCTTTTTGCTTAAGTTAATTTCACATCCTGTTCCACACAGGTTATTTCTAATCTATTATAAAATTCAAGGAAGTAAGCATCTGGATAAAAAGGATGTTTATCAGCAATGGCCTAATTTGCTACACATAAGTACCATTATTCATTATTACTCTCATTATAGTGCAAAAGACTTGAGTTGGCCTTTCAAGTTACATGGTTTGTAACTAGATGGAGAAGGTTAGGGAGAAATGCAACTCATTTCTCTATTCAAACTAACAGCAGCATGAACCATTCCTGGAGGAAAGCACCAAATGTGACATGGTACCATGTGTAATGGTTATCTGTCTTTTTCCATCCGTATTATCTCCCCTGTTTCTTCTTTGATGTAGTCTAATGACTTTTTGTTACACTGACCTGCCTGGGAGAGTGAAAGACAGGGTATAGCAGGAAGCTCTACCAGATCTTTGTGCTGTTGTCTGCATGCTATGTGTGCTATGAATGTCTAATTGTCAGCTCATGTTCAACAGTCCGAAAATCAAGCTCTTAATTCTTCCTTCTCCTCTGCTTGTCAGTGTCAAATGTGTCATGCAAATGAAAATATTGACGGCTGATATTTTGGACCTGCCTATTTGATTGGAGTGCAGCTGGAGAATGTCAAGGAGAAATCATTTAACAGTGCAGTGCAAAAGGCTAAATATTCAGTCCAGGTCTAGTCCATAACTGTATTTCATTTATGCGTTCTTTTGTCTTGCTTGCAGTGTGCTTCATGAAAGATAGGAATTATCAAAGGGTTTATCTAGGAATATCTAGGAAATATCAAATTTATCTAAGATGCTGAAGCTGACAAGATTGGACAAAGTGGGGGATGATCTCCATTCACAGGATGTGGCATCAGAAAGGTGGATGTGAGTGAAACAGATAACAAGGAATTGGAGATGAGAATAACACTGAGCAAAAATGGATAAATAATTCTTAGCAAGCAATGTGCCTGATTCCTTTGCACCTTTTGTTCATGTATTTTTGATTACTTTCACTGATTTGAAGTAAGTTCCAAGGTTATTTCAGCCAGTGGATTTTTATCTCTTGGCTTTTCCTGGACAAATCTTTTCACATATTGTTTTGTTTCTGTTCTACTAGTCTGCGCATAAGTACAGCACAGCTGGGGGGTGAAATCAGGTTACTGGGCCTTTTGTTCTCGATGAAAAAGATGAGGCAACAGTTTGAAGTGTTAGGAGCAAGATAACTGAATATTTGAGATTTACTAGACTATTTCAGTAAAGCCTTTTCTGAGAAAAGGCTGAGAAAAATGCAGTCTTACCTTGGTGCAGTATGGCAGAGGCCGGGGGCAGAACTAGAGAAGCCTTCCTACTGAGGGGAACTGGTCACCTGAAATGTCCTCTTTCTCAAGCAATTCCCTCATCTTTCAATTAGCTTTTTGGTTGGAGACTCCTAGAAATTTTCTTTTGGAAGTGCAGGTCCCTGCAGAGCAAATTGAAGTCTGCAGGCAGTAAGCTTACTTTTCATGCCTAGTTTTTGCAGACTGTAGGTCTGATGAGCAAAATAAGGGTCCATATGGAAGACAAGGTGGGGAATAAAGGGAACTTTACACTCCCCTCCCATAAATTGCACTTGGCAGAAGCATGAAATATTAGTGTTATGAACAAGACTGTCCTGAACTGTTTATCCAGAATGATTTTCAATGCAACAATTAGTTCTTAATTACAAAGGTGTATGCAGAAATCTTCTGCTTTTACAGGAAATGTTGATTTTTTATGGAAAATTTTCTTAAGACAAAGATCTTGATTTTTCAAGACCAAAATTTTCTAGATAAAGATAACTGCCCCTCCCTACCTTTTTTTTTTTTTTTTTTTCAAGTCAAAAGAGAAAAATGTGCATAATAAACTGCTGATGCTTTCAGATTAACATCCCTTTTGTTTCATATGTCTGGTCAGGAAATTAGTTTGTTATGTGCTGTGACTACGAACAATAGCAATGACATTGACAAAAGTCAGAGCTAAATGAACAAGTTACTTTTGATTAGGGCAGACCTAAGTGGTACTAACGAGTAACCACCCACTTTAATACTTCCTGATGATGTGAATATTCCTCAGACGCCTCCCAGCAAGGCTCATAGTCTTCCCAGTTCATGGGAAGTGTTCTCTCTTAAACCCATACACTGTTGGCGTTTGGCATGTTTTTTGTGTGTGTTTGTGTTATCAATATCCAAATGGCAATCATGTATGTAAAATAAAATTAATTTTTGTGACCTACTGTAAATAACTAGAATCCCTGGAAGAGACAGGAAGAAAAATAGGGACACTGAAAACCCTACAGTAGATTTCAGTCATCTAGCAGAAACAAATATAGCTGCATGGACACAAAGAAAGTGCACCTAGCTAGGAAACCATTTCTAAAAGTAACCACTTGCATGGTTTTACTACATTAAAAAGAACAGATGTGGGTGCTTGTTCTACTTCTGCATTTGGGTCAACACTTTTCATAAGATGGCTATCCTTTGTTGATACCAGCCTCCTCCAGAGAGGAGAAGAAATTTGCTTAAAAAACAGCCAGTATTAGAACAAGAGTAAAACACATTCACTACATAGATGAAATAATTGTAATCAGAAGAGAGGAGTTATCACACTAAGAGGATTTCTGTGAATAGATGAATTCTGTGTATAACATAATCAAATTGTCAACATTGTTTAGTCTAGTCCTACTTTTATTCATTCCCTAGATTTTCTGATTAATTTAAATCATGGTTAATTGAGTAATGAAACATTCAAGAAAGTTCAGCTTTAAGAACAATTTACTAGAGATGATTTCCACTTGTTCTTGTTACATTTCACTATGTTCATCCATTAGTAAAGTGCCTGAAAGATTATTAGAGAAAAAAAATCTCATATTTTTGACTCAGGGGTACTTAAATTCTGAAGCTCTGTAGGATTACATTAAAGGGCTTGGTAATACCTAATACCAAAGCCCCAGTGTCAATAAAATTGGTTCTATATGTTATACAAGAAATAGAAACTTAGAGAATGTCCCAAGGGAGAATATCCAAGGTCTAAGAAAGAAGAGGTAGATCTTTTATAAAAGAACTTTGCTCATAGTAATTTTATCTAGATGCATAATATGATGATGAGTGAGATTTGCACAGCTTGTTCAAAGCTGAAGCATGGATAGGGAGAGATTTCAAACAATTTATTTGTAAAGTTATTGCTAAGTGAAAGGGAGAAAAAGACAACACAGTAGAAAGATTTATTCTGTTGTACTTGTCTGCCAGCTTTAGCCTTCTGCAAAGTGAGTGAGCCTGTCCGGGGCCAGAGAATTTCCTGAACTTCAGTTAGCCTGAGCCCGGGCTGAGGAAGGGAGCAAATCCATGCAGACGCGGAAAATAGCTGGTTGTGGTTGTGAGAGGAGACAAAATGAGACAAAGAACATCTGTTTGCTCAATGTGTGCAGGCACGTGTGAGCAGAAAGCTACTGGCATCTCCGAGACGATTATAAATGAAACCTGCAGTTTATAAGTTTGATTATGTTAATTGTTTTCTGGAAATACTCTTCTTTGTCATTAATTATGAGCTTAGTTCTTGCCCAGCTTTTTGGGGAGAGGAGGAGGGCGGGGGGACTCAATCAAGCTCAAATAAGAGCCTTTCTAGCTGCAGCTGCTTTATTTTACTATATATTCACGGACTGGTCTTAACAATACCAGCTATAAATTGGATACTATGGCATAATACATTTAACCTGACAGTCTGATAAAAGATATCATAGAGAAAAAATTATAATTCTTTAAAATGGAACCTGATGAGGCAAAAATGGACAATCTAAATACCATTGCTCCGAATGGGCGAGGTGGACAAACGATGATGGAGTACATTATTCCACTCCACTGGATGAAGTGACTTTCAAGGACTGATTAGCTCCATGTCTGAGAGGGTTAGCCCCCTGCCTGTTATAACAAGTGCCTATGAAAGGGAGAGCTGATCTGACAACTAGCTATGCCCACCGTGAAGTTATTTCAGTACTTTCTCGCCTAACAAGTTGATTAATCCCATCATCGTTTGAAAACCTATTTTATATTGAATAAATCATTTTCTAATAAAGAGCAGTTAGGAGGTGTAAAACTTTGACTTCTTCTCAATGGTGTTATCAGCTCCACTACAGATTTTGCCATTTCTCTTTCTCTGCAAGTTCTCTGTACTGCAGATGATTTTTTTTTTCATGCTGACTGAAAATTTTCATTTTAAACATGCATCCTTTAACAACTTAGTGTTACATCATGAATCCTTTGCAATAAAGAAAGGCACAGATTTCACAGTAAACACCAAAGATAAATGTCTCCATTAATTCAGTTCCTTTTCCTCGTTTTTTTCTCTTTTTTCTACTGTTAGGCCAAGGATAATATAAACAAATGATTGTTGCCTCTGGGGCCACATAACAAATACATCACTACACCCAAGGGAAGGCTCCAATATAATGTCTTGTATTTGAGACATCACATAATTGTTTGAAGCATTTGAGAGACATTTGCAGACAGCCTGTGAGGAAGAAAAAGGGCTCCAATTAGCTAGGCAAAGTGCTCATTTATGTACTTGGAAATACTAAGATTTGAAAAATACAGAGCTTAGCATTCAGTGGAACTGCAATAAGCATTATTATAAACATCACAATAAACATTTTGTTTTTGTGGAGCATTTCCTTTAATGGCATAACATTAAAAACTCTTCTAAAAGCAGGGGAGAAAGAATCTTATAATATAAGCCCAGGATTTCATATACATTTAAACACAAATTACTTTTTAGGACAAGACTATTTTGTACTGAGAATCCAAAGCTCAGTAGTTTAGATAAGATAAAAATAGACAAAACTAGGAAATATCCAGGAGAGAAAAGGGTGCATTAATAACAATCAGAAAGGTTAAAATCCCTATGCTCCACATAACTGAAAAAAACTACAAAAATCAATTATGTCCCTGGGAATGGGGAAGTGGGGGTTTTAGTCCTTAGCTTTCCAATGGACTTCCTTGCCAATGCTCATGCGAAAGCTCATTCGTCTGATAGCAGTTGTGAACCCCTCAAAACCCCCATGGATATTTTAATTACCCAGCTCTTCCCACTTACAAGCTCTGTGTGTGCAGCTATAGCAAGAGGAACATTAGTTAGTGAAGAAGGGAATGCCCAGCTGGTCTGGGGGACAAAAAGTTCCTCTGTATGACAGATAAATGGATCACAGCGAGATATGTTTGATGGAGACTATTAGCCTCTTCCCTGGCAGCGGTGGAAAGTCATGAAGGACCTGTACCTTGCACCCCTGCTCACGCTTACCGGTGTCTTGCTGTTGACAGGTTGTGGAGCCCCATCACATCCCTCTAGATGCCATCATATCCATCAAAGGAAAGGCTGCTGGAGGATGAGGAGGAGGACCTTCAGCATCCTTCACAGTGACTGATCACTGCTGTGTTCAGTTTCCTGTGCAATAAAAGTCTGCCTGTTGATTAACCTGTGCGTGGGAAGTAGAAGGTTCCATATGTGTGAAGGCTTCTTAGCTAGGTTGGCAAATCGCTTCCCCTTTTTCCTTTTGACCCCAGTTTTATCCTTTAATGGATTACATATTGTTTTGCTTTTTCCACAAGCATTTTCCACAAGCGCAGAAGGTATTTTTACCTTGCCTTCCAAAGGGGCAGTAATACGTTGGAGAGGAGTTATCATGAGAATATTGCTGCTACCTGTGGAGCGTGTGGGTAGGACAAGTGGAGAAAGAAAAATCTTGGAATGCACTTGAATCCACAGCCTCGATTCAGCCCTGCCCACTGCTGAGGGGATTTCCAACATGATTCTGATGTGCAGAATAATCTCCCTGTCCAAGGCCCAGATGTGCCCAACCTGACACGTTGTCTTGTACAACTGTCTGGAGGTTCACTGGGCAGGTAGGGCTGAAGGAAGCGGGGGCAGCTCTTAAGCCTCAGAGCTTGGCTATTCCTTTGTCAAAGCCAGGGTTTCTGATTTCAGGCCATTTCAGGTTTTTTTTCAAATATTCACTGACTATCTCATGTGTCGTCTGAATGCTGAAGCCGTTTTTTTTGCAGACATCCTTGCAGGTAGGGAGATGTGCCACTTGCTCAGTTCTTTCCAGTGAGTCGGAGCATGCACAAAGCGGCAGGGTGACAGCATATGCCTTGCTCTGGAAATAAAACTAAATAGATCTATTTAGATTATTTTCGTTCTTTCCTTTTTTTTTTTTTTTTCTTATAAGGACATCAATACTACTCAGTATTTGGTTAAATAACTGTATTCAGTAAGTGAATCATAACACTGGATAGTAAAATAATATAACATAAAATAGTAACTATTATTAATGACTAATAGTAATAGCAATAATGTGTCATAAAATAATAAAATTAATTTACTAGTGTTTTTGAAAGATGTCTATTCCCCTTCAAATATTTGAAGTTATTTTCTTCTACTAAAGTCTGTATTTAGGGTTTTTCAAGGTATCTTATTAGTTAAGCAGGACATTATTTACCTTGGTTTCTGAAAATTTTTAGTATATAAATTTGGCGACATTCATTTTAGGGCTATTTTATGTTTTTAAGAACTCATATCGTAGCCGGCTTTTTTCAGGACATGAGTATCCCCGGTTGACAACATATCGGGAATTACAAATTTGTTTCATGTGCTCTGTCTTATGCTTCTTAAACTAGAGGAAAGGAGCAGTATTACAGTAATAGTAATGGCTAGGAGAGGAGAAAATAAAAGCTGAAAGTTCTAATCAAAACTGTAATCAGAAAGATGACAAATGGTGGAGACTATTAAATTTTCTTTGCTCCCTTGATGAATTTAATAAAGAACTAATCAAAGATCATTAGAAGGCTTTTGTGCTTGGTGTGCATTGTAACCGGATTGCAATCGGAATTTATGTTTTAGTGGTTATCTAAGGTTGAATTGGACATGTAAATATGTAAAAGGGATATTTTTAGTATTTTGCTTTTAAAATATGTATTTAGAATATGTGCAACCCCTGCATTTTGCTTCTAGGCTTTATAAAATAAAAGCAGGGCATCTTTCACCAGGGTTAGAAATTTTAAAATTGATATCACTGCTTAGTTTGAATTTTCTAATGATCTTTGATTACTTCTTCCTTTAATTTTGAAGGAAAATTAGAAAAGAGATATTTAATTCTCAGAGAATTATACAAATACTCCAACTACTAGGATTGCTGACAATTCATAAAGTGCCATATTAATAATGAAATTTACCTGCAAGTCTGCAAGGCTGCTTTAACATTCTAAAATTTTAAGGGATGCTTTTTAACTCTCCTTTTTTTATTGACTGAGGGAGTTATAGGATGATGACATTTACGTTTTCTTCTTCTGACTCTTGATACCTGCAGTTTGAGGTTGCATGACTAAAGATTTGACTCTTCTAAAGGTTTGACTAAAGGTTTGACTCTTCTGCGTTGGATGAAGTATAGTCAAAGGATAATTAATGTTTGAATACGCTAGAAGAACATGTACCTTATGTACCTCATTTCCTCATTTCATATACCTCATTTCATATACCTAATTTATAGGTAGTAGAATTAAAAAAAAAAACAAAAAAAACCCTTAAAGTTCATTTTACAGCAACTCACTGGAGAGTTGGTGACTACTGGCTATTTCATTTTCATTTCAACTCTCCTTGTGTGTCAGTTGAGTAATTTCTGTACCTTTAGTTTGAAAATAGATAACAGCCATGCTTACTGTAATCTCAAGAGCTGATCTATTTGTTTG
Organism: Nothocercus julius; assembly: GCA_013398735.1. Classification (NCBI taxonomy): domain Eukaryota; kingdom Metazoa; phylum Chordata; class Aves; order Tinamiformes; family Tinamidae; genus Nothocercus; species Nothocercus julius. The sequence goes on from VZSV01000102.1 coordinate 2,980,126, forward strand.
CCACTGACTAGAGTTTTGCTGTCACTACTGCTTTAGCATTTTGAGAGATTTCTTGTAGAAATTTCTTTCTATGTATAAATATTAAAACAATTAAATAATTATGGTTTTATATCACAGAATAATGACACTGCATCATTTCTGTGGGAACAACAGAGACATTTAAATTGAATTTATTGAGACTATATAGGACATACACAAAATCATTAGCAAAATTATTATTCTGACAAGAAATATGAGCAGATGCTAACACAAGAGGTAAGTGTGTTCACTCCAGTGAGAATTAACTTGAATGGAACTTTATAAATTGTCACATTAGAAATCTTTAATGATGCATTTTATTTTTCACAAGATTTGAGAATATCTGGATATGAAAGAACTGACTTGCTACTCCAAAAAAGAAAAGAGTTACTTGATGTCTTATCCAACTCTGCCAGAATCAGTGCAAGGCTCTCCTTAGTAGTAGTGATGTGCATAAGGTCCTTAAGATATTTACTATGAAATATTTATAGCATTTTTAGAGCATGTCAAAATGTCTATTTTGCCTGCAGATCAGCTTCTGAATGAAAAGCCCATTCAAAAGCAGAAGAAAATAACATTATCACCCAATATCTAATATAGATGCATCCATAACCTGAAGTTTGAACGCACAGTGTCCAGAAGTGTAAATAGGCTTTTCAACAGAAAATTTGTTAAAGGAAGGTGGGACATTAGCACCCAAAATAACTTGATAATAGTTTCAGGAATAACACTTTCTCAGCCTGGTGGGATGTGGAATCAGAATTAGAGCACAACGTTAGCTTTGGCTCGATTCCATATTGTTCAGAAACTGAAGTGGCGGAAAGCTTGGCCTCTGTAAATTAGCAGGAGATGTAAATTACTACCTGTGTAATGAACAGGTCAGCAACTCCAACTCTAATGTAACTCTACCACATCATCAAATCTCTAGACACAGGAAAATGTCAGATAATGGTGAAATCCTAGCACAAACTCCTTCTGCCATCAATCTGCAAAAGATGTAATTGTCCACAAAACAATACATTATTTCAGTCTATTTTAACAGTGAAATAGCAGTTTTTCAAGATCTATTATAGACTTATATTTGTTACAGACCTATATTCGTTCTCTTATTAAGGGCAAAGACAAATGTAACACCTTCTTATGCCTGTGAAGGACATACCTTTAGGTAGGCTATACCTACCCTACCTTTATGAGCTGCTCCAGGGAGCAGTCTGTGTTGGCCAAGGGTACAGAGATGCTCGTGCCAGCGCTGCCTCCAGCATGGGCTGGCTGCATCCCAGCCCTCCCACAGCAGGAACAACCCCCAGCCTCATCGTTGTGTACGCCGACCATGGAGACAACCATGCTGTCAATATTGCCCATGTTTATTCTTGGGCATTAAGGAGAGTGAGTTTTACCAGTAAAGCTAGGAATTTACTAATAGAGATATACAAAAACAAAAGATGTTGAGTCTGGCTTTTTGAGGAGGGAGATAGAATATGATTTAAGCCTCTGCACAGCCAGGTGATAACCCAGGACCAACCAGATGAAACTCTGGAGAATAATTAGCCAGTATAATGAGCTTCCAATAACAGCTAAGAAAAATTCTTTTAAACTTACAGATTGAGACTCTTAAGTCTTATAAAACTCAAAAATCTTACAGTATTATGTAAATCTTCATCAAACTTGAATTTGCCTTTCTTCAGCTTCCAGCAGTTGGAGCTTATTGTACCTTTCTTTGAAAGACTGCAGAGCTCTGTTACATTTTTGGTACCTATATATGTACACCTATAGATGTTAATAGATGACATTACCCCTTAACCTCCCTTTTAGCTAGCTAAATAGGTACAAAATATTTAATCTTTTTCGCTAAGACATATTTTCCAGCCGCAGGTGTTCTTCTATTTAAGTCCCTGGTCTTGTGTCTACTCCTTTTCAATTTGACTAGAAAATGCAAATATGCTAGACCTGCATCTATTATTCATTTTTACTTTATTGGGGCATATTCTAAGTGCTTCTGAGCGTGCAGGCACCATGGAGGCCAAGGACTGAATACGCTCTGCATCTGAGACATTAATAGCTTGATTTTTTTTTTTTTTTTTTAGTATAACTGTCATTACTTTAAACCCATTGAGTCCTCTTGCCTCTTTTAGAGGAACAAAGCACATTCCTGCTGTTCTTCTGCAAGAAATTGAATGCCTTCCAAAGGAAAACAAGAAACAGGAGATATAAAATAAAAATCCTCACCTTGCAACCCCTGGCGAGAATGAGTGTGTTCACATGCAGGGTTGTGCCCTCACAGATTGGGAGCATCCCTGGTGTCCCTAGAGCCGTGCAGTGCCCAGAGCCGCGATGTGAGCTGAGCAGAGGAGCGATGCCTCTCCCAGCAGCTGGGCAGGGAAGATCAATACCCCTGTCCTCCAAGCCGGAACGCTTTCCTGGCCCTGGGAAGCATGTCCCTTCCTCCTCATAACATCTGCACTGTTGTACGGCAGCCTGGTCCTATTGCCCTCTTCATACCAGCAATGCATCCAGTCAAGAGCTGGAAAACAGGTCTATAGCAGTGACACTACGGGGTTGTGTTTAGCTCTTTCATAGTGCTTTCTGTATGGAAACCTCAGTGTGCCTTACCAGAATCATCATCACAAAGAAAACCTAAATTTTTCTGCCAGCAGGACTCCAATTCTGCCATGTTATGAGCTTTATCTTTGCTGATGTTTATTTAATTTCTCATGCGTTGCTGGCAAGGCATTGCATTGCAATACAGAAAGTGTGAATATAGCTGTTTATAGATAAAGCTATAAAGGGATTTGTACCTACTCAGTAAAGATACTCTCCAAATTAGTCTTTCACTTTGAATTAGAATAATTGGTGAAAAAAAAAAATTGTTTTCAATAGTGTCATTACATCTGGGTAAAATAAGGTGTGGCTGAAGATAAGCTATGGGGTATGTCCCCAAAACACGGAGTCAGCAAAGAAGTGGGGCAGTGGGTGCAGTGTGGCGCCCTAGTGCACACCTGATTTTGGGAGGTACTCTGGCTGCTACACTGCGCTGGTATCTGGGCACTGCTGTCCTGGCAGGTGCGAGTCAGACTGAAGATGCAATGGGGGTATCCGTAGACGCTGCCACTTCCTTCACTATGCACCATCTGTAGCAGAACAGAATTATTTAAGTACCCATATTTATGGGGAGATGCCTTTCTCCCTCAATCTTTCTCCATCCTGTGACTCCTAGTACTATGCAGTGGTAAATAAGCACTTGCTTTTCAGATGCCATTCACCTTTCCCTTTCGTTCTAGCCAATTTTGTTGATACAGAGTGAGAAAACAAGTCAAAAGAGAGGGTTACAATGTTGTTTTCTTAGAGCCGTAGTGTGTGTTGCCTTTCTGCTTCTGCCTTTTTTTTCTTTTATTGCATAATAAAAAGTGAAGAAACCAAGTTCTTTGTTATATCAGTAGAAAATACTTCTGCCCACAACTTAACCCTTCAAATAATGTATAGAAATGAAAGCATAATCCATAGAGTTTTTCAAATAATTGAACATACTGTGCTGCAATACTTCCTATAGTTCTACAGGTCCATGCTAGAGTTCCAACATGCTGGCAGCAAAATATATCTTACGGCTTTTATACCTTTAACTGACTTTTCATCACACAGCGATTTGCCAAAGCAAGGCATGCTCAGCCTGCTTGTAAATTAGACAGTATTATAACTATTACAGAAGCTATAAAGAGGCTTGAATCTTGGACTGAATTAACATTCATTACATGTGTCAATAAAATAAAAAAGTCTTTAATCGAACAAGCATCACTAGTAAGTTTTTTATGGCCACTGAAAGCATTATTTCTTACTCTTCTCCTTAAATATCTCAGTTAAATTATGCAGATAAAATTATGTTCTATCCAATTACATGAAATCAGAAGGAATAATTAAAGAGTTAAATGAAATGTTCCTGTTGAGAACTGAAGTAGTTGTGGTTGCTTTTTAATATAAAATAGTTTCTGACTTACCAATCTTGTTGAAAAATTAGAAAGTATTTTCTGCAGTTCCATCCTTTTGGTCTATTTTTAGCATCAGGTACAACTTGTAATTAGCTATTTACTCTACAAATTGTGGTGAAAGTATGTTAAAACTTCTTTTGTGCTCTTATCGCTTTTTAAGGAGCACATTTATGCACAAATTGCTTAGCATCTCTGTATCAAGGCTTTGATCTCCTGCACTATCAATTGTTGGCTCAGGTACAAGAGGCTGTAAAATATACAAAGCTGTCTGCTCTAGACTCCAGTTGAAATAAAGAAGAAGGCTGCTTATACACAGACTCTCATTAGCTAAGTCAGTCAATATTTACATGATGCAAGAGTAATGCTTTCTTTATGTTAGATTAATTATAAAGGAAGCAAAATTCCTTTTAAGAGACTAGGATTTAAAATTAATATCTTTAGAGTCCTTAGCTATATCCCTTGCCTGAGTACAATCTTTTTTACATTTTCTTTCTTCATATGAAGCATTTGCTCAGCTTTGGTAAAATGTTCAGACGTGTTTTATGATTGATATATAAAGCTGTTTCTTTTTGCCTTATAACATTCTTTGAAAACGTCATCACACTGCTTTTATTTTTTGTGTCTAGCTTTCTTTTTTTGTGGTACATGTATTTCCCAAGTTCAAAGTTAAAGCTGGATGCGAGACTCTCTCACCACACCATCGTTTGAGGAATTAAGCTCAAGACTATAGAAACTAGCAGCTGCCAGCATAGTTAAAGTCTCTTGCAGACAGAAAGGTATCTAAGTATGAACACAGATACATTTAGGTTACCTGCATCTGCTGATGACTCTTCTCTTTCACTTTCTAACAAATTAAGACTAGAATCAACAGGGTGAGTTTTGTGCCTCCCTCAATTAGGAATTGTTGCTGATCTCTAGAGAGCTCCTTTCTAGCCCACCAGACTCCTGCAGGCAGGGAAAAGCTCAGAGCTCTGTCTTCTCGTTATTTCAATATCTGGAAGCAGCACCCAAATGTCGTCATTGCAAATGCTTGTGATCATAAACACAGATAACAGCAGTATCTCCAGGAAAGAATGGGAAGGAGGAGGAAATGCTTTCTGGCTTTATCTCCATACAAAAGAATACGTGTTCTATACAGGTGTGATCTATAGCATTTTCAGATGCAGAGGCTATTTAAACCTGGAGCTAAGGTTAGATTTCCAATATTCCAAAAGTAATGTTTCTTGATTTTTTTTTAAAGTTATGTCAAGATTGCTTTCAACATAAGGCTCACAGTCCTTTTTTTTTTTTTTTTTTTTGGTATTTATCTATGCACACAAAGTTTTCTTCTGGTTATTATGTATTTATATCTGTTTTTTTTTATAGTCATATCATTGTTGTAACATTTCCAAGGTGAATTATGTTAAGGGCACTTTTGAGTGTAAAAGCATTTCAAAATCTATTTCAGAGATGAGATACTTTAACAATGCAAGTGATATTATTTGCAGCTGTCACCCCTGACAGTTTTGGAGAATTTATATGTTTCTTCAGTGGCTCTGGTAATGACTGGTGTTGATATTATTATATCCAACAGTTGTTTGTATACAGCCCTTATTTCCTTAGGGGAGGTGTTTAACGATATGACACTACAGTTGTATGTGTCTGAAATAAAAGTAAATAAAGTGTTTAACATGGGGAGCACACACATAATTTAAGCTTCCCAAAGCAGACAGACATATTGGATAGTAAAATCTAGAGCATAAAGCAACACTTTGCACTTTGTACTCCCTACACAAGGGAGTAAAAATGGTTTTATTCTTGCTCTACCCTGAATAATTTGTTTGTGAATAGAAATACCACTGATACCAGTGATTTACTATATCTGAGAGAATAGTGACCCAACTATTTCTCATCTTTTATTGCAGTTCATCTGTTTACTGATCTCGCAGTCCAAGGGAACTGCGTAAAAGATTGTGTGTCCAGTTGGCTCAGTGTGCTTCTGAGCTACCAGAGGCGCCTATGAAAACCTCCCTCCCAAAGATTTTCTTGAAAGCTGAAGGGACAACTCCCATGGCCTCCAAAAACTGTGAGGCTTGATGGTTCCGTCACAGCAGCTCTGCTATGACTGAACACATCTCGGTTCTGGAGTCACCATCCACTAGATCTTTGTTATCTCTCGTAAGCCAGAATCTCGGTGGACAATAAATGTCAGTGGTTAAATGCGTTTCTGCCAGCGCACAGCCTGGGCAGGTGAAGTCAGAACTTCTACATTTTCTGGTGATTTCCTTCACACCTGAAACCCACACAGGAACGAGCACTTATCGATCAACTAAAACCCACTATTCCTTTTGTTTTCATGGTGAATACTTGGTGCCAACATTTAATTTCTGACCAGCTATAATGTTGAGTGAAGGCGGCTGATCGCAGGAGGCCTAAGCAGGTGCCGAGTGTTAAAGCGGGATGTACCTCCCTGGCACTCGAGAGAGCTGAGTTCTGCAGCCGACTCACTTTTCAGCCATCAGGCTCCTGGAGCTGGAGATATTGTGGAGCCAATGGACTTGATTTTAAAGTGGGAGAGAGCTGTAAGATCCTCTCTTCACACAGCATTTCCTTCTTGAAGTGGTATTACTGTTGGCTCTAAAGGAAGCATGTTCTCATACTAAAGATTACACTAAAACTCACCATGTATTATTTATAGAGTAGCTCCCAGGGAATATTTCCTAATTTGAAGAAAAAGCTTGTGGATTTTTTGACGGCCAAAAGATTTTCTACTCATTTGACCATTCGTTTTCTACTCATGTTTGACTAGTGTGAAATGATTTATTGTTATTAGCATAAAAGAGATATTTTGTGCTATTGCTCCTTTTGCCTTAGAGACATGAAAATACAGTTTAAGTGGCCTAGTGAAGGAAAGACAAATTGTCTGTTATAATCTTTACTATGGTCCTATACGATTTAGACTTGTGCTGTATGATGTGCCATGTAACGTTGGCGTAATGGCCTCTGCACTTTCCATATGTGAAGAAATGTCATTAAATTTCATGCACGACAACAGATTGCTAAGTAGTAGGGTTTGATTATCTCTCACTAGACATATACACTGCATAAGGGCTTGAAACAGAGGAGTACACTTTTAAGCTGTGTGGACAGTATATCAGAGAATCTCCCCATGCTACCAATTAATCTCATAAAATGTTAATGTAATCCCTTCACAAATATGTAAATGCAGTGCCACTATGGGTCTGGCAAATAATAAACAATAGTTATCTTATCCAGGGTTTTTCCTCCACGTAATTCTCAACAATAATTTACTCCTTGTCTTCCACTCTGAAGGATTTAAATGGAATGACCTTAATTCTGGTTTTGTTTGCTCTCTATCTACTAAGCAGCTGCAGTGAAGACGAAGACAAACAGTAGATTAACAGTGGTACCTTTTATAAGGCTGATTAGTTCTTAAAATATGCTCAGTGGAAACAAAAAAGCATGAAATGAGGTCTGAGAGAGAGAGGCTTTTTTTTACTCTCTTCATTGAAGCTGCTCCATTTTTTCAGTAATCCACAGATATTGACTTTTCAATGAAATATTTTCTTTGAGAGAGGTTGTTTTTGCGAGAACATGTATAATACTGCAGAAGTGCAAGGTACGTATTTCTAAAATAATTTTACCTCGTTTATTTTTCTGTTTAAGATGAGAACTTTGTGGTGGATGAATCAAAATATTTATGGATTATATATAACCCATTTTCTTCTGATTATATCATCAGCTATTAGAACCAATGCTAGCACTGATACAAGCGATAACTATAATGGAGGCAACTAGTAGGGTAAAAACTGAAAGGGTAAAATAACACCTTGGTCAGGATTTCTCTTATTATATATTATACATCCCCCAAAATGTTACCCCTTCGCAGCACATGGCCTGCTCCATTTGCTCATTACTGAAGCAAAGGGGGAAGCAAGTTTGCTGATTTGGCAAGCTTGCTAAATCACCCACATCCCCTTCCTAAAGCACCTAGGCATTCCTCAGATGTCTCCTATCGAAATCCTGACCCAGCCTGACCCTGCTTATCAACTGCTTGTTGTTCTTTCAAAGAGTTGAAAGGATTATGGCAGATTAGCTAACACAGCTCCATTCTCTTTATTGTTCTGTGTGACATGTGGTTCTATAATAAAAATAAAACAGCAATTTTGAGGCAGGTTTAAGAGTGGACATACTCCTTATTTGCTGAATCTCGTATTTTGGATTTTTTTCCATCTATATTCAGCATAGATAGCTATTCTTTTTTTTCCTTGAGCATGAATGGTTTAAGCCAGATCTAGTTTAATTGCAATGAAATCTACATCATAGGTAGTAAAATGCTGTCCTCCGCTAAGAAATGTTTCTGTCTGGTATAAAATAATTGTTTCCATTTGATATATAATCTGCCTAAATACATTTTTCATCTCGCTCTCATGGCTGTTTTGATTTTTAAAGCATATAGTTGCTCAGGCACCAAGGCCCATCAAGGAATTTGGATACTAAAAATTTGAGTTCCTAGGAAAAACTTCCGTTTGACATTGTAACTGAAATCACAACATGAAAATGATCCACACTTAATTTTTTTAAGTAAAATGGAGACATAAAGAAAGAGAGTAGCTGCTGCAACATTGGCACAAATGCAACATTAGAGAGAAATTCTAAGCGAAACTCAAGCTCCCAAGCAAGTCTGAGCCTGAATCACTGAGTTAGCAATAACGTCAAGTTTAAAAGAAGGAAGTCAGTTTGAACGATAACTTGAAAGCCTGTCTCTCCAAGGAGAAGCAAAGAACTGAGGTCATGGAGTTGCATGCAGACAAGAACAAAACAGAGCAAGTTTTGAAAACAGGTATTTTTTTTCCTTTATTTCTTATCTCACTTTAGGTTTTTGACGCAATGTTTTTTGATGACATTACTCCTTGTTTGCCATGGCACCCATGAAAGCACAATCAGTGCAAGATTTCTAAAGTAACCTGAAAAATAATTATTTTTATAATTTCCAGTTATCATATATAGAAGTGAATGAAGGATTTGGCCAAGCAGTTTCACTGATGGGGTATGTCCTCACTTTTTTAAAAAGACTCCCTTGAGTTGCCTAGTTATAGAGCTCTACCTGCCCTGGAGAAGAGGCTTTGTCCACTTGTTCATCTCCTCTTCATCTTCAGCCTCCCCTGTTGCTGTGCTCTGTTGGTAGACCCCAGGGCCATGCGGGACTGTGGCCTCAGGAAGCTGTGCTTTTTTTCTGGTTGGGTCAGGAGAGATTTTAGAAATCCTGTGAGTGGAATGGCTTTTATTTAGAAGTTGGACTCCAGGTTTGAGAGACAAAGTGTTGGCAGCAAGGTCCAAAACAGCCTTTAGGTTTGAGCAGTTGCTCAGGACCGACCAACCTGCATGGGTGTAGATAGTTACATATCACTCCCCTTGCATGTGAAGCTATACAGAGGTGAGACAGCCCTGGTCTGGAAACTGCATAGTCACAGTAGTTGTGTCCCTGTGGGCTGAACTAACAAGCTCTGCTGAGGCAAAGAACACAGATTATTTAGTGGATCCGTCATTTTCCTTGATCCTAGCTTAAAGCAAGTCCCTTTTCTCTCGGCTTGTCACTTCTGACTGTTAGGTGTGCAGAGCAAACTCTTATTTTCTTTTTGTTGCCAAGTTATTAATTGATGTTCGGGAGAAGATGGGAGGAAAGAAGCTTTGTCTGGCTCTGAAAAGCACAGATGTGCTTTCTTGAGTGGAGGAGATGAATTAATTAGAACGAGGTAATAATATTAATCTGCTGAGTGTGGTTAACGTTGACTGTAACAGGAGGGGGAGCTCTCACCGCATCAGGCAGGGAAAGGGGGCTGGCGGGGGAACTCGGCTTCCCCAACCCAGAGCGGGGCTGGGGCTCTCGGGGCTGCAGCGCAGGAGGGGCAGGAAGCCTCGTCCCCTCCTGCGCAGAAATACCTGTGGCTCTGCAGCGCAGCTCCGAGCGCAACCCGAAGCAAGAAGCAGCAATGAATATTCAGTGCTGAATGCTGCTGGAATTTCTGATGCCAGCCATGAAGCGCAAATTAAGAAGCATTGGGATTCTTCTTAAAGCGTATCTGTTTTGATTGCTATTTCTGTAGAATTTTTTGCTATGTATTATATTGTTTAACAGAGCAAAAGAGAAACAGAATACATGTTTACTGTGTACTAAGCAGTAAGTACCTTTTTCAGACATCAGTAATCATCCTTTCCAGCTGAGAAGGCAATACACTCGCAATAGAGCTCTCCAAAAAACAGCAATTGTCCTATTTTAATGTTTCTACAGCTATCCCTTATGGAAAAGGCATACTGAATTTAACCAGGGTGAAATGAACAGGGCGGTATGGTAATTTCATAGGATTAAAAATGAATTAGGAATTTAGCAGGAATTGTACCTCTGCCATCGACGAGGCTGATGTGGGCTGACGCAGGCCTGGGTGCAGACCTGCCCCGTTATGTGAGTAAATACACTGCATAAGTATGGGTTAAATGCCAATTTTCATGTCACCACCAGCGGGGCTGGTGTGTATGCCCCCTGATGGAGGCGACCAGCCACTGTGCAGAGCCCCTTCACACCGGACGCATGCCAGAAGGCAGGATTTCTGCTGCTCCCAGACCCTGCTCCAGCCTTGGAGTGTGGCCTGCAAATGGCTATTGTTGCTCATGCTCCTCAAGATGCAGGCACAACCAGGGACGAAGGTGAACTTTAAGTACAGTTACTATACTTAAATGCTCCTTGACATATCGTAAGAAGACTATATGTTTCTGTTCTACAAGGAATTTCTGAGGGTAAAAGTGTCAGAAGCGACAAGGGAATCTGGGGACTTAATACCCATGTGAAATCCCTGTGACACAAGTGCCTCAGCCGCTTGGGTGTTTTGGAAATACCCACTCTTCATCTTTAAAAGCACATGGACTCCAGGATGGGAGAGTTGTCCTTTTTTTCCTTAAAGGACCAAACACTTTTCAATTAGCCTAATAGGAATTAAAGAGTCACAATTTACAATAAATATTTTTCCATCTTTATCTAGATCACTTTTGGCATCAGTTGAAGAAGAACTCTGTGGAATATTGTGTCCCCTGCAAGGAATTCAGTGTCTCCTAATATTTTACCTGTTTTTCTTTCTAGGTTCTCAATGTGACAGCTGGAAGTGCTGAGCACCAGAGAGGCAAAACCTTCCGTCAGTTTTCAGTGCGTGCCACCAGCAGACCTGGCGCCAAGAAGGTAAGCGATGCCCTAGCCCTGGTGGACTAACTGAACAAAAAAAAAAGGTGGGGAGTAAAAGGGAAAATATCTCTCTTATTTTATACAGATGAATGGGAGAACTTTATGTTAACAGCGATTACAACCCTACTGGATAATTTTTCAAAATAGCTGGAGTGTGGGCCATCAATCAAATCCCACCTGGCCCCACATACGTAGGATATACTGGACAAGTCAGAGCCATGACACTGCGTGAGCAGCATCCGTGGCTTGAGTGAACCACAAGATCTCCACTACAACGAGTCCTTCTACACTTACTTGAGTGGAGAGGCTGGCCCTATTTTATAGGTAAGCTGAGTTACCTGTAGTAGTCATTCTTACTTGCTTTCTTTAAGACTCTTGAGTTTTATTGATAAATTAGTGCAATTTTGCCTCTATATCCATGGAACTTTGGTGACATCCAGTGACAGGTGCTGCTGAAAGGTGTTTTTTTCTTGGAAATGACAAGGGGCATAATGCTCATATCCTGACTGTTTCCCTTAATGGTATTAGCCCATGAATTTGAATATAGTCTTAAAATCAGATTCTCTTCAAGCATGTGCTATTGATTATTTCAGGGCAGTTGTGATTTTCATTAGGTTTATCTTCAGTCTTTAAACCTGTAAATTGCTCTTAGAAAAGTGTTAATTAATCACAATTTAAAGAAAATACGTTATCTGGAAATCTAAACAAATAGAATAAGCCTAAGCTAAGCTAAGTGAAATTTGGGGGGGGGTGTCCTTCCTTATTTTGCTGAGGTTTGAGATGTCTCTAAAATCAGCTGCTTGAATGGCAAATCAAAATTGTCCATAGTTCTTGAATTTTTAGTTTTTTTTCAACTAGTTTAGTTAAGATTGGACTAATGCATCATTTCTTGGGAAAAAAATAGAAATAAAAAATCAGTGATTACGTATTGTAATGGTCATAGAAAAAAGAACAAAGTAATTGTGGCAGCTTACCTTAAAAGGCAGACATTCATCGATTCAATTTGAAAAACAAAGTACAAGCTTCACCTCTTAAGGGTAGGGTTTTAAACTAAATAGAATCAGGGGTTAAAAGATGTAAAATGGAGAGAAACGGTGCTGAAACAGTATAGTTAAAAACTATATTCAAGCTAAATTGCAAAATGGTTAGGGTTGTATAGCAACATTCAAATCACAGCAATTGTTCTAGTAATAAATATAATTTCTATAGCATTTTTCTTCGATTATTCAGTTAATCATTAGCGCTGTTTTACCTCTTTATACTAATGCGCACTTTCTTTCTAAAAGAACTTGGTTATTTCTTTGGTCAGGGCCTATTTGCTCCTTTTTTATGTGAGATTTTCAATACTCTGAAATGATGCAGAGCAAAAAAGGTCCATCCACTTCACTTGTGATGCCTCGTGCATTACCTAAACCACAACAGAACAATGACAGACAACAGAGCCTTTCTCCTCGCCAACAATGCAGTCACCATGACAACTAGCAGAAGAACGTTTGGCCAGAAAAAGCTTTGAGCGCGGCGGACTAGTCTAATCAAAAAATGGAATAACATGACAACAATTACACTGATGAGTGAGAGGGAAGCTACAGATGCATTCAGACACCTATGGCACCGCCGACTTGATGCATTCAGCATTTTTGTTTAGTGTCTTGTGTTTTTTAAGAGCAGGTAAATAGACAAGATCGAATTGTGTAACAGAATGTCAGCGCTCTAGTTAAATTGAAAATTCCTTTTCTTTTGCTGTGCTACTTCAAGCACACTGAAGAGGCTTTAGGAGAGATGAGGTTTTCAAGTGAAATATGTAACAGATACAATATGAGTGTCACAAGGCAACTTTATTTAGCTTTAAAAATGTAAACTTGGATTTTCAAATACATGGATGCAAATAAATGAGACCAGATGATTGTGCAAGAATAACTGACCTTGCCTTTTACTTTAATTTCAGAAACTGGACATGTGTCAAGCATAGATTAGAAGTGATGTCTTGTTGTTTTTAAACCAACCCCTTACACATATTTTTATCCAGTGAAAAATTTAGCACAACATTTTATGCAAACCTCTGCTTCAGCTCCAGGGAAACTTGAACTGCAACTGTACATGTGCCACAAATCAAGCAACAGATAAAACAATGTACTTCTCTGAAATATCCCAAATTTAGCTTTGTACTAATAACCTCCTATTATAAGCTCCCAATTGTATGCTAGAAGTTCTGGTATTTTCTTTATAGAAAAGGCGAAGGGAATTTTCGCTGCTATTACTGAAAAACGTATCTGTGATTTCTACTGTTGAAAATAATTTATAAGTTTCAGAGAAGAGGATGGAGGAGGAAGCTGCAAAAACCAAAGGCAGAGGATATTTTAAATAATAAAGTATATGAATTTGTTAAAAATAGTTAGGAATTTGGGGATAGCCAGGAGGTGCGTTAGCACCCTGTGTGAGATTTGAGAACAGCAGTTCTCAAAGAGAACAAAACCCCCAGCCATTTCTTTGTGCGTCTCTAACAATGACATACAGTCGGTCGTCGTGCTGCCAAACCTTTCCGTCCTACCTTCCTGCTTTGTCCCAAACTGCCTCTACGCCCAGTCCTGCCCCCTTTCACCCCCTTGCTAATTCCTGGATAAAGCTTGTGGCCAGCTTTAGATAAGCAAATCACACACAATTATTAATTATTTAAGCACAAAATTAAAGTGACTAGCTGAAAAAACGCTAAGCCAGACCCCTGTCCTTGTGTAAGGCACTCTAAACTTATGGGATAGTTCAAAGGAGCCTTTTAAGCATGGCAAAGAGCGAACAGGTATTTGCCTACCAGGAGCATGTCTTCGGCACAGCCGGCAGCACCGTTGCCGAACCTTCGCCATGCAGAACAAGGAGACTGCTGGCACGCAGGGATGGGGCATTCGCAACACAACCAGGTGAAGGGCGAATACCAGCTTAAGGTGAAGCCATGGCTGGGGTGCATGTAAAGCAGTGGTCATAGTATCATCTACTATGGTCTGGTTAAGTTAGTAGTGTAAGACATTTTAGGTTATTATATTCTACTCTGCTGACCTCCTGCTAAACTTGGCTCTCCCACAAAATTTACATCAAATGCCCATCAAAATACCTAATGCCATCTTCATATCTCTATCCAGTAGTTATCTAAATATAGCTGCAAGATCCTTAACCCCAGAGAATAATTGTTTTGTACATCTACAGAACTCCTTCCTTCCTGCCATTTGAGGTGTCTGCATTTCACTCAGACCCTGATGTTCATTGTCTCCTGTGTGCAGTGATTTAAAACTCACCATCCTCATTGGTAATGCCATTTGGTCTAGTTGACCCCCGGCTATTTTGGAACTAAAGTTCCCAAAACAGCAATGAGCTCATCTTTATATGTGAATCACAGTACTCAGTCACACTCATATTGGAGTTTGGGGTACTGAAACTATGAGGAGAGGGACAAGCAAAATTAGAGGATGAGCTCAGGTTGCTTGCTGGTCATCACTTACCTTAAATTAGACAAGATATTGGAGAGATTAGATAAAGTAGGTCTGAATAATAATGGTAAAGCTTAGTAGAAACTTTAGGAATAAGATGGAAAGGAAGAAAATGGAGAATTTAAAAAAGCAGGGACTCAAAGAAAGGTTGTGGTAGGCCATATCTAGACTTGAGAGATAGAGCAGAAACAGATCCAGAAGAGGCTATAACAAGGTTGGTGACTATAACCAAGGTCTATGCAGCAACTGCTATGCTTGCTCTGGCACATTGTTGGCTCGGATATGTTCCCTCTCCTCTTACACTAGCATCTCATTGCTGCTGTGCCTGGCCTTCTCTTGCTTACTCTAATGCATACTGAACATTTATAAAAGATTTTCTTCTTTTTTTTTTTTTTTTTTTCTTCCACAGAAAATCATGTCTCCTTGCTCTACTTCTGACTCCTTTCCATCAATCAGCCTCAGGCATTCATGAAGGGATGTATCACTGTAAAGTAGGTTTTTAGTTCCTAAAAGTAGGGCAACAAAGCCTCATCCTGCCTGTGCCTGCCATGGGAACTACCCTGAACAACCTGGTATAATCTTAGGGCAGGCTCTATTCTTTAAAAAAAATGCTGACTCCAGAAACGGCTGTCAGACAATCGTAAGAGTTGATACAGGTGCCTACCCAGATGGGGAAACTTGGAAAAGAAGGCCCTGAGGCATGTTGAGCTGCCACAACACACCAAGAGAACATGATACTATAAACTGGTAGGTCAAATCAAAAG
Source organism: Nothocercus julius (assembly GCA_013398735.1). NCBI lineage: Eukaryota > Metazoa > Chordata > Aves > Tinamiformes > Tinamidae > Nothocercus > Nothocercus julius. Next base: position 2,995,598 of record VZSV01000102.1, read on the forward strand.
AATGTATGGAAATGTAGAAATAAAGGCATATGGAAAGGGCAAATTACAACCAATCAGGAGTGGTGGCCACCACACAAACCCCTGAGAAAGCAAAGGACAAATACGGAGCCAACAGATGTACTGCATGTGTCTTTGTGAGGGTTAATGCTGTGCTAAGTCTCCTCTCATGCTGGTACCAACTCCTCTGCCTCACTGTGCTACTTTGGTGTGTGACATCGTTGAGGGAGCCAAAAATTGTCTTTACTGGTTCCACAAAGCATGGCTGATACTTTGCACTTTTCACATTTAAATCCATCTGTGTTACTCAATATCAACCAGCAGTTCCTGGACCACCTCTGGCACACCTCTCTCCTGTTTTCTGTCACTAGCTTTCATAGTACTTCTACTGGCACACTTCTACCTTTTTTTTTTTTTTTGCACTGAAATCATTAAAGGAAAGATTAAATCATTTGAAAGGCTCATTCTTGAGGAACTCTATCAATAAAATTTACCCAACTCCGAAGCTTTTAAAATAACTCTGTTCCAGTTCTCCTTTATCCGGTACTGAATCCTTGGACTATTCCTCAGTTTATCCAAGTAAACTAACAATTTCTTGTGCAATGTTACACCAAAGGCTTTTATAAAATCTTAGATCTACTGCATTTACTTGATACAAGAAAAGAGTTAATAAAAAGAAGAATACATGGCCTATCTTGGACAAAGTCAAGCCAGCGTTGAATTTTCAAGTCCTTTTAACCTTCATATGTTTAATCACCGTATTTGATAATCATCAACCTTTAAAATTACTATACTCAAAAGCGAAATGGCTGGGTAAGTCAACCATGTCTGTAATGTGTGGGTTATGTATGTGAAAATATGAATGATATCAGCTGCACTTCTGAGTGAAAAGAAGGAGAGACGGGCAGGCACCAGAATGAGGTAGAAAGCACCAGAATGATGGGTAGAAGACATCAGCGTGCCAAGGGGTGTTCAGAGCATTTGAGGAAGGAAGCACAAGAATAAGGGAATATCCTTAGAAGGGTCTAAAGGGGATGTTTACTCCAGAAGCCTTTCTGTCAAACCAGAGCTGCTTGCTTACTTCAAATAAATGAGCCCTTTATTGTTTGCACAGGTACAAAATCCAGGGTCTGCTCTATAGCAGAGAAATTTTCTATATCATTTATACATGTTGAAATGTGGTATTTGCTTCCTTTAAACTGTATTAGAAAGCTTTTTGTGTTACTGGTGTCAGGCTACTGCTCTGTACTAGCCCAGAGCATTTTTTACTGTTTTAAAAGCAGGTGTTATATTTACTCTTTTTCAGTCAGACAGCACCAGCCTGAGTGGATAGATACTTTTCTTTACTCCTTTCTATAAGCTTATAGTTTTGTGTACCAGTCTTTTCAGTATTCTGGGATGAATGTTATATATAGAGGGAGTCTTTCCTTCAGCACACTGAGTTCTTTGAATTCTCCTTCCACCTACGATATAAAATTCTAGCCATTTCTATACACTTTTCCCATTAGCCAGTCTGCTTTTGTTCCCATCTTCTACTTTGTCATACTAACTGAAACCTAAAGTAAAATAGTTTGGGGGCTATATGATGGTATTTTAACCTTTTTTGTTGGTGGTGGTTTTGTTTTGTTTTGTTTTGTTTTGTTGTTGTTCCTTCTTCCTTCTATTTTTATGGATGACAGCAGGCAACATTTTGACTGCTAGTTTTCACTTCCTTTGCAAAAACATTCTGGCTGAACCCTGTCCTGGTCTTGCCATTACTTCAGTGGTGAAAATGTTTGCTTTCTCTTTAACATATAGTAAATGAGAGATGCTTAAAATGTAGTTCCTGGTTAAGCATAATTTTGCTTCACTCTCTCTCTTTGGGACTCTCTCTTTGTAAAGACTGTAAAAAAAGACAACTCTTTACTCAGACATATCAGAAGGGCTAATAATACAAATGCAAGTTGGAGTATTATTGCTATAGCTGTCCTACCACTCTGTTCCCCTCTCATTTGCCGCCCTCCACAGATGACACAGTGACTCAGGGAACGTTTTTCCTCTTTTGTACCATCCCCTGCTATACTGCATTTCCATCGTTAGGACAAACTGCAAGGAGAAATCACCAAACTGCAGCAGGCAAGAGGATTTGCTGAGCTGTCGAACTTTGGGGTATTTAAAAAGCACACACTATGGGTCTCCTCTCATCCAGGGACAGTTGTCTCTTGAATTATCAACTCTCTCTTTGAAACTTCATTTTTCCCTTTCTGCTGTGCATATATCCTCTCCTCTCCTCTGTCTTGTCCTGCTCTTTAGTGTCCAGTGCCAATTACTTTTCTTTCCACTGAGCTTAAACTAGCTAAACCTATCCATAAAGCGCAGCAGCATGTACCCTTACAGTCTTGACCCAGAGAGACTAGTTTAGGTAAAACCTAGGTTTTACCTAAAGAATAGGTTTTCTCTCTAAGCAGCCAGGAGATCTGCATTGTCAAGGAACAGCAGAAAAGTGATTGATGTTTCTCAATAGGAAATAACAAGAATGTGGGAGAAGAATTAATAGTTGTATCTGCAAATAAGCAGCCCGGCTCAGCTTTAAAAGTTTGGGGTGAGTGTATCTAGAAGAAATGCTCTATAGGTTCTTTGGTTAAGCTTTCTGGAGGGAGAATAGCCTGTTAATCTTAAACAGGATGAGGAATGCTGGCAAGCAATCACCCCTGAAACTGAAAAGGATTGAAGTAAAACAGTAGGGATAACAGGTTGGGTGTTGGATACAGTCTTTCTCTCTATTTTTTGTTTGTTTATTTGTTTGATTGCTTTTTTTAAGTAAGAGGGGGAAAGACAGATGATGTGCACCTGGCAGAATATCCTAAATGACACAGGTGCTGCTTCTCCAGGGGCAAAAGGCAGCCAGCTGGTCAGTCTTCTCTCAGCTATGGCAGACCTGAGTGCCAGCAGCAGGAGTGACTTCTCTAACCACCCAAGAAATGGATTCCTGGGAGTCTTGTTGGAATTGTAGAGGTGTGCATATGCTATGGGGAAGCTGGAGGCAAGAGAAGGACACAGTGCTGATGTCCGAGGATTTTCTTGGCAGTACTGAGTAAGTATTGCACTACAGAGAGCATCAGCTCAAGTCCCTGGGGTCCTGCTGTAGTCTCCAGGGTTCGCGTGTGGGTTCCAGTGAGACGGAGGGTCTGATTATTCTGGAACAGATCTCGAGCTGGGAAGCCAATGTTATGCAAAAGGGAGAGCAGCTAAAATTACAGGAGAGGCAATATAAAGGGCAGAGGGCAACCTGCAAGTAAGGAAAACTGCATTACATGGCAGAGCTGAAGTATTCTACTTGAAAAGGTTAAAGGAGAAGTGTGCTGTCTTGGGAAGTCAAGGGAAGAAGGTGCTTTAATCCAGGGAAACCATAAGATGCTCTTGAGAGAGAACTGGATGAATCTAGGTGAAATTTATTGACCCTCCCCCCCCAAGTCATTTTCACAATTTAAGAATAAATTATTTGAGTGTGGGAAAACCCTTGTGAGACATCCAGTGTTAGGATGACAGGCTTACTGAAAAACTCATTTTGATATACTAGTTGTGTGTGGTTGTGGGAAGGGTTCTTCCTTCAAAGGAGTTGTCTGAATCCCACAAGCAAAATATAACAGTATTTGGACTCTACCTATATAGCAGAGCTCTTCAGGAGGGTTGTGTTGCTCCAGACACTACTATATTTTACTCGAATAATAACAGCAGAATTTGTTTCCTTTCCTCTTATTTTATCTAACATCCTTTTTTCTCTTTGACCCTCACTAGTTTATAAAAAGCTCACGGGCTTCCACTTGGTCAAATCTTGGAAAGCTGCATTACTTCCTTCTTTTTTTTCCCCCTTCTTGTGTATTTTCTGCCATTAACAACCTGACAGTTGTCATTTGCCATTTAAATTGCTAGTAATTCACACAAAATATCCTTTTCAGCCATTTTTTTTTTCCTTGAGGTCTTACAATGCTTTTTGTCAGCCCCTTTTGAGTCTCTCATTGCATATTTTTTTTCCTGGTGGCAGAAATTAAGGGCGTTCCTAACACACCTACCCATAAGCTGCCACAAAGATTCAGAAAGAGTAAGACACAATGCACTGCAAGACAGGTTACAACGCTCTCCTTGAAAGTGGTAGAGGGTCATCGTCTCATATTGTAGAAATATGAAATACTCATTTTTGTAAAAAAGAAAAAAAATTAATTGTTATCTCATCAAAAATGAATGTAATTTGGGATTTGATCTTTTTCTGTTGAATTCAGTAGCAAAATACACTAAACTCAATGGTTTTAAATCAGATTCTTTCAGAAGATAGCTTTTTGTTCAGGGTAAAACTGGTAATACTTCTCTCCAAAAGACACACAACCTTAAATAAAATCTAATGCAACAAAACAGCAATTTGATCTCTGAATTGTTTTCCAATACCTGACTATACAGACATATAATCACTGGAGATGCATTCTTAAATTAAAGTTTAAAAAGATGGGTAAAGAAATAATACCTAAATGGATATCAGTGGAAAGTAGGATTATTTAAGGAGACTTATCTTATCTCCTAGGTGGATAAAAATAAGATATTCAGGTAATTTTCAAAATGCAAAGCTATCTTATACAATGGAGGCAGCTAAAAAGTGCCATTTGCTAGCCTGCAGTGAGTGATTTGTAGTCATCAGAATCCTGCAGGTAATTGAGGAAATCTGCATCAACGCATTCTGCGCTCCGGCAAGAATATTGTAATAAGGAGCTGCCGTGTGCGTACGGGTGTAATTGCCCTCTAGTGCACAGGCCTGGAACTGTTCCCAGCTGTGCTGCAGGACAGAGCTGCTCAAGAAAGAAGAAAGATCCTCTATGCAGTTCTGAAATGTGGAGCTAAATCCAAACCCCAGTGGCATCAGGAAGCTCTGCATAGTAGCAGACGTGATGAGAGAGGGAATGCAGTTTGCTCACACTGGAACTGCTCTGTGAGCTGAACCTGTGCATGGTAAGTGGAGCTGACCAGGAGATTTGCTTCAAAACCTCGCTACTGTTCCAAACCCAGTGCAGGCACGGTCCACTGGCCGCCTGTATAACTATGGGGCTGCATCCTTTCCAGCTGTTTGTACAGGGTAATGTTTCATAGCAGACTTGGGATAGAGTTTTGCAAGCTTTTAGGAAAATCTGATACTCTGGAAAAAAAATTAAGTTCTGGAGGTGCTAATTCTTTCTCCAGTCCTGGCACATGTGGTCCATGTGCTGATCACAAGAAAAATCCTGTCTGTGTTAGTGAGCAAATATTGAGGTAATGTAGTTCACAAGTAAATTCACAGTTTCACCTTCCAGGGGGGATATTTTCTTTGAGTTTCTTTTCACTATGTAAGATGCAAGGATTTGCCAGTAAGAGAACATTATTTCTAAACAAACCATCATGCATTGGAATAACTTGTCTCCCTACATGAAGAAATTCTTTGGTGACTAGTCTAGTTCATGTACATGTCTAATTAGTACACTACTCACAAATGAGTCCTTTGTTGGTACTGGTAAAGCGAATTATGCACAGTTAGACATTTCTCTCTGCTTTATTCACCATTACCTGACACTTATCCCGTAGTCTATAAGGAACAGATTGTTGGCAGTATTTCAGTGCTGTCATCACTGTGATAAGCTGCTATGCATGCAGTCGGAACAAAATAATGCAAAGACCCTAGTTCAGTGTTTTGTAGATCTGCCCTTAATTCATTCTCTCTGCCAGCCTCAAAGCTTCTGCATCATAACTTCCAAACCTACTGGCTGCTTTCGACCAAATTTTGTAAGAGTTTCTCACAGGTATAGTTTTGCTTCAAGACAAGAGCTCCAGCTTGAGGACACCAGAGGTCCGTGCTGTCCAGCCACGGGCTGGCCAGTCAGCAGAGCCGTGGTGGGACCCCATAGCACTTCCTGGCCCAACACTTCTACAGCCCAACCTGAAGCAAGAGGGAGGCCAGGCAACTGTGACTGTGGGCAGTGTAGCTAGGAGATGGTTGAAGGGATTAGGGTCAAGTAAATGCTTTGTTTGAGTAGATGGTACCAGGCTCATGAGAGCATCATCCTACTGATTCTTCAAACAGTGTCAGCCTCCACACAGTGTCTGCCCCACACAGAAAAGGGAGGAATAACAGGCAAATACTGGAGGAAGCTTCCTCTCCAAAAAAGAAAAAAATCCTCATCAGATTAAGACTATTCTATCCTAATTACAAAGTAATGTCATCATTGTTTTAGTTATTTTGCCTTTTCTTGGTTGCTTCAATCCTAGTTTCAATTCTTGTCTTCAGTTCCAGTTTGTAGGGACAACCTGTCCATTTTTTTGTCCTTTGTTATGTTTCCCCATAACAATCAGGGTTTATTTTGTTGAATTTTCTTGTTTTTTTTTTTTTCTTTTTTTTCCTGTATGGGATGAAGTCTGGATTCCTTTCAATCAGTGCCAAAATTCCAGGTGACTTGCACAGGGCCAGCGTTTTGTCCATAGTGATTTCAACATATCTCTTCACTATTTGTAATTTTTTTTAAGATCTCATCAAAGGTTTACATCTGCCAAGGCTGTATCTGAATACCTACATTCTTATCAAAACACCTACATGTTTTTCAATCAACAGCTTAAAAAAAAATGTTAATCTCTGGAAATTTTTTTCCAGCACTCTCTGTCCTTTCAGAAGAAGTAAATACATTTGCAATGCAGTTAGATCCTTTCTACAATAGCACCTAAGAAATGGCCTCAGCCACCAGGCATTTGCAACAAAACTGTGTTATTACATTTAAATTTCCAAGACTCAGTAGCCAGCAAGTTGCTAGAGTTCTATTATAGTTGTGATACATGAACTGCACATTGTTATGATAATGATTTTTTTTCTTTCCCTTTGAAGTAGCAGCGTAAATACAAAGAATATCACGTTGGTCTTGGAAAGATATTGCCTTTATTTCCACACCATCTAGCATTAAGCAAGCAGGATGGCATAAGAAAAAAATTAAAACACATTATAACTGCACATTCAATTGTTCCTGTTATCTTAACAAAGGTCAAAGGCAACCCAAAGCAACTATAAGCATTAACTTCAAAATAAATTAAAAGAGATATGAATGATACTTTTACCTGGCTGTCAGCCATCACCTCACAAGGCTTGTCTTCAGGTTCAAGGATGGCCTTGGGGCAGAATCCAGACCTGCACAACTGCACTAGGAAAGCAGTTGGTGGTTTACACAGGTGGTAAAAAAGCAATATTATTTCTTCATATAGTCGTCATAAAATATTACAGCTGACCAGATGGTGGAGCAATTACATTTCCATAGTTCTAAATGGCTATTTAGCTTATCCACTTGTGAACCGTTAATTAAAATTGGAAAAGATACCATTCATCTTCAAAGGGAAGAAGTAACTACATGGGAAATGCTTAAACAAAGACCCAAGAATTTTATTAACCCAGAGATCCTTTTCCTTCACCCTCCCACTCACCCCAGTAAGAAACAAACAAACAAAAAGTCTTTGACAATGAGGCTGTGGCATAAACGGATGAAAAGCAGGAAACTCAGGGAGCAAGGCAATGCTGAGAGCACATGTGCACGACGCATCACGTTGTTTGCTGCAAACAAGCTGAACCCCTCCAGCTGCATGGGAGAGCACACGTGGCCCTGGAGATGGCACACACACACAGACCCGCTTCTGCATGAGTGTCACCCCCTCCGCCAGAGCCAGCCAGAATTGGCACTTACCAAACACTGTGCAATCAGGTCAGATTCGTGGGGATATTGTGCCTTGCTCATCTGCAACGCAGACAGTTTGCGGGTTGACCTCTATGCAATCGTCACTCCATCTGCTATTAAATTCTGTAACAGACATGCAGCTAATTTGGCAAAATAGATACACAGCTCAAGCTATTTATCTGCAGGGTAATGATATATTCCTATATTGCCATAGAGTAAATTTTTGTCCCATTGCCTTAATATGAGCACACAAGAGCTAATTCATTAATAAACAAAGAAGTCTTAGGACTGAAGTGCAGGCCAGGCTTTTAGGAGTAAGCAATATGTTTTATTAAACAATCTAGATAAATGGAAGGAAACAGACAACACTTTCTCAAGACTGAAATAGATAAAAGCATTCAAAGAGGGGCTTGATATAGCTTAATGGTTTCACTTTTAGCTGCTCTGTAAGTTAATTCAAGGTAACTTCCCAGAGTGCCTCCATGTAGACAAACCCACAGCCTTCTAAACACGGAGGGAATGTATTTGCTACAACATACTGGCAGTCTTCAGTTCCCACCTAGCCTCCCAACAAAGCCCGTGGAGACAGAGCTCCTCTGCAGTGTCGGCCCTTTGAAAATGCGAGGTCGGAGGCTCCTGCATGTCAGCGGGCTCCCAGGGGCACTGCCCCTGCGGCACAAGAGGACAGGGGTAGTGGAGGTGCTCTCCGACGGTGTCTGTGCACTTCCCTGGCTCCCTTTTCTCTTCTCCTAGCAAAGCACACTCCTAACCAAACTGTCTCAAGACTGTATGTGTTGCAGAGTCATGGACCCTCTGGTCCTTTGCCCATGAAGCAGGAAAGTGCAGTCTGCTTTTGTAGTCAAAGTTAAAAATGCATAAAACAATCTGAGCAAGAAAATGTAAAGAAAATAAAAGAGAGAGAGTAAGGGATACCCATGTGTCTTTCACCATAAAGTGACTTCAAGAACTGGCAGAGCTTTGTAGTTAATGTGACCTTGGTAACCTGGGTACGTTGGAAAAAAAAAAAAAAAAGGCAGAATTCAATAGCTTAAGTGGAGTTTGATGTCATTTAAAAACAACTAACCTACCAAATGCTTTTATAGTTTACCTACTGGGGGTGCTCAATGCACATTGCGGATCATTTCTGCCCATTTTCTTTGTCAGTCATTTTTAAGTCTTCTTCCTGTTAAGCATAAAATGTTTAAGGAAGCCACAGGAGAAATGACCCAGGCACCCATATCACAGGAGCTGCACCATTGATGTTTAAGAAGGATCAGCCAAGTATGTAATTCATTTTTTTCTTTTTCAAAGGATTTCTCAAGTGTCTCCTATTAGAATGCCCTATGACAGTATCTTAAAATATATGGAATTATATCCATTTTATACATTAAGGAAGAGCTTTAATTTAAAGAGCTCTCAGAGAGTCCTCCCTTTCGAAGGGGAAGCTCGGCACTCTGTGGCCGTCGTGGTTGGAGCGGCGTCAGCTCCGCCGCACAGGCCGTCCGCTCCGTCCGCACAGCGTTCCCGGCCGTGTCAGGAGCCGACCGCAGCAAGAGGCTTCTCAGGCCACTGAGCAAGGGTGCCACTCTTTATAAGCAGAGGCACGATACTTGACTTCTGGAGCAGTCTTCATGGCAGTAATTGGGGGGTAAACAAAACGGCAAGAGATCAGCCTATGCAACCTGTTTTGGGTTTTTTTTTTGTTTGTTTTGCTTTTTTCCTTGCCATGGCAATTTCAAAATGCAGACCCAGAGCAAGAGCACCTCCTCACAGCTCCTGGGTCCTTGACTGAGAGCTAATTAAGGTTATTTCCTGATGATTTCTCATACTTTCTTTGTCATTTCCTGGCTCCTGTATCTTTCTAATGCTGCGGCTGTCCTGCGGTGATTACAATGCCTATAAGAGAGTCTGAGTTAGTTTAAATCTCTCTGCCTTGGATGACACTACCAGGAAACAGCAAATTAGCCACCTGAGTTTATATCCAAAGTCCTCAAAAAACTTGCAGAACTTGTACTCAAGCCTCTATACCTCTTTGCTACCACAGACGCCCAAGCTTAATCAGTGACAGCGAACATATGGTGTACATACTAAGAACAGGATTTTAAAAGAAAACACTAGAATGCATGGGAGTTCTGAATGAAAAATAAGAGATAAAAGTAGAACTGGCTGTTGACCCATGTAGACATATCTATAATATTCCACTAAAAGGAAATGGAGCCTGTTCTCTGGCAACAGAGCTGGTCTGAGCCTTTGCACCAGTATCAGCCACAGCAGAAAGGGGCTGGGGCAGGACCAGGGCTGACACATGCCGGGGAACGAAGTAGGACCAGAGCAACAAGATGAGTCAGGGCAAAAAGGCAGTTCTGTGGACATCCCTTTGCTGTGGTGTGGAAGCGGTTGCTACCACACACTTTGACTTCGTCTCAGCAGCAGTAAAAGGAGCTGTGGTTTTGGCCTTGCAGTGCTCTTGCATGGCAAAGCGCATGGGAGAGCCTTTTGCTTACTTTACCATCTGTTGCTTCAGGGAAACACCCAGAGCGTGATTAAAGCCGGCCCTGTCCAGGGATACTTAGGACCTACCACTTAATTTTGATTTTAAAAATTTGCTAGATAATGAGTTGGCTTGTAAATCAGACTCTTGAACTTTGCAGGAGTTAGGCAATGGCAAAACTGAGTTGAATAGATTGTCTTCATTCTGTTCTTTTGTGCCTATGAATTCTATTTTTGCTGTGTAATTATGTGCTATTTCTGAAGTAACAAGGCAATACGATTTGCTCAGTGAAAGTTTTAATATAAATATATACCACTTTATAGTACTAGCCTGAAGAAGCACTTACCTGCATAGTGAAAGAGTTCTTCCAAAACAGTAATTAGGTTGGTTTCTTCCAGACATTAATTAGAACAGTGTATCTTGTATCTGTTAGGGGTTTTTTTTCTTCCTTTTTTTCAAATTAAGGACTGGATCACAGCATATATCTACATAGAACAGATTAAATCTTAAGGGTGTAAACAACCATTTCTAATTTTGGGCTTTCAATTGCCAAACCTTTTGTTTTTGTCATTTCTAGAGGTACACTGGTACTATGGCAGAAAAAAAAAATCAGAAGTATTTTTTGACTGCACAACGAGTTCCATTTGGGTTTGTTTGTTTTAAAAACCTTGTTTAGAGTGAAGAGAAAGAGATTTGGGTCCAACTGTATTTTGCAGAAATTTCATTTTTAATTGGGAAATATACAAAACATATTAGCTATCAAAACTCTCAAATTTAGGAGAGAGATAATAAGGCTCAGATGGACATGCTTAAGCAAGATGAACTACAGTAGCCACCCTCATTTTTATAAATCTGGAGATTCCCAAGTTACCTTACACTGAATTATTGCCAGTTGTAGGGTTATTTTGGTGGCCATTTTTTGCTGAAGAGTGTTTGCACTTCCACTATTAGTTAAGCGGTGCATCCACATTACTGTGTGCAATTCTGAAAGAGCAGCTTACTGAGAGACTCTGTACATATGACCTTCGTGAGTATGTTAACAGTCCCACTTGCAGACTGTTTGCAGGAATCAGTTTTCCTTTCCGTCACTTCAAAGTTGGATGCTGGATTATACAACTCACCAATTCCTTTGACTGGGCTTTCTGTTCTCTGAAGATTGACTCATTTCCTGTATTTGAATAAGATAGTAAAAGTGGATATAAAATATTATTTTGCAATTGTAATTAGAATAGCTCTCAATGCAGATATTAATAGTGAATTCTAAAACTCTGCCTGATAACAGCTGAGTTTATGGTTTCGTAGGCTAGATTCTGCTCTCATTTATTTCATTGTAAACCCAGAGTAATTCCCAGAAGTCTATGAACTTGCTCCAGGTTTCTGCAACTGTATCTGTGATCTGCCTCTGCTTCTGCCTCAGGCAAAATTAAAAACAGCTCATTCTCTTAACTGAAACCTGTGCCCTTTGCATTCATTTATTTAGGGACATGCATTGTCTCACTGCTCCTCTGAACCAGGTCGATTGCATTTATCCTCTATCATCTTTGTAAAGTCATGACTCTATTTGGTCATTTTCCTGTCACTTTTGGCTGCAGTTCGTGCTTTATTCTACCCAGTATTAGAGCATGAAAACTTGCAGCATTCAAAACAGAGACACACAAATGTGCAGAAATGAGGTGTCTTCTACCAGTGAGGCATGTGGCTCAATGCTTTCAGGAAGAGTCTGCTGTGCAAGAGTACTTTGGACTGCAGTTTAGCTGTTAATCCCCGATTGTGTCAGCTGCTCAGATTTTCCTCAGTTTGCCTCAGTTTCCATAAATTTGTGTGTATGTGTGTAAGTGTGGGAGAATTTAGCTTTGAATGTAGATTTGCTGGCTAGAGTTCCGAGGCTGAACTGCAGTGTGCAATTCTGAAATCTACCTCTGTCATTAATTCACATCAGAAATATTGCCATGGAACACCTGCCTTAAATATGTGGGAGAAAAACATCAAAATGGTAGTGCGCTGGAATTTCATGATCATCTCATACCAGTTGTTTCCTGTTTTGATGCAGAGTTCACACATAGTCTCACCAGTCATCCTAAGCAAGAAGGCTTAGAAAGAAAATATAAACCTATATAATTTGCCCAGGTCAAGGCAAGTAGAAGAGAGTTTGTCTTCAGGACAGGGGCAACCACTGCAGGCATGCTTTGAGTTACTCATTGGTCTCAAAGAAGTTAGGGGTTAAATACAGAGCTTCACATTTCAGTATCACCCCGTCAATCCTGCTGCTGACTGGTAGTAACTTAAAGATGCCTTTGGTATCTCCTTTATGGACTAACGTATGAAGTACATTGATCATTTTGCTTCACAGTGTGTATGCTTTCCCTGTGTTTCAAATATTGTCATCTCGTGTTATAAATTGACCTTCTAAGAGAACCAGTAATGAAATAAAATGCAGAAAATTAATTGCTTTCTTATAACTAGGTACATTAAAACCAACACTTAAAATTAACTTTTTGAGCTCAGAATCTTATCCAAGAAACATTATTCCGTTTTCTTATGTTAAGAAAATAAATGGTCCTTTTTCAGATTTGTAGGGGTTCAAGAACATTCCTCAAACTTCTCATGGACCTCCTATCCAAAGGAATTGCATGAATTAGTATTTAGCTGAAGATTTTCTGTATATCCCTGAATGTGCCCAGATCCAAATCATGTCTCAGTCCAGGGATTAAATCAACAGGTCTGAACCAGTAATTTTGGTATGGATAGCCTGTGCCATGCTGACTCTGGTAACTCCCGGAGCATTTCAAGAATCTGCAGCTTCAGATGGGACAAAGTCTAAGGAAAGGAGAAATGATTGCAAATTAGAAGGGCAAAAGAGTATGAACGTAACTTATTTGGGGTCAGAAAAAGAAGTGGGATGGAGGAAGCTGTAGGAGAAAAAGTTCATGGCACTGCAGGGTTCATAGAGGCTCCTAGGGAGGTGTTAAGCAGATGGGACTGCAATAGTATGCATAGCCGAGCAGTGCCAGGCCACAGTCCACCAACAGCTCTGATGGAAAGAAAAGAGACAGCCTGGTGTTGAGATCCAGTTAGTTTGAGTCTGTGAAGGTCAAGGAAGTTCAAGGTTTTCTCTTGATATACCTCGGTCTGCGTGGATGACATACACATCTCATACCACCCAATTTCTCATCTGGATATTTTGGGTCGCAGGACTTCCAGATGATCCTGAGAGCACTACTAGCTTTAGCAGCCAGTGCCTACCCCAAATCCTGAAGCCAGCGCTAGTTCCATTGCCATTGCAGTCATTACATCCACAATTTACCTGGCTGAAGACACTCGTTCCATCTGGCATGAATTCTCCCTAGAACAATGACCATCCACAACATGTGACAAATGATAAAGAACTATTTGGTTACTTAAATGACAGTGTGGGTGGTTGCTAGACGAATGGCAGATAATTATCAAAGCTTGGTTTAAAAATGACACCATTTCAGTGTGTTGTGTCTTGGCAGACTGCCTATTCAGAAGACCCTTGCAAGGATTTCCCTGAGGGCTAATGTAGTGTGGATAGCTGTCCCCTCGGATGAGAAAGCCTATAGGCAGAAATATTTTATTAATGGAGTGCTTGACTCTTCTGGACGCCAAGGGAGAGCAATGAGGCCACACCAGGATTCCTTTTACCTTGTGTGAGGCAGAGCAATCAGATGTAGTGAAGTGTCTGTAGGAGCTTGTCATCATGCAATGTAACAGTTGACATTATGCCTTGCGATAAAGATCGCAGGGACTGGGAACCTTTCTCATCCAAAGAGAAAGATGATTAAAGGTTTCTTGAATATATATATCTATGTATGTTTATGTTTTATATATAATATGTATATAATTATGTTGCTCAGTAGTTTTATACTATGCTATAGTAGATTTATCTATAAAGATAGATAGATAGATCGATCGATCGATCGATCTATCTATCGATCTATCTATCTATCTGTATAGGTAGATAGATCAAATAAAACTACTGAGCCACATAATTCAGGAAAAAAAGTGTATGCTTAGATATATCTGGTATTTATAGTAAAATGTACCAATGGTCATATTTTGATATGGATCAAGTGAGGTGCACATATTTCTTAATGATATCTGTCTCCATTGGTATTAACTGTGAGTGTAGTTATACTTCCAAATATGTGCTTGCTGATGTTTTCATTTCTTAAAAGTTGGTGATATAAAAGGCCTTTGCACTGGGTACACTATTTGCTTAGGAAAAATCCACTTGAACTCTGGAGCAATCTGAAGAATTCTGACATAAAGTTTGAGGGGGAGGATTTTACTTTGCACTCGTTCTTGACTTAAGTCCAATCCCTTTGAAGGCAGCCGTAAAGCTAACATTGATTTAAATGGAAGTGTAAGTAAATCATTCCCGATTGCTTTTGGAAGTCTTACGCTGAAATTTCTGAACTCACAAAACTTCTTGTTTTATTTTTTTGCTATGTGTACTATGTGCTTTATAGTCTAAAAAGGAAGACTTGTCTATTTAGATTCTCATTAAAGTGAGTTAAACCAATTTATTATAGTGTTTTTTTTCAATGAACAGTTTTGTTTGTCTCAAGTCTGTAAAATCTGGTTAAAAAGTTATGCTTTCAGGAGATAGTATTTAGGAAAAAAAAAAGAAAGGAAATACTGGTGATGTTGAAACACTGTGTTTTACTGTTCAGGGACATTTTTTTCCCATAATTTTGTATGCTTTTTGAGAAGCAATATGTTAAGAGAAGAAACACTAATTTCAAATTAAAAAAGAAAACAAAATTTTAATCATTTAAATAGACCGTTTTACTTAGTGAAAATTATTTTTCTTCCTGCAACTTCATTTCATGGTTGACTAAAAAAGCTATTTGTTTGAATTCCATTTTGAGATTTTCTGGAAAATGGAAAATCCAGTTTGTGTACAGTTGTAATATGTGGGAGATATTTCACTCAGCATTGCAGAATTATGTAGAATGAAAGGATGATTATATCTGCAGAGCTTCTGGAAGAAGGAATGTTGCTCTTAATTTTAAGAAAGGCACACTTTTTTGGTGGGGAGAAGGGAAATTTGATATTTTGGAAAGTAGTGGCAGAAAAAAAAGTTAGGATAATTGGGGCAAAAAAAAAAAGTGAGTTTTTAGTGTGGGATTTCACAGTTGAGAAGTCTGATTGCATTAATGGGGAAAAACTTAGTAAAAAGCCAGAGCCCTAGTATTATGTATTAATGACACTGCTACTGGCAGAGGATTGTTTGCCTATTTGCAAATCCTGATGTAGTGAAATAGATTCAGAAAAGATTTTTTTCAAGAAAAAAAAACTACAAAACCTACCTATAATTAGTATGTAAAGAAGTGCCATCTTTGTCAGTTCATCCAGAAGATAATGAAGAAGAGGCTTGACCATGGTCAGTAAATTTATGCAGGGATGGTTTCCAATAGCCCAGAGCTCTTGAACTTTGCAGACCAAGACACAGGCAGGCAGAAAAAAATCAGGCATGAGTAAGGCAGTTTCATGGCAATTCTAGTTACCTTTCAGAACAATTTGCCTTGAGATGGAGTGGATTTTCTGCCATTTGAAATCTCTAAATCAGGATCAATGATTTCTTTTTTGCGGTGTTTCTTCCAGATCATCCTGAGGATATAGATAAGGCATGGGAGTTACCAGCCAAAAACCTCTGTCCTGTGCCATGCAAGCTTTAAAATAGTCCCTTCTGGCTTTAAATCTGAACATAAATGTTTTAGATAGAGGTAACAGATAAAAGAGTCCAAAGAACAGGATAAAAAGTTGTAGAAGTTGACATTAGAATCATTTGGTTACTGCATGTATTATGCTTTAGTATTTCATTTTTGATTCATTTCTTTCAGATTCAGTCTCCAAAGGCTCAAGTCTTAAAGAGCAAACTAAATAAGAAGGGAATTTAGCTACAGGCATCTGCCATGGGGTGAGTTTTCTATTTAGGGGATAGCCAGAGGGCTGATGGGGGAAAGTGGAGAATTTGTGAATTAGGCAGCCAGCATGGTATCTTTGCTGTTGTTTTTAAAGCTATAGATTCCAAAAGGGAGTGGATTAGATTTATATTGATGAATAGAAACAGGCTTTGGATCTAAACAGGCTTCTAATGCAGGTGAAAAACATGTATTGATTACTTAAAGAAAGTTAAAATAAAAGCAATTTTTCCCCCATTTCCACACATTGCAGCTTTTGGCCTATCCACTCATAGCTAAAAAAGCATTCTTTCCTGATAATCAAGCTTCAGCTGTCTGAATTTCAGGCCGAGCCTCTCATCTTGAGCTCTGCTGAAGAGCTTCTTTAATTAACCATTATACCACAGATGTTATTGATTTTTTTTTTCTCAAATCTGGTTGAAACATCATTGTGCTGGATCGTCGCCAAGATGAAGGCCTGAATTTTTTGTGCACTGCTTTTACTCCTTCTGCATACCTTATT
The DNA here is from genome assembly GCA_013398735.1 of Nothocercus julius. Taxonomy (NCBI): domain Eukaryota; kingdom Metazoa; phylum Chordata; class Aves; order Tinamiformes; family Tinamidae; genus Nothocercus; species Nothocercus julius. The sequence goes on from VZSV01000102.1 coordinate 3,012,242, forward strand.
AGTCTCCATGTCTGTTAAGTGCAATCCTTAGTATAACTCAGAAAATATAGCATTGATTTTTAGCCTTGCAGCCGTGATCTAAGGGCTCCTAATTTGGAATGTGGAAACCTGAGTCCAGCACGAAGCCCTATTACTGTGCACTTCCTACACATAAGACCTTTTGCTCTCTTTACATTTTTGCCAGACTTTTGATGTGGTTTAGAATTCTTGGGATTGTTTGGTTGCAAGAAGACGAGGACAAGGTATCCAAACACGGCTGCCTGCGTGTGCAGTTGTGCAAATAGAAATAACGTGATTGTCAAAGGTGCTGTTCCCCACAGTTTCTGGTGATTTCAATAGGGTGAGGGTAGCTCAGTCTCTCTGCAGACTTGTTTGCTTGTCTTTGGTTGCCTAAGTGTAATTTTGGGAGTCTAATTTTGTTGCCCAAGTTTGAACGTTTTGGCTGTGTTTTTTTTCTGTAGAATTGACTTAGCCAGTCTTTGGGATATTAGCATGGCATAATATCACTGGTAGAATTAATTCTTGAGCTTAACAACACAAATAAATCAAATCTGCTTTGTCAATGGGTTTGTCACACTTTAGCCTGTGGGAGAAGCAGTGGCCAAACCTCGGTGAATCCCAGCCTTCTTACCAGCACTGCGTTCCTTTCAAAATACGTATTCTTGCGATGATGAATTCAAGAACTAAAACAGCGACAATGGGTTCTTAAAATCCGATAAGATTTCCCCAAGCTTAGTGATATGTTATTTAAACATAATTTGAAGCTTTTAAAATACTGTAATGGCACCTCTTGACCTTTCAGAAATCACATGGAGCAAGAGATGGTGAAAAATGTTTATTTACTCTGCATTAGAAGCTAAATCCCTGTTCCTCCTTAGAACCGGTAGTGCTTTTGTCCCAGGGAACTCATGCATGGCGCTTCCATTCTCCAGACAAGAGCGAGACGGGGCTCCTGGAGCTGCCGAACGGTGACCCGCCGCCTACCCTGCGCCTGGGCGCTAACCAACAGCGCCGACCTCTTGACGAGCTCTGGCATCAAGCGTGGAGTCTTGCAGCTCGATGTGTCTGCCGAGCAGAAGTTAGAAAAAGAAAAGATCATCTTGTAAACAATTAATTAATGTTTGTCATGAATTATCATTTTTTACTTCCTTCTCAAGAGGCTCAAAGGGAATAAAAAGGCATTTTTTGCAGGTGGTGGCATTCAAAGTAAAGGCAATCAAATGTTTGAGAGCAGTGGCACAGCACTTTGAGTCTCTAAGGGTGAATGGTGCTAGGATTAGAGCACAGCAGGGGGTTGAGGGTTTCAGGTGTGAAGCTTAATGTTTGTGATCAGCAAAAAAAAGTCTTGAATTTATCTAAACTGCTCTTCTGCTAACAGTACTTCTAGCACATAAATGTTCTGAAAGTGACAAGTGTTCTCATTGCTCTCCTAACGCAAACATGATCTGCATTTGAAAGATGCATCCCTTTTGCCTAAATTAGAATGTGCATCACAAAGAGCGTAAGATGATGACCCAAAAACAGTTCTTTACACACACACACACACACACACACACACACATATGCACGCACCCACACGTCCTCTGCAATTCAAGGTACAGACACCAAAATGTAAATTGCCATTCTTTTTTACGTAGCAGCCAGAGCAGATCCTATGTCCATTATTCTGCTTGCACCACAGGCTCATAATTAGCGTGTTTTGCCACTGGGTGCTTCAGTTCTTATCTAGCATCATTCACACGGAGCTTAGTGTCATTGCAGTGCTGTGAACGAGTAGCTCAATTTTATTTTGGCCAAGCAGTTCAGGGAGTTTTATGCCAGTGTTATGCCATATCCTCATATGTGCATGCTGCTTACCTCCTCCTCCTCCTCAAATCACCAAGCACCATGCTATGATAGCAGTCCTAGCAATAAGTTTAAGTTATTCTGAGGTAATTAATTAGTTTAGGAATGGTTTGCTATCCCTGGGAAAGAAAAGTAAGGGTTAGCAACTAAGACTAATAAACCAATTGTACAAATTAATCTCTCTCCCTCCTAGGACCATCTGTCTAATCTTTTCTGAAAATATTTATCCTCTATTTAAAATTTAACAAAAAGCATGGAGCAGAAAGAACCTATCCCAAAGAGAAAAGGCACTGTGTTACATAGGGTAGAACTGAAGAGAGCAAGGAAAGCAACCTCAGACGAACACACAAAAGTAGGAAAACCTGCACGGGTCATCTATTTTTGCTTTAATTACTGTCACAAGGAAATATGCCGTTACAACTTGGCATATGAAGTGAGCGTCCAGCACTCTAGAATTTGAGGCGTACTGAGACAAACAGCACAAGTGGAAGACAGTAGCCGTGAAGGTAGCTACATATATTTTCCTACATCTTAACAAGCGAAAAAGGGACGGTTGCCTGGTGAATTGCTTTCTGTGTCTGAGCTGGCCATTTCAGACTGGCCGAATAACTTCAGCTTTCTGTTCATAAGTTTGTGTAGTTATAGAGTAACACTTCTAATTAGCCCAGAAGCCAGTTATTTGGGAATTCTGATATTTGATATTGTGATAGTTTGATAAATTAGTTTCATAAGATATTACGACATAGAAGAGGAAGAGTAATGGAGGAAAAAAACTTCCACTTCTCCAATCCCTCACAAAAACAGAAAGGAACTGGCAATAATCAATTCATATACATTTTTCATCAGCTAATGTTTCAAGTTAAAGGACTAGATTTCTATTTACCCTCAGGCTCTTTCATCTCTGTTTGGCAGAGGCTCAAGGGCTCCACGTATCCCTCTCTCATCAGAAAATTTCTATTTGCCAAAATGAATTAGGTTTAACCTGTACTACGGAAACCCTGCGCCTGGACCATGATGTCAGGAGGGTTTCTCAGCTTGGGCTCAGCCCAGGGGAGCGCCAGCCTGGAGGGACCAGCGTCAGGGTCAGAGCCATCGCTCCGCGTGGTTTAGGTGAGGGTCGGACGTGGTCGCTATTCTGGCAGGTGCTGTAGCCCCTGCTCGGAGCTCCCGCACGCTGTCGTGGGCGCTCTCTCGCCATTTCTCTATTTTCTAAAAGTTCTCTGTTTCAGATTGTTCCTTTCTGTGTCTTCTCTGAAACTCTCTGCAGAAGAGGGCTGATTCCCAGTTAGCCAAGGATATTGCCCCCTTCTTTTTTTTATTTGTCTCCTTTTTGCAATGGAAAAAAAAAAAAAAAAAAAACCAAAAAGCTCCTGAATCCCAATAAATTGTGGTTCAAATATTGGTTTACGAAAATGGGTTTGCAGCACAGGAGAACTTTCCTGTCCAGCTTAATGCCATTTGCATGCAAAGCAAATTTTAAATACAGAATCTGTGACTTTTGCACTCACTTTAAGGATGCTTTCTCACTGACCATTTTTTTTTCCTTGTCAAAGTGGATCGGGGACTCCAGGAACAACAGGAATCAAAATGGGTCCAACCTGAATTCCTGTTCCTGGTTTCTTAAGATTGTTCTTTGAGGCAACAAACCAGAAAGACAAGAAACCGCTGTGGGATTGTTTGTTTGCTTGCGCTTCCCCTCTCCCTGCTTCCCTCCTTGCCTGATTTCAGAGGCACCAGCAGGGATTTTTTAAGTAACTCCCCCCGCCCTTCCCTTTCCCTAGGGGGACCCGTGTTTGAGACGAACCAAGCCGGGACCTTTCCCGCGGGCAGCCCCCGTGTCAAAACACTGCTGACTCCGGGAAGTCGCCGCTACGCCGGGTCCCCAGGCTCACCGTGCCAGTCGGCTGCTGTTTGAACCAAGTCCTGACCGCAAAATCAAAAGTGGGTCCAAAGAAAGCTGTAAACAGTGTGCAATGAGCCATTTGAAGGCAGCTGATGCCTCATTTGGGGTGACATGTTGTGGCTGATGAGTGTGGATGATGTGGGGTTTTCGATAAGTGCCTCATCAGTATCCTCATCATGATCGTGTTGCTCAGCCACGGCGTGTGCCCTGACTTGATTGTAATTGCCTGAATCTGCTCCTGCTGCTCAGGAGCGCACAGTAATATGCAATAAAACAGCAAGAAGTGACTGTTAACCATCTGAGTTCTGACATGGCTGCTTGCAGTTCAAGTTTTCCATTAAGGACAAAAAAAAAATCTATATATACATACAAATATGGATATATAATTGCATGTTTATAATAATTATTGTTTGTATATGTAATAAACTAGTTTTATAAATAATGCATGATGCCCACATATCTATCTATGTCTCTATATACATCATCCCGACACCTGTATATGTTATACACAAATGTACCTCACACACTCATGGTGTGTAGGTAAATACTAGAGGGATGAAGAGCATCAGGGCCATTCTTTGATTCAGAATTTTAGGAATTTAGTAGGACCTGTAGTTAAATCTATGCATAGCCTTCATAAATCTTAATAACACGTGTGCATACAGATAAATAATTGATTTTTAGATGCAGTTAATCTACTCATGTAAATGTGTGTGTGTACTTGTGCAGGTGTGTGGGGGGGTAAAGTACACATGCGTATGTGCTTCATGCAGTGAAATTAGTCTGTGGAAAGAGCACAGGCTGTCTGCACAGGTTATCTGGTGTGGATTAATATCGTAACAATCGCTGTCTGGAAAGAATAACTTTGTGACCCCCGGTCTGTTCATGACAGCAGGAGGTGTCAGGACCTTGTGTACGGTGTGAGCTTTTCGGATCAGAGCCGCTTTGCAAGCGCAGAGCTTCACATCAGAGCCGTTCTGTGATTGTCCCACTGAGGTCCCGATGCACAAAAGGGGCTCCTAGGTGCCACCTTAATGCCCCGCGGTTGTGACAGAAATGGCAGTTTTACAGATGGTTTGTAAAAAATTAGAGTAGAAAGAGAATGCAGGCTCTGGTGCTTCTCAATCACCAACACACTGAAAGCAGCTGGGATCGTGTTCTTAACTTTAAATATGCCTTCATCAAGATTTTGCTAGCTCTGGTTATAGGTCAGAAAGATTAAAAAAAATGTGTTATGTTTATATATTCTTAATCCACAATGTCTCAGAGCGTATGCTACACTCTTGTACTCAGCAGCTTTAGGCTTTCTGTACCAACGATTTTCGTATTTTTTTTGGCATTGTCTTGTGGGGATACAAATGATAAAATTTACACAGGCAAACTCTGCTTGCATTCAATTAATGCCTGCCCGGAATGATCATATGGGTTGTCTTTATCACCACTGTGTGACTGAAGCATTTCAGTAAAAGTGAACAAAAATGTTTTGAAAATACTATTTGCAGCTGCTATGCTATGCGTGCTCTGCGCCTGCACGCAGAGCTACCACTGTAAGGAAACCCTCCAGCCTCCTGCTCTACCGAGCGGGAGAGATCGCGGCTAAAGTGACGGCGGAGAGGAGAGGAAGAGATTGGTATTTGCAGACCAAATCCTCAGGGCATAAGATTTTTTGAAAACCTTTTTAAAAAAAGTCTCTTTCCCCAGTTCAAGTGAAATTTGCACTGCCTTGGAAATGTCCTTAATGTCTTCATTATAGAAAACAAATCTGTACAGATTATACACTCTAAGTCTGACCGTTGGAGAGGTAAGACAATCATTATAATTATAAATACTTCTGTTGTCATGTGTGATCAAGTGTATTCACTGTTGTAGCTTAAATATATTAACTTTAACCCTTTTAATTATGGATTTAGCACAATGCTGCCAGAGTCACTTCTAGAATCCTGCATTCACTCTGGGCCTCTCTTTATGCGCAAAATATGTAGACAAATAGAGAGGAATTCCAAGGAGGATAGAAAACATGATTGAGAAGTTGGAAGGATTTGCTTATGAGGAAAGATTAGAAGAATGAAATGGGGAGCTGTAGTTAAATAGGATTAAAAACAGCTAATCTGTGTAGCTTTTATAGTTTCAGAGTATGAAACTCATCGTTTGCATTAACTGTGTCTCGTTCTCGATACTGGTATATTAGATACAGTTCTATACCTATTAAAAATAACTTATGCTTTTAACAAGTCTGATTTTTCACTGTTCTAAGAAAAGAATTTGCTTTTGATCAGCACAGCAAAGTGATAACAAAGCAATGGACTATAACCAGGTACAAGTATACCTGGAGACAAGGAATGGAATTTCTTGACTTGGTAAATATTGATAGCTGGGGGCAGCGAGAGGATTTTTAAAGGGAGCAGTCACTGGACGGGAGCCCACATTTTCTCTGAGCAGCACCTACAGGTAGCAAAATGTTTTTTCAAAGGGAGTGTTAGGATCTCCTTTCCAAGAACAACTGACTACTAATCAGGATTAAGAGCTGGGATATAATATATCACAGAGACCAATCCTGACAGTTTAAACCTTTCCATGTCTGTGTTGTGCAGCTTTGCTGTCCGGCTAGAACAGTTCCTTGCACTGGTATTTTTTCTGCTTTTCAAGGTGGCGTGTAGCACTCACATGCACAGGAATGACTTTGCATGTGATTTATTATTATCCTAATAAATTATCTTGAAGAAAATTTAATTGTGGATTGTGCCAGGGACTTCCTAGGCATTTAGAAAGAGGCAGTGTATATTTTGAATAGTTTTTACCCCAGCTTGAATGAACGGAAAGCAAAAACTTTACAAAAGCATAAACCAAGATTGGTGCAGTTACAAACCAGGCCTGTGTCTCCAACGTTTCTGTCCTAACAGCATACCATAGCATCTTAAATATAAGGGAGGTGCAGTGTGGAGTGCACCTTTAACTTTGTAGGATTAACACTAAAATGATTTCTTAAAAAATGAAGAATAGACAGTTCTTTCAGATTGCAGTTTCTGCTTAAGACCCATAATAAGAAAAACATCATTTTCTCTCCTGAAGATTTGTGTATCATCAGGATGCCTTTGCATGAAAGAAATACTCTCTAATAGCAAAACATAAAGGAGAGCGTACAAACAAAAAGAAATAAAAATTCAACAATGAAAAACTTAAAATTTAGTTTTAATTAATTGTAAGAATGCCTTTTCTGGCTCTTGTATTCGTAACTAAATGCACTGGCCCAGATTTTTCAGTTTGGCTCATTTTAAACCTCCTCTGCAGTCCACTCTGTGCCAGCAAATCCTGAGACTTGGGTGCCGCATTCAGCCTGGCCCTCTGAGCCAGTCCAACAGACAACCATCCCTGCAGCATCTCAGAGAACAAACCAACATCTCAGATAGCAAACAAAGCCCCCCAGATCCAAGCTGGGCTGCAGATTTTTTCTTCTCTCGCCGCTGCAGCCCTGCTTTCCACCACATGCTTGGTAATACTCCCTGTTTTGCCTCCCGCTAACTAAACAGTGTTTTTAGGAGGCCAGATGAAACTGTCTCCTAGGCTAGATGGGCTCACCACTTTGCCATCCCTGAAGCAAAAGATTTTTTTCTGAAACCTGTATTTTGCTCAGATAGGGATAGCAATGACTAAATAAGGAGTTAGCTATCAGTAACTGGGGCAAATAACAATGGACAGAAAACACGACATCAGGAAAAAATAAGATTGTCCAATAATAATGTTAGAAGTCATTCATATCTCCTTGCAAGTTGGAATGCCTATTCGACTCATAATAAAATCTTTTATTTCTTTAAAAAAAAAAAAAAAAGGCTGTAAATTCAGAGTTAAATGTACTCAGAATTAAACCCTTAGTCGTTCAGAATTACAGCTCTTGCACAGTGTGTTTAAAGGCTGGAAGGAAGCACTGGGGCCGTGTTGGGCCTCTGGAGGCCATTTGTGCAGTTTTCATTCTGTCTCTGGCAGGGTAGTGCTGGAATGGCTCTGCCATCCATTTGGGATGATTTGGGGCCCCGCACCTCTAAAGGAACTCTCACTTTTCTCAGATCCTGTTTTTCTGATCAGGACCTGACCCTTACGCTCCTTTTCCGTTAACGATGGTGCAAACAGGACCGTGGGAGCTCACGGGCGCCGTCGCGCAGTCCGGGGCAGCTTTTTCCCCTCCAAACACTGTTTGGCGACAGGATTCCTTAGCCTCCCTGCTGCAAATGTTCTGCTCCGACATTCGCTCTTAACGCACGTCCCAAATATTTCCCTGTTCTCGAGATAACTTCAGAGATAAGGGGTTATTTAACTCTGTCGAAGCACGGCGTCTGTTCTACACAATGTGTAACTGCCAAATATTTATGTGATTAACATCTGAATTCAAGCATACTTTAGCAGTGCAAAGATGTGATTAGTCTCCCCAGAATGTGATTTTTTTAATGGCTGTGGCTCCCTCTTCCCAGCACAGATTTAATAGCTGAGTCCTGCAGGGAAGTCTCCATTTAGGGAACCCGCACGGCTCTAAAAACGTGAATTTAAATGACAGGCTGTGTGCAGAACGAGCCAGCGAGCGATTCAGTGTCAAGCAGCACCCGCGCCCTGTGGCTCCCTTTTGGGGCCAAAATCAGAAAAAATGACCGGGGCAGTCAGTGGTCAGTGGAAGTGCCTTTCGTTGAGGAGCGAGGCCCCAGCTACAAACCTGACCTGAGGAGCTGGGTGTGCAGTAACTGCAGAATCAGCATCTTGTTTTGAAAGGACTCCTGCAAATCCAGCAGGAACATTTCGGTCCTGGATGGTGTTGCTATGGGCACCAGAAGGAAGCTTAATATAAGAGAAACTGTCTTAGGAATTCATGGGGGATGGGTGTAAACATAATACGTATGTAGTAACTGGGATGTCCCTGGCACTATAGAGCAAATGGTGTTTTGGGGGGGGTAAATGTTCTGTTAATAACGTTTATTGGCCTTCTTTTAAGAAGAGAAGTATAAGCTGATACTTCTTTATAAGTTTTCTAAGGAGAAATACAGTAAATAAGCAATAAAGTTCTGCAAGCAATATGTGCATTGCATATGGCATAAGCATACTGAACCTGAGAGGGTCCAAGAAGAATTTATTTGTAAAAAGAGCCTGAAAGGGACAGAAAAATAAGGGGAAGTGAGGAACTGCAGTTGCCTTCAGTATCCACGAATAAGAATCCTGCTCTGCCTCTCTGCGCAGCTCAAACTTTAGACAAAAATCCCATCAGCAAAGGACACCCAGAGGGTTTAATTCATGACTAAATTTCTCCTATTCTGACTGCCTCTCCATCAGTGTAGACTAAGTGGACAAAGAAGAAGAAAAAGAAACCAGTGCAGAGTTACTGGAAGTACATCTCCAGCCTGACAAAGAGAATGCAAAATTAAATTCTGGATGTGAAAAGGATGGGACAATGAGCCCCTCTCCCCAAGATACCTTCAGAGAGGATCCCATTTCAGGGCTTTCTTCCTTGCTTACTTGCTTTATTTTTCATTGACATGTCGCAGAGAAAGCCTGAAAGCCTTTTATTATTTCTTATTTTCTTTTTCTTTTAGCACATGGTATAAGTTCTTTTTTTATTATTATTATTTTCCTGCCAATGTTAAAGCAGTTCCCATTTTTCTAGTTTGTTTCTGACACCTAGCTGTGATCAACAATGCTTCCCCCTGAATCACTTCTTTCATCTATTCAGCTTCTTTTATTTTCCTTATCTCATCTCCCCCCTTCACCAGCTTACCTCTCATTAACCCTCAGGGTTCCAAACACATTGTGTCTCTCCTAAAGATACATATTTTTATTCAGACATAAGCCATTTTTGCTTGCTAGCCTCAGTTTCCGTAATTCGCTCGTGTAATTGTTGTGTGTAGTACATACTCTTTATGTTACAGTGAACAATAAACCCAGATATTAATTTATACTTGTCCATTGTACACTATTCCACTTCACTTTTTCTTCCCCTCTCAACTGATAGTCGCATAAAAACTTATTCTCCTGCAACACTAGAAAGAGTTCAATCCATATGTAAAAATCTGCTTGGCCAGCAATTTTGTTTGACCAATAAAGCTATTATTTTCTAAGAGTCACTTTAACCTATAATTATATAGCTAAAATCACACGTTACTTTTTTTAAAAAGGTTGTAATACATTGAACTACATTTCTGATAACATAAAACATATGGGTGTTTTCTAGGAAATAAAAATATCTGATGTATAACAATAAACTTAATACTGTTTTTCCAATGTATGACTGCTTAGACTTTTTTGAGAATGAAAAGCAGGCAAAACCTAGGAGATTCGAGTTTTAGCTATAACTCTTGTGATTGAAGCAAGTGAGAGCATCTGGAAATATTTTCATTTATTTATGTATATTTCCCTTATTTATGTATAGTATCCCTTAAAGTAACCGTGTAACCCAGTTCCAAAGCTGAAGTCCATTCCCAGGTGAAATTTGCAGGCCCTTTTTTAGGAGATGGATGTTGTGGACCACGAGGTGAGATATGCAGATCCACAATGTTTTCCATTCTGGTAAATCACATATATGTGCCAATAAGCTAAGGCAGAAGTAGATCCATATTTTAAAAAATTAAGGTAAATATACAAAAGAGTATGTAAATAACCTCAGAATTAATCATTACTGTGTTAAACGAAAACATGCTTTTTCTATTTCAAACATTATTAATATTGGCTCTAAACAAAGGTTATTTAACACTCATGGAGAGTATTTGCTTCATTAATATATTTACAGGGATGTTTATTAGAATCAAGTGGAAATGTTTATGTATTATATTAAAGATATTAAACTGTAAATTAATTCACCTGTTTGAACTTAAGAACTAATGGTTGATTGATTCAAAGTTTATAAAATATAAATGAGTTTTTGGGGTGGGCAACGTTTCTTTTGATTTTATTATGTAAATCATCATCACTTGACCAGATAAAGTATCTTTCACAAAAACACTTGGAAAATAATGAACACAACTTTTTTTATTTTTAGATAAAGTATTTATAATGCTTTGTCATGATAAACTGTCTCAAAACACAGTAAGATTCCAGCACAATTTAATGCAGTCTATGACCATAAGCGTGTTATCCCTAAGAACATTGTTTTAGACATCAGAAAAATCTGATAAAACACCAAGTACATGCCAGGGGCAAAGTAAATGTTTCAGACCTACTGTTTCTAAGTAGTCCTTACTAATTTCATTATCACAGATCCTCAGTTCTGTATAACTTACTCTCTCATTTATCTTACATTTATTATTCAACAGGTTAGCTTTCCATTATATAGGAACTTATTGCTGCATCAAAGGTTTAATTGAGCTCCTTGTAAAGTATCATGGTTGTCACTATAAAAGCATGCATCTGCGGTAAGCACATTTATAGAGAACTTACAGCTTTAAATTTCACTTAGAAAAAAAGCCTTATACTTTCCTGCAGGTTTTGAATGCAGATTTACTATAAAATAAGTGAATAATAATGCTAGGTTATTTTGGAAAGTGTTCTTTCATGCAATCACTGCATTTAATACAATCACAAAATGGCAGCCCAACAGGTGGTCTTTTCACAGTGTTAAGCCAAAACAATCAGAACAAAAAGGACACCCGAATCTAATGTTCTTCAGAATTTAAAAAGCTGTTCACTTTCCTTTGTTAATTTTCAGATTTAGCCATGTTCATTATTGTTGAGCCACAAATGCAGGACATTCTTTTTTGACATTTTGCCATAAATAGACACTGACTGAGGCTGACTAGCCAGCTAGCTGTTTTGTCACACGCAAGCGGAAACTACTTATTAACAATGAGTGGCCATTCTTGGCGCCTCAATGGCCGAGGAAAGCACCAGTTTTGACATGCTGCAAATCTGGCAAAGTCTCGGGTAACAAAAGTATGGCTGACAAAGGCCGAGGTTTCTCTTCCTATATTTTCTTCAAAAGTAGGTATTTAATTCGGGCCTAATGAACTTGCCTGGGAGCCCGGGTGTCACATTGACAGGCTCTTGAATGTCTGAAAATATACTTCTGCTTTGTGGGCTCTCCTTGGAGGGAACAACTAGTTAACCAGCAATTATGAACGTGAGGGGCGAAATCTAAGATGAAATAGTTGTTTCTTGGTATTTTAAAAGTTGTGAACAGTCCCTGTTACAGTGGTCTCAGTCTCAACACACGCAATAAAAGGTGGCCCCATCCCCTTAGGACTTTAATGCTACAAGGAGCCTTTAAACAGGAGTCCCAGCAGGAGCAGAGCAGCATCAGGCAGCCAGGCGACAGCGCTGAGCCACCCTCAGCTGAGCCACTGCGGCTATAGTTACTTTAATTTTAAAAAATGCATGTTCATAATTGCCTAAAGCAGTGTTAAAAAGCTATTTTCATCACCGTTGGTAGCAATACCAGCACATGTGCAAGGAAATGCATGTCCTACTGCTGCCAAAGACAACAGCACAGTCTAGAAGGAAATAACTTTAAGACGCAGACCCGGTTATTGCCTGCTAGCAGGGTGGCAGCAATTTGAAATCAGTAATGAAAAAACTCAGTAGTAAATCCATTACTGAAAGACAGCGAAGTTCAGTGTTGTTTGCCACCCCAATGTTCCTGTGGAGGAACCAGTTTGTACATGAGCAAAGGGCTGAAATCCCAAACCTGCAGTTGAGACTGTCTGGTGTGATCCCAAAGATACTTTGGCAATCTCCTTCACAGCAGGTCCCCTCCTGGGTTCCCGAACCTGCTGGCATATTTTCCCTGCAAACTCTCAGACGTGGCTATGAGTTCTCCTGGTGCTCCAGAGGCACAAGCCTTTTTTGTACTAGTAGAGAGAAAAAATGTTCAACTTTTTTAGATAGAAGTGTAAAATCCATAACCTCCATAGTTTTCGCAGGGAATCCAGTAATAAACGGCTAAGGCAGCCACCACTCAAGTCCCTTGTTGAGTGCTGGGGTGCTAAGCCATGAATACATTTTCGAAGAGGACTTGGCTCTTTTTAACTATAAAATACATGGGTCAGAGAAGTCACTTTGTTAAAAAAAAAATCAGTGACAGGGTTCAGTGACACAAAAGTGGCTCTTAATACTCTTCCTAATCATATTCAACAGCTTTATTCTAACTTTATTTTCAACACAAAATGTACAATGTTTTTAAGAGAAAGTATTCTAGCCTATAAGAAGTTGCCCAAAATAACTGTTAAAACATGGTTTAAAATCAAAATAGCTTTAATAAAGAAATGCACTTATATAAACTATGTATATTTTTTTAAACCCAGGTCCCTGTTTCAAGACTGAAACTCTGGGGAAAAAAAAAAAAAGAAAAATACAAATTCTATTTGTATGCCGGAGCTGGTTTTAAGGGAAAAAAAATGTATGGTTTCTCGGGATGCAGAGAAACTTCCCTAGAACAAATCCAAGAGCATTGAAAATCATTAATGCAGAGGTACAAAAGGGAAGCATCCAGCTTTACCCCTTTCCAGACAGTGTTAAGTCTCGTACAAATTTAGCTGTCAGAAACAATTGTTTTGTTTTTGACAAGTGGCATTACTTCCTCTTATACTGAAATTAAAATTGATTAAAATTGATTCAGGACCTTTCAATATTTTCTGCATCCGTTCGCTGCTTTATATTTGAAAACATTCTTTCAGTGAAATTAGCACAGATAGCTCTGCTCTTTCTTTTCTTTTTTTCTTTTTTGAACTAAGTATTAAGTTGAGAGGATGATGTAACTAGTGTTTCCTGACTGAGTGCACTTGCTGCTTTGCTGTGCTGGGGAATGTAGCATTAATTTCACTTTACGTAGTAGGAGAGACTTTTTAATAGAAATAATTTCTGTAAAAAAAATATTTTTAGAAATGATGCCTTCCTAAGGGAGTAAGCTTTCTCCTTTTTTTACTGATTTTATGGAAAATAGTGAACAAAATAACTATAATTTCTTTAAAAAACACACACAGAGAAGTTTTCAGAACAAAAAAACGGGGCCAGGAGCACTGCACGGCCTCAGCTGCAGGGACTGAGCAACCAGAAGATGAGGACGAGGCACCTTCTGCCCATGGGTGAAAAGTAGAGCCTGAAAATATGCTCTGACGGTCCAGGAGCTAACGGTCACATTTAATGGTCCCATCACCTCCAGCCTAGCTATGCTTGAACTTTTTTGATGTTAGTAGCTGTAAGGCTGTGTTTATTTGTGGAATCCTTTTTTTTTTTCAGTGATCCTGCCCCTTACTTTTTAAGCCTTTCTGTTGGCTACAGAAACCCGTGTGAAATCAAGGTGAGATTCATCTTTCACCCTTGTATAGGCTGGCTGGCAGTGCCTCGAGGACTTCCTCTATCCCCATGGACTTTCCCACATGTTCTTGGCAGTAAGAAAGGAAAGCGGGCACTGAAAGCATGGCAGCAAAGGGTGATGAGGGCAGTGACTGGAGCAAGGGGGAGCGGGTGGGAAGGGTAGCAGTGATTGCAGCTCCACTGTCAGGCATGGGAGTGGCCAAAGGAAGTCAGAGCAGCTGGGGCTGTGGAGAAGATGCTGTAACGTGGTGGTGAGTATGGGACCATGCAGGGATATTAGAGTCTCTTGTTACACAGGTATGCTGGTTTTGATGGTGTTTCGTAATTGTGGTTTTTAAGCATTCCTGCTGAGGGCAGTAAGCAGGCACAAATTTGCTGTTTTCATGTAAGAGGCCCTGGGTGACTAACAAATTGGGTTGAAAGGATATGAAATATGTTTTGTAATGGAGTTACAGAAATGACCATAACAGCCTTCTCAAAAATTAGATTATGAAGTTAATTGTCTCCTTAGCTAATTCTCCAAGATCTCTGAGCGTTGGTTATAAGACACAAGACTGATATCAACTGAGAGAAAAACAGTTCCAAAAGCCTGTAGCCGCTGCAAGCTGAGAACGGCAGCTCTGTACCTTAAGTAGCCAGAAGCACTTTTTTCACTAAGATGTTCTAACGGACTATTAGTCTGCTTTTCTTCTGCATGGAAAGAGCTCTCCTTATGTAGTTAATGACCTGATACCCTTCAGTCTTCTGGTGTCGGCATAGCCTTCAAAAGAAGCAGCCTGGCTGCTGTCAGAGTCGTGTAACCAGAATTCGTTCCTTCTCCTCCTGTCAAGCTATTTTTCTTTGTTTTCACCTCCTCTGTGCTAACAACCCTTCTGTGTAGCACCCGCAAGGTCAGTGTCTGTGACTCTCCTTTGGCCCATCCTGCATCATGCTGGTCTCTTCTGTATTTTCATGTCCGTCTCTGCTAGGTAAGTGTCTCCGGGAGCTCCACCAGCTGGAACAACCTTGTTTTGTCTCTTGTTGAAATTCTGGCTTACTACAAATTGCATTTGAAATAGATTTCTACCCTTGTTATATACATTTTTCTCATTTTCTGCTGCCTGCTTACCTTCTAATTACGAGAAGCACTCAGTAAAACGTTCTGGTACTGTTAAAAGTCAGGTCCATATATAAAAATGTTATTACATTGCATTAAAGTGGAATGCATAGGCGAGAACAGGAACAGTTTGCTGTTTGATATGGGCTTTTCTGTTTGTTTGTTCATTTTTTTTTTTATTTTTTTTTTAAATAAAGTAGAGATGAAACATTTCCTGTAAAAGTGCATTTTGAATTGATATGTCCTAGTCCTTTGCTGGAGAGTATATCAATGCTGTTTGTGAATTAAAAAAAAAAAAAAGTATTTGCACTAATGAGAAACAATTATTTGCATTATTGCATTAAAATATTTGCATTTAACATGTTCATTTTAAAGACCCCAAAATATTTCAGTTTTGATTTTTTTTTTTTTTTTCTTCCTTTGCTGTGTCGGGCATGTAGTAGTGAAGAAAATGTTCACCCTAAAGGAGAATCTCTCTAATAAATCCCAATGTAAAAAATGTTTTTGTCATGTGCTATTGCAATAGGTCAGTGAATTCTTTTGGCTGTTGACTACTGATGACTTGCAGTATTTTCCTATCTTATATTGAGCTTCAAAATATAAATCAAGAAAGCATGAAGGATTTTTTTTTTTTTTTTGCTGCACTGAGGTTACATGCAGTGGAATCTGCTTAGTTGTATCATTTTAACAGCCTGCCTCCCTGCAATAGTTTAGACTGTATTAAACAGGAGGCTCCTGCTGCTCTCCTCTGTTTTATGATGCTTTCCTCTAGTGACAGCAAATTCTGAAAATATTAACACATACATGAATGCAATAGTTTATATATTTTCTTTGCTTCCGAAGTTGTATATGAAAACTGTAGCTCAGAATTTGAAACAGCTTAATAGCGCATACCCTATTGGTCCCAGAAATGCGTGATGAGTTAAACTCTCAGTTTTGTTCAAGTTTAGTAGTGGTGACTGTTGTGACTGCTCAGATAATGATTTTCCTGTGTGGTGTTCAAGCAACGTAGCTGGAATGCTTAATCAAACGGCTCCAGAGTAATGGGTATCCATTCCTGAAGTGTAGTTTTTTAATAAGGTGCTCAATCTGCATACCTCTTACTTTCTTGGTATTTTACAGAAAGGCTATATGCATGAAGCACCAGCTGTATGTCATGGAGGTGGGGCTATTGGGTAATTAATAGCACTTTTTCCTTTCTTTGAATGATTCGGATGACTGAGGGCCTGGGGTTGATGTACTCTCTTTAGATTTATTAAGTGCAGCTCCTTGTGGACCAAGAAGACTCGCAGGAAGCAGAACAAGAGCTAACTTTACTAGCCCCTGCTTGTTGAAGACTTGTTCATGTTGCGTGTCTTTAAAAGTGAGCAAGGAGGGTCCACAGTGGGAAACGTGTGACCAGCTTCTGTTCCTTGGGGTTGTCTATATAGAGCAAAAGCTTCTCCATCAAATGCAAAGGCCTATACACGTACCGTATGTATATGTGGCACATACATGTATCGCTGTAGGAGATAAGTTACAGATGTTTGTAAACTTAATAGAATCACAGTAGGTATAGAACAGGTTAGAGAAATAGCTTTTATTCTGTTTCAAGTATAAGCAGGGGTATAATTCTAGTTTTCAGCCAAATGAGTTTGTGACAATTGGTTTAGCCTGGCTGTTTTTCCAAAACTTCATAATAACAGAGCATATTGTAGAACTGGTAAAATAGGTCATAATTAAATAACAACTCTTATTATGTTTATGTATAAACAACTTATTTGTATTCATATTGGTTTGTCTCCACAAATCTATTCTCATCTCAGAGCCAAATAGCAATTTAATGTCATTGTTATGTTTAGGTGAGCATCACACTCTTATACTCCCCTCTATTTGGCCTTGAATAAAAATCAGAGCAACAATAATATAAATGGTATAAAAATAGTCATGAACAGTAGCCCATCTGTACTGGACAGAATTCTACAAATCAATTAGATGTTCATAAAAAGCTAAACAGATGAATCAACTGTTGAAATAAAATGTATTGAACTCTTTTATAGTTCATGTATAGCTCTTTTTAATAACAAAGATGGGTAAATTACACTAATTAACCTTTAAAAAATTAGATGATTTCTAAATAATAGCTTTGAACAATACCTATTCTTTTCATTGTTACTTCTAAGTGTTTTGTCCATGACAAGGCATAGTTCCATTAGAAGATCTACAGAGGTAGTAGCTAAAGGTATTTCTTTTTTTTTTTTTTTTTTTTTCCTCTCTGCACATTTTCTACAATACATAATCCCACCTCTTCCCAAGTAAGCATCAGGTAGCCCTTGAAGTCAGGGGAAATCAAATCCATGCATCCTAGTAAGCAATGCCAAGAAAATTCATCTCCTGGAGACCACTTGAATTGGGTCTGAACTGCTACTGGGATTATCTGCTGGGCCTGCAAATCCTGTTCTTAGCCGTAAGAGCATGTTATCTGGGCTGAAGCGCTGCTGGCAGCAGAGGTCAGCGTTTGGACAGCCTGGCTCAATCCTCAGCAACCTGCAGGGCTGTGAGTAGCCTTCAGCCACTTCCTGGTGCACACCAAGTAACTGTGGGAGTGTTACATGGTCTCAGGTCATAGCCTGACTAAAATTAGGGATACCACAATTCTTGAGGCTATGGAAGCCTCAAGCATTCAATAGGAACGGTTAGGAAAAAATGATTGCTTTTATGGGGTAAGGGAAAAGAGGTCTGTAAGGGAATCTTTATGGAGATATTTTTCTTCTTCAGAAGTCCCTTCCCTGGGTCTTCATTCAGGAGAGGATGGTGCAGCAAGTCTTATCATAGAAAATGTTCATTTTCACTGCTGCAAGTGATCAAAATATGTTTTTATTGAGTACTTTGACTGCTTCTCCTTCAAGTAATATATCTTTGTCATTCTGGGACTAAAATTACTCAGGGGTGTAGTATGTTCTTAATTAAAACAAAAGAGATAACTTATGATGTATTTAAATCCAGCACTGATCAAAACAATAAATTGGATGGAACGGTGAATGGTTTGAGTTTCCTAAATTACTGATATTACCTGCTGATATGAGGGCTGTTCAAAAGGGTACTTCACTTTTGGGTTTATTTATTAAAATCTTGCACTCAACTATAAGAAATTAGCCTCCTAGAGATGAATCGCTCCCTACTCAGGGGAGCTTGTTGCAAAGCCGCCGATCATGCATTGCAGAACTCCGCATTAATGCTAGACCAAATGTGTTACTACGTCTCTCGTGTAAGGTGCCTGATGGGAGCATTAGCCATGTAAAGGGAGACGGATGATCTTGGCTCAAAAGTGATGCTTTTACACACCTTCCTCACATAACTAGTTGCAGGTTTATCGCTTTATTGTTAGTTTCTTTTTTTTCTGGTAATTGGAAGCCATTTAATAGCCTATAGTTCATAATACACTTCAGTTATTTCACTCTGGAAAAGCTCAAAAAGACCTCTAGATCAGCTTTTAGGAATGTATAAATAAGAGGAAAGCATATTTAATTTTATCTCTAAAATGTTGTGTATTGCAACTGGCATACAAATCTGCCTTGCCTTCTTGTAGTGAAGCCGAACTACCCTTTCAATCCGTGATCTGCCGTGGCAGATTTTAAGCATTTCCCTCAAACTGTGTACCTTAGAAGCACCAGGGTAGAAGAGATGCAGCTCACACCGAAGACTTGGCTGCTTGGAGTGCTTGGCAGTCTCCCCAGTCGGACATACAGTGCTCAGTCTCTCTTCAGCCAGTTCACAGCAACACGAGCTTCTGATGCGGATGGTGCAGAACAGCTGTTCAATAGAGAACTTTTTTTTTGGCAAGCTAATTAAGTAATGCTATTCCTAATTACATATATATATATAAATATACACATATATACACACACACATATGCATAAACTGGACACATGAGAAATGTTCACTGAGAAAGTTCATTTAAGCCTTTTGATATATGATCAGGATGATATGAAAGATGAAGCTATGTTCACTGCAGGCGTTCCTCAACAAGGAAATGTTTTTGCAAAATCACCATTGAATAACCCAAACTGAGGTGCTTTCTGCTGTTTTTGTCAGGGGTTCTTGCTCTCCTACAGGACAATCAGCTGTTACATGCGTGACTCCAGTGACAGATCTCAAAATCTGGGTATGGCACTCTTGCCTCAGTAATGTCTACACTCCATGTCTAAATCTATTATGTCTAACGTCTGTATTTCTGCTGCTGATTGCACGTGAGAGAATGGTGTTGGGTAAGCCTCTCAAACGTAATGTTGAAGATGACTTTATAGGCTTTAATATATTGAATGCTTAAATGTGACTCTAAATTACTTCAGAACCCTCTCCATGCTTATTGTTTATATTACCGTGGTGCTTGCTCAGAGACTAAGATGCCATAATAAGAATTTTCTCTAAGAGATGGCTTCTTCAAATTGCTTGCAGGTTAAAGAGTTCTGAATTGATAGCCGGGCAGAATACTTACTGCCCTGCAATACCTGTCCTTGCTATGTTATGCTTGTTGCAGAGGGTGAAGTTGTTTCCACACTGTTCATGTCCCTTCACAGGCAAAGCTTCAACACTAAAGGGATTATGTATGCTGGAGAATGCTCAACTGGATCATGTAAGTAAACCCCTAACAATGCTTCTTTATTTTGTACCTATCTAGTAAATTCTCTATGTATGTTGAATTTGCACATCCAAAGCTCCCTATTGTCCAATTCAGATACAAACTTTTCCCACACTTTTCCTGAATCAGAAACGCCACTGTAGTAAACTTCGGCTCTGCCACGCCAATACCTACCATTAGATTGCAGTCTGTAGAGTTCTGCTGTGTTCTTTGCTCTCTCTCTCGGAGGAAAAGAGGACTGTTATGTTCTACGCTTCCCCCAAATTTGGCAACTATCAGCACAGTTCTGTTAAAGTTCTTCTAATGCAGAGGGAGGCAGACAGGTGGTCTGTGCTAACCTGGAGGCAAGTTTTTATGGACTTACCACGTCCCTTTCTCTCTGATGCAAGGGGGCTTTTGCAGAGACCTACAATTTCAATGCACTTCCCTGACCAGTCTCCCTTTCTATTAAATAAATGTACAGAAGCTCAGTTAAGCTGAGGGGTCATGAGTTGAAAGAGCTGTTGCTTCTTACATCCACAGCGCCTGGCTGATCCTCTAAGTGCTCACAGTGTGCCCATGATGCAGGTTGATGTTTTGCTGTTAGAAAATCTGCCTTATGAAAATGAAAAAATCTCCTTCCTCACTTTGCTGTTCTTCTAGGACTCTTGCCTCCTGACTTATTTGGCTTAGAATGGCTTTAATACAGTTACTTGGAGACTATTCACCTTCCTTTTCATCTTTAAGGGCATGCTGTCATGTAATGCGAGGTAAAGGTGAAGTGTTTAACACAAAGCTGCCAACTGCAAAAGAACTTCGTGTTTTGGATAACAGCAGTGAAGAAAAAGTGAGAGATGCTAAAGAGCTGGGAAACAGATATGGATGCTGGATGCAGCCTGAGAGGATAACACTGTATGGAGGACAGTAGCCTCAGTGTTTTATTCCTTTGTGGTTTTCCTTCAGACTTCCTCCACCTAGGATTCCTCAGATAGATGGAGATACCTATCAGGACCAGATGTTTCAAATATGTAGAAAACAGCAAAAATGGCCATTCTAAGGAAGCTGTAACCATTCTGTTCTGACAGTGTAGTTGTCAACTGTTCATTTTTATCCCCCTTGCCTTAAGATGAAGGGAAAAGAGATAGTGTAAGAGGTCTCTCCTACACCCCCTTTATTATACAGGATTTGGTGAACAGGATAGAACATTTGTTCCAGCAGAAACCACCTTCATACTGGAAGTTAGGGGTCTATAGTCAAGCCCAAAGAAAAAAAAAAACAAATGCAGACACTGAGACCAGTGTTGTTGCATACTGGAACAATGTCATCTTCTCTAAACCCCTCTAAACATGACATAGGGGAAGAAAGGGAAGTTTCCAAGGGCTTAATACCCCTCTGACATCTGCAGCTACTTCCACTGTGCAACTTACAGGAGAATATCCTTTCCTGTGGTCTCCACCTTATATTTCTTTTGTTTTAGCTGCCTGCTTGCAGGAAGCAGTACCAAGACTCAGTAAGGTTCTGCAGAAGAACAGGTTTTGCAGCAAAATACCCCACATCGTGTGAGCTGTGCAACAATCAGGATTTTGAAAACTGGTACTATTTTGCAGAAGGTAGGTATGCTACAGTTCCATAGAGCGTGACAGAAACAATGCAAGTCCTGTGCAGCAGCAGGCTGCAGTCTTGAAATTGCAGTCTTCAAATACAGAGATATTTCTTTGCCCTGCTGTCCTGTTTGAGGCACTCGCACCTGCTTGGGTGTGCCTCTTTCACACCTCACCACCACCTTACCCAGAATCATCTTTAGAACATGTTAAACTTGTAGCAGGTATTCTTACAGGGCACTTAAGAGGTGAGTAATAGGTGTCTCATCTTACTTGTGTAAAAAAATCTAACTTTTTTTATTTGAAAAGGGGACAGAAACACAGTGTCCTGCATTTTTAACTCTATAAAAAAATAAACAGTGAGAGACATCGAAGAAACTGCTGGTCAATATGTGCACTGAAAAGTTTGTCATGTCTTATTTTTCTAGTAAAAAGAAATAACTCACAAGTTTATTTCACAAGTTTGTTCAAAGTATTTACATTACAAGCATTCAAAAGATAGCCCTCTTAAATACTCTGTCATCAAGCATAATTACACATGTAGTTTTCTCATGCAGGTTACAACTTTCCACATATGAACAGTGCTGCAATCCTCCTTTATAACAGGAGGGAAGAGATCATAAGAATGCTATTCCTAAACATTCCTCAATTCTGAGGTATTTCACTGACCAGATTCCTTTAAAATGAATATTCTCAAAAGCAAGCTATCAAAATCATCCATAATGAGCTTCTATGCATGCTTTGTTTTTATGGCTAAAGTCATCTCCAATGAGCACTATTGAGAGTCTATGTTTTAGGTACATGTAGAGCATGATGAAGATCCTGAAAAGATTTTTTTTTTTTTTTTCATCCACTATCGAAGAAGCCGCTCAGCCTCTTTGGACTTGCTCTCTTTTGTTTTCCTCAGTAATGCCTGTTTAATAGCATTGATCTTCTCATCAAGTTCAGCCAATGAATAGTTCTGCTAAAAGAACAAAATAAGAACCACAATCACTTACATCTTGTAAATGCTACAGAAGTGGTCTAGCACTTGATACTCGAGGCCACTGCATAGTGCACTAAATGACAAATACTTTCACCTAACTGTTTTTGAATGTAGTCTTTGGCTATTTAAAACTGAAAAGAAAAAGGCAGTAAACTTGGAAGGAATCAACAAATCAGTCCAAATCTTGGATCAGTATCTGTGCTGTTTCCATTAGAAGTTTGTATAAGCTGTTCCTTAGAACAAAAAACATTAACTTGTGCTTCTGAACAGCAATTACATACTTGCAATTTAATTCTAATATAATAACGATTTGTATTTCTAATACTAATACAGTAGTAGTAACTACCTTACTAGTACAGGTTTTTAGAGGACTTTGAATTTTAATTTTCTTTCTTTCTCTCCCTCGCCCTGCTAGCAAGCTATCCAAAATTATGCAGCTATTTCTGAGAAGTCAGATATTTGCTTGGTAGAGCTTCTGATCACTTTTCTCTAAAACATCCTGAAATAAAGGTAAACAAAATTTAAGAGCACTTACGTGGGGAGGCTGGACCTTTCTCCTCTTGCCAGAACAGCTCTAGAAAAGAAGAGACAGCCAAAACACACTTAATGTTACTTTGTAATTCTGAAAACTATAAAGCCCATAAAACACATTGACAAGGATCTTAAAAGTACAGAAAGGATATTGGCTGCCATCCCATAGATAAAATTTTTCTTTAATTATTTACTTTGGATCATGAGAAATACTGGTGGAGAGAAGGTAGAAGCTGTTCAAGCTTGAAATCCTGCAGCCAATATATTAAATAAAGTTAACTGAGGCTTCCTTCAGATGAAGGAAAGATCAATACCCAGGTTTTCAAACTTCTCAATATTTTTCCATCTAATTTTTTCCTGTAACAACATTAATGCAAAATTTTGTTCTGAGAAAAAAAGATGCAAATTACTGTACAACACTACAATTACTACCATCACATATTTCATGCAAATTACCACACTGGAGAATATCCCAAAACACAATACAGGGAAATTTCAGCCATTACATACTTTTAACTATCAAATATTTTTTAACTTCAAGTTTCCAACAACCTGAAAGAATAGTCTCACCAATAAAAAGATTTTAATGGTCACCAACACAAATAAAACAAAAATGAAATTACTTCTGTTGTTTTTCAAGCGCTCTTATCCCTTCAGACCAGCAGAAGAATATAAAAATTAAATGAGATCAACAGTTAAAAGGATATACTAAGTGGGGAGAGAAAAAAAGAGCATGATAAGCCATCAGAAATTTCCCAAGCAGAGCCCAACAAAGAAATCACAAATATCCTTTGCTTTAACCATCTTCAGTGAATGAAGGATAAGGTTTGCTATTCAGAAAGAAGCACAGTACACTTGCACTTTTACTACCTATAGGTACTTAGAGAGATAGAACTCTGGATTTTTGTTGCTAGTTTTCAGGCAAAGTCAGAAATAATCTGTCTCGTCGTTCCTAAAGGGTTTACTCCTTTTGCTCTTGGAAGAGCCATTTCCTGCACTCACTCTTTAGACTAATCTGCCATAATCTTAATGAGATCATGTACAGAAATCTAAGGAATTTCAGTTAAGCCATTAATCATTTGTATCAAGATCACAATTTTTGTCATTTTTTCTGTCATCAAAAATGTTTTGAACTTTAAAGGAGCAGAGAGAAATAAACCTTCTAATACATTTGTTTCTTAAAAACAATTAAATTAGGTAGCTACAATTCTTTTCCTCAACAAATACTATTTTCTTTCGAAGGAGAGAGTAGGTAAAATATGAATCCATTTAAACGGTCTACGTGAAACACAACAATTAAAAAATACCAAGCCAAATTTTTCTACCAATAGTATCTGCCCTTTGATTCCTTAAGTTTTGTTTGTGCATCAAAGATCTAGGCAGAGAAGTATCAAATGTTAAATGAAATTGATAATTTCTTACCACAGATTGAAAATATTCAGGTGACAGTCCTTCCAGCTCAAGGATTTTATCTTCAAGCTTCTTAATTCTCTGATAAATGTCTCTTGGTACAGGACCACCTAGGTATACAAGTACAAATGCAAAGAAATCAGGAAAAGCAGTTGAATTTCATTAATAGAGATTTGCAAGTTTTACATGTGGTTTTTTTTNCCGCTTTCGATCTGTAGCTTCCAGAAAATAAGTGGCTGTGAATATAAAAAGACAGAGTAATTAGTATGTTTCAGGGTAAAACCTGGCTGTTAAGCCAGGACAATCACTGAAGTTAACAGGCAATCTTGTGGAGGTGGTTCAAAATAGTCTGACAAGGTTCCTGACCAACCAACAATCTCTCTCAATACACTGCTACCAAATGTCACCACTTCAAAATGAGCTGCAGCATTAGGGGGAGTAGAAGGGCCACATAAGGGCACTGTATAAACTGAGATTACTACTGAGCATAACTCAACAACAGGCTATTCCAGTTAAAATGATAGCCTGGTTGTGAACAGTAGCAACAACCGAGGCCTTAGCAAATTTTACTTCTCTTGCAACCCCTTTCAGTTTTTGTCTAGATGTGTCAGACAAACTAGTCCTATGCTACAGACTACTGAAATACACATTTTTTTAAACCATTCATTTCTTCTATCTCTTCATTTCTGAGAGACAATTTTGTGGCTAGCTTCTCTCCTTCAGTTTTGATCCCTACTAATCAGGTACTAATTAAATCAGCTAACTTCTCTTTCTTAATACATCTGTCTCTTATTGTAAAGGGAAAAGAGCAGTAGTAGCACTAGGAGAAGCTGTTCCGAGTAACAGGTGTCAAGTGGAGATCTCTCTGTACTCAGAACCAAGGACTGGGTAAGCAGGTGGCTGAGGCAGGTTACCTTCCCAAATGAATACTTACTGTGCAGCTGCTGGGAGAGGTAATAAATGATCTTGAGACCTTCCCCAAGAGCACTGATTTGGACAGGAATCAATTCCTTGGCAAGTGCCCCACTGACTTGTTTTCCACAAAACTGAGACTGGCATGAGGAAAGCAACTGTTCAAAGCAGCTAAGAGGCTGGGGCTAGAGCGTTTACTTTAGTGAAAGGGGTGGACTCAGCTCTGCACAGGGAAGGACCGACAACAAATTTCTCCCTTATATGAAAGAGAAGCAAGTTTCTTATGTAACTGCTTCAGGAATTATCCACCTTTAGGAAAAAGTTTAAGGTTGTCTTTACAGTTCATCTTATCATTAAATTGTAGCACTTTCAGTTGCTCACCCCATTACTGAATATGGCCCACTGTTTTTACAATCACAGAATTTCTGGACTTCCCAGTAGTTGTACCTGTAATACAAACACTGGTACACTAAAACCACAGTTAAAAATGAGACAAACCTGTTTGTAACCGTAAGTGTGCCTCAATGTTTTGTAATCTTTCCTCGATGGCTTGGTTCCCGCAGTCATGAATGGGTGCACTGGCTTTGTGATTGGGAGCATGAGCTCCTTCAGATCTAGTCTGCGGCCCGTATGTATTTACTACCCTAGAAACTAGGTAAAGAGAAAACAAATTTATTATATATACACACACTTGAAACATATTAAGACACATCTAATTAAAATGAATAAAAACTGTTATTAAATTATATAGCTCCAAACTGATAGTCGCAACAATTTCACAATATCATCTCTGAAGGACATTTCCCTCACAGACATTAAGGTTCAACCGAAGTATTTCCTTAAAGTAATTTTACCAATAAGTAGACTACGGCTTAACGTCTGTATTAAAGGAAAAACTATCTTCATACATTCATATAGGATGGAAGTCTTGAGAATTTGTTGCTAGGTGCAGATAAACAGTGGGAAAAAAAGCATCTGTGTCAGCAGTTGCATTTGTGAATGGCTGTGGATATGAAGAGGAGGCCAGGAAAAAAGTCTACCCTAACATTACAGAAAGCATAATAAATAAAGCCTGTTAAAACTGGATATGAGGAAGTTCAACTGGAAAAAACACTATGCATCTTAGTAAAGAAATTCTCTCCATTTTTTGTTATTCAAGTAACTGTTTTACTGAATCCTCAGCTGCTGCTGGGTGCAGGATTTTCCCACCACCATTTATGTCCTGGTCAAAAGATTTTGGCCACTTCTCTTTAAATAAGTATCATTTCTCAAGCCTTTTGTGATAGGACTAATGCAGACCTGAATTCTATGCTGTAAACTCCATACTGACCCACCTTCTTACTCAGAACTTCGTGAAGGTTGCACGCTACATTCTTGCTTCACAGTTTATGCTGGTTTCACTTCCAACCCCTTTCTAAGGGTTACTCAAGTGCCAATTCTGAACTGTTCAGGTATCAGTTCCTCAAACAACAACCCCTCTTTCTTGTAATACTCTACCATCTGAGATAAAAAATAGCACTTTTTTTTTTTTTTTTTAAAAAAAGAAGCTAGTGAAAGGGGTTCTTAGTGTAAGGTGCTTAAACTCCTCCATCTCCCTCTTAGCTTACCAGACCCTTTAATGGTTATATCTAGCACGAGACTTCACAATGCTACTGCTCTGAGTTTTCCTGAAGGACAGAATTCAAGGAAATAACTGAATATTACCACTCTCAAAATGGAAGAGGAGGTTACTTCTTTTTTGTCATTTTGTTTTTCCCTCAGAGTAGCCTCTGTACAACTGAACAGCAGTAAACAGTCAAGCTGTTTCACTCAGACATAACTTTTCCTGGACAATCTTTTCTGCAATATTTATTTCCTTCCAAAAAGCTAATGCAGAGGAAAACCTTCCGAACTTGTCATCTCTTATAAAACTCTGCCTCTGCTTCTGCTGTGTCCTTTCTAAATTATTTTTTAATTAAGTATAATTACACCAACCGAAAACATGATAATTTTATTTCATTGCAACTCCTTAGCTAAATTCCTAGCCTCAACTTAGACACAAAGCTAAGAATTGTTCAGTTCCTCCATTTTTTCTACTCTGCTTTAGCTTTTCCATCTTTCCTTTCAGGGAGTGGGAACAAGGTAGCTTGTTTTGGTGCTTGGTGTTTATGCATCAGCTGAATGAAACAGAATGGGGATTAAAAAACTTAAAGGAGTAAGGGAAGATTTGAGAAGTATTCTTTACAGTCAAAAGTATTTGTACATAAGTTTCCATTTTTGAGCACTCAATAAGCCAAAAATTTATTAGAGCTGTTCCATCTGGACACTCTTAATGAAAATAGTTGCTTACCCTTTATATGGCTTTTAAATCCAGGATAAGGTGTGAAAATTGCATCTGTTCTGGCACAGCTATTTTCTAAACAAGTAATAACAAAAGAGAGTGAGGCCCTAGTTATGTATTTATTATTTAAAATATTCTAATCATCATCAACTTCCAGGCTTTTAAGAAATCTAATTTAAATTTTTCATACAACAAGATCAAAAATAATTTATTCAGTTCCTATGAACATTTGTTCATAAAAAAAAAATTCCACACTCACATGGCTCTATTGGGTTTAACTAGACAAAATGTCTTCCAAATTACACTTGATTTGGTTTTCACATTTTGCTGTGTTTCTCTCACCTATTTCTTTCTTCTTGAATGGAAGCACTTTCCCTGCTTACCACTGTTTTTTCTATGTCCTTCCTTGAAACTACTTTCTTCCTACTTTTACACTGGTCTAGTTTACTTATCAGCATTTTTTTCCCCACCTTCCTGCGTTTATTCAGGTTCCTGTGGCTTCCTGAATTTGTTCAACTCTAAAATGCGGAAAAAAGGTCCACCTTAGGTTATTCTAATATTTATATTTTAACTCTGTTTGTATACACCTAAAGCTTTAGAAATATTTTATTATGCATGAACATAAGTCCTATCACTGTTTCCTCTGTATTTAGCTAACAGTTATAGAAGTATTATTTTACTATCTAGCATCTTCTGCTAACGTTTACATGTGATTTTCATTTCAAGGAGGTGAATTTTCCTCCTGTAAAGATTACGGAGCAATAAACTCTGATCTTCAAATGTATAAATAAAATCATAGAGACAAAGCACAGCCAAATATTATGAAATAAACTGTGTCTCCTTGTTACTTGTTCTTTCATAAAGTATCTTCACTTTTAAGATACATTTGGTTATATAGACACTGACCATGCTAGTCGGAAGCAGGCTACCAGACAAATTTGAGACTGGTTCTAGATATAGTAAATTGTGCTAGTAGGATCCATAAAAACACCAACAGAAAGAATTATAGTAAACAGAAAGTGAGTTATTCTAAGTAGTTAGTAAATCAACTTGACTAAAAATAAAAAAAGGGTTTTTTTTATGTATGTGTTAATGTAACTAATATTTAGTTCTATTTCCACTACACAATCGACATTTCTGTATTGCAAATCTCTTGACTTTGAAAGCAACATATAGCTAAAACATGATGAAGAATAGCTACAAAATTACCACATTTAAGGCCACAGTTCTTAAAATGAACACAGCAATAGCTATAATGTTTCTGTAAGTAATCCATTAAACATTGTCACTCAGTGAATAATTTTGTCTGTCTACTAATATCTGCAGTGCACATTCAGGTTAACTTGAAAACAGTTATGCTAAAAAATTCTGCTTTAAATATAGAATAGTTCCTTTGAAAAAAATCAAAACAAACAAACAAAACAAAACTCTTAAATTGCTATTAAGATAAAGTCTGGCTAGCCAGTTACCTTGATTACAATCAATAACATTGCAAAATTCCCTGACATTATTTTCATTGATCTCAGCTTGTTTCCTCTCGATGAAGGCTGATATCCGCCTGTCAATCTGCAGGTAATAAACATGATGGCATGTATCTATTTCATTCTTTAAATTTAAAATCCAGAAAGTTTTTTTTTCTTTTCTTTTTTTGTTTTTTTAATTTAGGCAAATCACTTACTTCTGCTTTTCCAGCTTTTATCTGGACCACCTCTGGATCAAAATTAATATGAACATCCTTCAGCTCTCCTGTGTCATAGCCTGCATACTTTTCTTCAGTCTGAGGGTTACCGTCATAAATATCAAAATTTGTTTCGCAAGTCTGGCCTTCTGTTTTACCTGCAGGTTCAACATGGTCTGTATTTTCCTCTTTAATCAATGACTGGAGTTTTTCTAAAAGAGGCTGAACAAAAAGCAGTACATTAGGGTTAAAGAAAAAAAAAAGTAAAAAGTACTACAATTTCTAAAATGGAACTGAAAAAAAAATTACAGTGTCTGCTTCTTATACAGTAATAAAAATGTTATAGTTCCAAATATTCTGGCAAACGCCATGATTTCATCCTATCTGCGCCTTTCAGAGGTTTGTATAGAAAAAAAAAAATTCTAAGAAAATCTGTCTGCTACTCGTCGTTACTAGCTAAATCAAAGCTTCAGTCTTTGGCACCAATGCCACTTAATTAACATGTCATTCAAATGCCTCCTCAGAACAGTAAGGCTTAGTATTTTTCCTCCTTAACATGAAAGCCAGTGCTTTTACACTGCAAAGCCTTTACTTTATCACCACAGCACTACATTCTCCACTTGAAACTGCAGTTGTCCAAGCGAATGAGAGAACACAGATATGAAATACATAGGTGTTATCCTGAACACATGCTTTACTTGACACGGTTGATTATCTGCTTAGGTCATGAAATTAAACGAGAGAATGCAGACATTCGTAGCAGTAAAATAAATGATTATTCTACTGAACTAACTCTTACACAAGATGTGAAAATAAAAACCTTGGTATACAGAGTACGTCAAAACACCCATTTTTTTTCTACCAATTTCATATAATCTGAATTTTACAGCTTACTTTTCCTCTAGAAATCAATTTTTTTTTTAATACAACACAATTTCGATCAGTGAGATTTCCTGAAATGGATTTAAAATTCCTACAGAAATTGAAATTCTGTAAGAACACTGCAATTGATTTTTTTTTTTTTTTTTTTTTTTTTTTTTTTNCTTTATCACACCAAAGATTTTTCTGTGTCTGGAAAACATAAAGGGTCTTTCTTATACCTGCAGACAAGCAAACACAGAAACTTCCTTCATTTCCCAGTCTGTTAGTACTTACACACTTGAAGTAGTTCACTGAATAGCTGAAGTGACAAATGAGGTGTATTCAAATCCTCACCTTTAACAGATGAACTATCAAGGTCAAAATACCGTTCACCTACTAGCTGACAAACAGCTCACCCTCCCCCTTCATACAACTAAATCACAGTTACTTTTGACAGGTTTGGAAAGTTTCAAACAGTTAAAAGAAATGACAGTCACGGTGACTGGCTACTTGGCAAGATGAGACATTAATGTCAAAGAAATTACTCTTAAGAAAAAAAAAAAAAAAAAAAAGACTACGCTGAAAATATATTTAATTGCAGTAAGACACTCCAGGATGTGTCATGCTGGGATAATGCCACTTCTTGAACCACTGAAAGCACTCCATGAGCCTCAAAACTCACCCAACGCATGGAATCATTATCATAGCATGACACACACCTGCCGTGTCTTATTGCTTAATTATAACCCACCATAGATGGAAATGTATCACATTTACAATGCAAGTCTAGAAATCAATGAGGCTGCATTTATTTAGCCTGCTCATCTACAGTGACTATTTCCCACTATTCTGAAAAATCCATAGGTTTGAGTAGCTATGAAGCACAGTGGACTCCCAAGCATATAATGTATTTTTGCATTCTTTCTTGTTGGACATAGAAACATTGTAACAACTGAAATTTTACACCTCAGATAATTTAACTATATTCAGTTGTTGATCTCTTTAGTCAAGTTTAATGTGTCTGATGAAATATTTACCTGCAAACTTAAAATATGCTGCTGAAGGGCACTAAAGAGCAGTACTGGCTGAAGTGCCGATGTGTTTTGAAGCTTGCTCCAATCGATTACAACTTTCACGATATCGTCGCCAAGGTTAAGCTTCAAAAGGGCAAAACAAACATCATCACAAGAATTAAGCAGTCACATTGCATTTAATACTGACACAAAAGTACTGACACTTCTACGGGACAACAAATATTCTCCATCTCGTACAAACTGCATTTTTTATCTGAGGCCACAAGAGAAGCTCTATGTTAATTATAATCCAAACAGCTGCCTTTTCAAACTAAGTTATTTTTAGAGTAGGCTCAGAAAGTAAAAAATTTAAACTACCCAATCATACTTATTCTATTAATTTAACCAATAGCTTTCTTCAATTCCCAATCCAATTAGCTATTACACTAAAACATACTGTTCATGTTAAACACTTATCTAAATACCTAAATCTAGTAGCAGACGAAAAACATGCACCCAGGACAACAGTTCCCTGTAAATTTAAGATTTTATTCTGACTTGAAAGGCTGTATGAACCTGTAGGACCAAGGGCTTGCCCAAATTCATGCATTTTCTATTTGTTGCTGATCCAAAGCAGGCTTTATATTAAAAACAATCAGTATTAAAAAGTTCTAATGCAGGGAGGAAAGAAAAATCTAAATCATCTCAAAATCTCCAGCTTAAGCAAACTCTGGACCATACAGTACCTTCTTTTTGACTGTCAAACCTGTTTTCAAGTCAAATGTTTTCTTCTAAGTATACACAATCAGAACAAAATAGCAATTTCCACATTATATTCCCTTAACTGATGAAGGGCAGTATTTAGCTCCTAAAACAATATGAAAGACATACAGAATCTGAAGTTGTCTTTAAAGTAACTATACTTCCTCTGTAACTTAAAAATAAACTTTCACTTTATAATACTAAACTGATTGTTACTAAACACTATTTGTCTATTTGCATTTTCACACCCACCTTTACCATTTTTATTCCAGTAACTTCTTCTCACAAGACCATGAAGTGAGGAGCACTTCCTTTCCCAAAGCCAAGTAGGTTGTTTTCAAACCAAACAACATATAATCATTCCCCAAATCACAAATACAGATTAAATTCTTGTTTAAATCAACTGGACCTGCGTTTACTCGGACACAGATTTCCAAAGTCAAGTGCATTCTTTAGTTCTAAGATTCAATTCTTCAAGTTTAAAAAAAAAAAAAAAAAATCAGGCCTCAGATACACGAGCAAAACTATCCATGTCAACTCTATACAATGCACTTCTAGCATGTGATATAAGGGTAACATCCAACTGTATCAACTATTACACCGGCACATAGAATACATATGCATTTGGTTTGTGCAATCCACAGTACATGAAGAAACCAAGAGAAGTAAACCTAAAGATATTTCCATTTCACCAAAGGCAAAACAGTAAAACACCAATTTGTTCTACATTAGTTTTAAAAACTAGCATTATCATCAGAATTTTGTTCATGTTTCTAGTACAATGAACATGTTCTGAACATGTTTCTAGTACAATACATTTAATTTCTCATTGTTTCATGTCCTTTTACCTAGAAGAACGCAACACGCCCGTTCTGTGACTTGGTAACTTTATGTACATAAAAACATACTATTATGTACATATGTTTATGTACATTTTCAGGCCAAAAGGTTATTCTGTTGCAATTTACATAAATACAAGCCATTCTAGCCCTTTGAAACTGCCTTGTGAAAGACAGTAACTATGACTCAGAGCTTAAAGGCCTTCCCAAATTTAAGTCACATTAAAGACTGATAGTTCCCAGCTGTCCTTCCAGTCTCTGTGCTGAAAGTGTCAACTCTAATAAACAAGCTCCTGTGCCAGAAATATTCCTGTTTACAGTCCAACATATTAGCGCAAGTTCAATCTAAGCTAGTATGAGGACCACGAACTGGATAGCCATCGACCTGGCACATCTTCCCTTCACTCATCTGTGTAACAGAGAAAGCCGGAGTCAGTAACTTCAATCAAATATATAGGATGGATATAACTAGAATCAGTTAATTTGGTAAAACACAAGTAAATCTATCAGAGCACCACTACTGACAGACACAGAGTGTAACTGGACAACTGCACCACGACTGTGACTGAGCAGTTAAAAGGGCTGCTGCTTCCACAGCTGAGCTGAAACAACTAAGTCCTTACTTCTACGTTGTTGCAGCACACAGTACAACAAGTTTAAATTATTATGGAAGCAGCACACTCCAGTGCCAATGAGGGCAATTTTACTCTCCACCACAACTACTGTAATTCAATTAGGGAGATGTAGGAATTCTAATCTGAATCTTGCAATTGTCTGTCAACACCTAAGGACTGTTTCACCATGAACCTTTCTACAGTGATGCATGAGGTAGCAGGTAGAACAGGTAAACCAAAGGGATAAGCTACTGAGGAACAGACAGGCACTAGAATGCTTCATGTTAGTTTAAAAACAGTTAATTGATGGAAATCACAGATAGCACCTCTTCATTCACTCTTCCTCATGTTCTTCACAAACAGGAGAACTTGACCTTTCTGTCATGTTAGCATTATAGGAACAATAACATATAAGAATGACAGTAATCCAGCAGGGTAAAACGACGATTACTAGTTCTTCAACAATTTAAGATTTGAGACTTTTCACTAAAAAGATACAAGATATTTCACCTTCAATACATGGACAGTTTTCTTGTCACAGCAGTTCTGTGCCTCTAATATTTGCTTGTATATCACTGTCTAGCAGAGCATTCATGTTCAAAAGCCAGGCCAGCATTTACTGCTTTTACAGACAGGAAAACAGATCAGTCAGGATCCCAGTATTCAGGCCCTTGATTCTGGGTGCCTTTTGTTTGACTGCTGAGATATTTCATTGCCCGCTTTGAGGTGAAAAGTCAATATAGTATACACTTAAATTGGAAAAAGAAGCGAGATGCTCTAAAAAATAATTTCATATCAGTCAACAGTTATTACTAAACTACTTATACATCTAATCAGACTATATATCTTAGTATTTTTGAAAGCTTAAAAATAAAAACGTATTAAGTTATATTCTGTCCATATAGGTTTGAAAGCCCCAAACCTCTAAATTGTTGCCCAATTTTAAAAGCATGGGTGCATTCCTCCAACCTTGACAGGATGACATATATGCCTGCATACCAGAGAAGTCCTTAATCTGTAAACTATTCAGGGAAATGATTAAGTCATAAGCAAAGCTCTCACTTAACAGGGGCCTCCTACCACTAATGTAGCATCCACTAAAAAACAGCGACCCATCACCATTCCCTAATGGATTGATCACTGCCACTGAAGCCCTAGCAGGAGTCTCCTCTGAACCTCGGTAGGGCAAGGCCGCTTTAGGGCCCAATCCGCACAGAAGCACTTGTTCCATCAAGCCCTAGGCCATCTGCTCTCATGCGACCTCCAGCAATAAGTTTTTGGCAGTCTGTGCCTCCCCAGCAGCAGTTTGAAGGCCGAGCCCGCAGGCAGAAAGCGGCGTGTGGTGGGAGCAGATCCCCTCCGGGTGCAGGAGCCCTGCAAGGCGCTGCAGCGCCACGGGACAGCGCGACGGACGCGCACCCAGCACGGCGCCGCGCCGGGCCCGCACCGCGCTCACCTGCGCCGCCAGCCCGACCAGGGCGCGCAGGGCGCTGC
>VZSV01000102.1:3047039-3108402 GCA_013398735.1 Nothocercus julius
CCACCGCCATCTCCGCTGCTGCCGCCGCCGCCGCCATGACACCCGGCCGTCGCCCCGCGATGACGAACCCGCGCGCGGCCTCCCCGTTGGCCCCGCCCCCGAACCTGACGGGCGGGCGCGGCGGCCAATGGTGGGCGGCGCTGGGGGCGGGAGGTGGTGCCCGGCCGGCCGTCGCTATGGCGGGTCGGCGGCGGGAAGCGCGGGAGCGAGCGGTGTGTGCGAGGTCGGGCCCTCGTTTAGGGGTCTTAGAGCTCAAACGGCAGTTCCTTTGCATCATGGCAGCAATAACATAAGGATCTATTTTCTGTTCTGCTGTGAAATAGGAGAGTGTTGGTGTATGTGCAATGGTAAAGCAGACTGATATTTTTGAATAAAAATGATAGAATGCAGATTAGTTTATTTGAATGATATTTGGGTGAGTATTTTAAAGGCATTCCTCTCAATATCCAGATTCAACTTGCGTTAGTTTGGTGAAAGTACTGGGTACTTCCCAGTAAACCTATGTCTCTGTTCAGCAACCAACTTAAATACTTAAAAGGACCTGAATACACAAAGTGCTCGTCACTTCCAGAGGAAAATTATTTCCAAAGAAGTCTTCAGTGCTAAAGTTGTAGAAATATATTACCTAGCTACAATCTCTTACCTAAAGCAAGCTAGACTGCACGTTACTGGATTTGGATGATAAGAAACACCCTTCGGGTCTTGAAATGCATAATGCAAAATGCTTACCTGATTTTTGAAGTTCTGAAATGTAGAGTTAATTTCTATTTTAACTTATTTCCTGCACTGTTCGTGGCAAAAGACAACACCATACACACACATATATAGACCATGGCTGTGAACAGAAAAAAAAAATCCAAAATGCTATTTTAATAATAATAATTTAATAGTAATAATAATTTAATAATAATTTTAATAATAATGCTAATTCCAGTTTATGGTCAAGAATTACCTGCTTGAGCCTGCCCTGCCTGTGACTTGTGCAGTGCTAACTCTGGACAGAGGGCTGAAACAACTTTACAGACTGTAGTCGTTCTCTCTGGATCCAAATCATGAATCTTTCAAGAATAAAGGAAAATATAATCTCTCCCCACCAAACATTGTAACACCAAATAAACATTAAAGTAATCTGCCGGTCAGAACAGAATGTGAAGCGTGATATAATATCCTGGTGTTCATTGTTGCTGCTCAGTGTCAAAGGATGCATTTTGCTATGCCTGAATCTCCAGCGACCTGTTAGCAGAGATCAAGGCCAGAAAGCTGAAAAGAATTTTAATTTAAAGTTATAAATGCTCAGTTGCCTGTTCAATTCGATATTTGACAAATGCAACTTTTCCTGGAATCATGGAGCAGGTATACCTAATTTTGCAATTGCTAGATGTAGCTTTACTAACTGGGAGAGACCAAGGATCCTTCCTTTACTTTCAAGCATGTTACCATTTTCTTCAGCAAGACTGTTTGGGTACCAAAACAATTTTACATGTTGCTGAAAAAGAAAGAGGTTAGTACTGGCAGGAAGATACTGGTTGTGACACTGGGTGTAAGAATGTGGAGGATATGAAGATGTGGTGCAGGCAATACACTGCTACTTATTCAGTGATCATTGCAAAAAAAGTAGGTAAGAGATCATGAGATCTGCAGAACTCAGATCTGCAAATAATGTCAGAGCTGATGGCAAATGTCTCCTTCTAGAGAAAAGCTAGTGATTCCTATTGATACTGAAGGCACAGATTTTTATTGTATTTTCATTATATCAGAGGGTCTTGATCCATTTTGTACCTGCTAACTGAATACATTTGGTATCATCTGAAATTTTATAGATTAAATTATGTAATGCGCTATGCAGGCATGAGAACAGAGAAGGTATTTAAGAAATTAGAAAGATGAGAATGTGTGGAAAAATGAAAACAAACTAGAGAAAACATATGCTAATACAGCTAATATAGACTTTGTTACACCTTCATATTCTTCATACTCAATGGAAGAAAGACATAAGATAGAAGAGTACCAATATGCTTGCAGTAAATCCAGGCCTCACATAAAGACAGAGGAGTTTATGACATGCTCAGAAAAACTGGTAAAAAAATAAAATATTGGAAATTTTTATTGCTGTCAAGATGATGGCAATTTGGAGGGAGTTTGTAGAAAACTGGCAAAAAGTGAATTGCCAG
Source organism: Nothocercus julius (assembly GCA_013398735.1). Taxonomy (NCBI): domain Eukaryota; kingdom Metazoa; phylum Chordata; class Aves; order Tinamiformes; family Tinamidae; genus Nothocercus; species Nothocercus julius. Next base: position 3,049,211 of record VZSV01000102.1, read on the forward strand.
AGTTAGATATATTAGTTTAGAAAGAAGATTTGGAAGATTTAAATATATGTAACGAGGCAATAATGGCGGTTTTCACATTTTTAGTGATGTGACTACCAAGGGAGGGAAGAATCTGGAATGTCTTTCAACATTTGGGAGTAGAAATAGCATAATAGGATTATATCTTCTGCTCCTCTGATCCCTGAAAGGGATCCCTGAGGCACGTAAAAGGCTCCTACTCTCCTCAAAAAAACTGAAAAATGCAAACAGCAAAACACTTCAGTTCTTAAGTATTCAAATATACTTTTTTTTGAGATTGTTGAATTATTTTCTAAACTATTACTTCCTTCTATCCAGTTTGTAATGTTGAAGTTATGCATCTCCTTCAAGTTCTGGGTGCCTTTAAGTACTTTTAAATCACAGTGAACTTTAATAAATTCACACAACTTGCATTTGCTGGTCACTACTGCCATAATTACACTATATCTTCTGCAGATTGTAATATTAACATAATTTCCGAACTTGCATTTTGTGCTGAGCTAGGGAGCCAGTAATGCGCAAGCCAATTTTTCTCCTGAATTAAATAGATCACACTTTGTACTCTTGCTTATGTCCACTGTTGCAGCATGGAAATGCAAAAGAAACAACCTTCCCGTAAAACATTAACTGCAATAATCTGGAGCTTCAAAGATGAAGTAGTACCCTCACTTCCACCCAGAGCCCCAGGCAAGTTGTGCCACTAGGCATTCATTGCTGTAAAAGTGCTGCTTTCCTTAATATCCAGATTATCATTTTCTGGCTTCAGCCTCTGTATTATCTGAAGATGTAAATTCTTCCCAGTAAAGGTGGAAAAAAAAAAAAAAAAAAAAAGACTATTTCTCTTAGAGGAACACTTGAACACTTCAGGTCTGTTGGTACCGGACAAAAAGCATCATTCCAGCAGCCAATGCTCAGAGTTTTGCTCAGCAAAATACTTAAGCTGATGCCTAATTTTAAGCATTAAACCATCTGAAAAAAATCAAGTTAATTCCCTATATTTCCCCAATTTCACCATTCCTTACACAGTGCAAGTCCCTCATGGGGCTATTACCTGCTTTATGTTCAATATCCTTTTCTTGCCATGCCGGTAGTGAGAATCTGGCTTGTGTTTTACCCTTGAGATTTTCTTATACTGCTGTATGTTCTGCTTTACTTTGTTCATTATTGTTCATAGCCTTGTTTTGGTGATTTTACTAACATGTTTCAGTTTTAACTTCTTGCCTGCCACCTCTTTCTTGCTGGCATCTGCAGATAAGATCAGCATACTCTGCACTATATTCTTCAGCTCTTTTATTAAAATGTTATGGAATTTTGGCCTCTGCAAGGACCAGCTCATAAGGCAGTGAACTGTTATTTCAGCTATTCCATTTTCATCAATTTTAGACAGTTCTACAGTTATTTTAGAATGTTGATTATAAGCCCTCTTTCTGTAATCTCTTTGTGAGACTGGCACGTGAAAACGTAGACAGTGTCTTGGAGAGTGGTATCTATGTTCATGCGTTTCCCTTAACTGTAAACTGCCAGTAAATTGACACAAGCATTGTGAAATTAAGCACTCATACTTCAAGCTATTCCAAAAATTAATAATTTTCCACTGCATTAATATGTACATGCTGAACATATTATATATTTAATTCGGGCTTAATGGGATACTTGAAAATCTATATTTAACAGGAAAACAGGAATATAACATATTTACTTCAGAGAAACTTTAACTTTTGGGATTCCTTGATTGCTGAGTGCTTGATTTTACAGGCTGCAGCTTGCATCTTTATTAGTATAATCTGACTATTATTTTAAAAGAAATAATAGCGATGGAGGCTTAGGAATATTTAAAATAGGATTCTTCAGCTGTGCTATGTACAAGCTCTTCACCTTTCAGCTTAGCTGAGAGCCAAATTCTTTACTGTGCCTACACCCTTCCCAGCCTTTTTTGAAGAACTTTTAAGCTGCCCAAATTTAAAATCACTTCCAGGTTTTAAATTCCTGTACCCAAGTAGCTGGACCATTATCATCTAATAGACCATATCTGTCATTATTGGCCTGCTCAATCTTCCAGGCTCCTAGCAGGCTTCTACATTGAATTCAGGAACTAGACTCAAATCTACACTTCAATATAAAATTCATAAACTGATGGTTGAAACCAGGTGCCTTTTAAATCACAGTGAACTTTAATAAATTCACACAACTTGCATTTGCTGGTCACTACTGCCATAATGAACTGATCCTCAAAATATTCTTAATGGGTTAATATATCCATATTACAATGTAGATGAGCACCTAAATCCTTTAAGCTCCTCTAGAAATCTCACCCTGTGTTCATACCGTCTGCAATATTCTTCAGCTTCTGTATCAGTATGAATATGCATGTAATCCTCTTCTTTTTTGATATAAAATAAATATCAAGTTGTTTGAATGTTCTCCATTGTAAACAGACAAAACAAAAAATCACACTCATCTTTACACTGTCAGTACTTTTTCTGCTGCAGAAGAGGTATTTGTTAATAGGGAATATGGAGTCTTTGACATTTTGGGTCCCAATCCTGCAGTGAAACTACTCATGCACCTGCTTACTTTGTGCGCAAATCTTTCTAATGAATTCTAAAGGACTATTCATGTGCATAAAGCTAAGCCTGTGTGTAAAAGCTTTTGCAAGACTGGGCCTAGGTTGTAGGTTTGATAATGACCTGAGGCTGATTCAACAGAGAACAAGAAGTCCTTTTTAAAAATAGAGAAGTAGAACTGCAGCTCAGCTGCACAGGTACGGGGAATTCTAAGAAACCTCCTGCTACACAGAAGTCACAAAGCTGACCAAGAAAAAATGACAAGGGGTATCATTTATTTTTTCATTTTATGTTATGATACTGCATTTCAACTAAATCTTTGTAGTTCTTGGCTCCAGCTTAATTTCATTATGGCTGTGAATTCCATTTGAATAACTTTGTTGCAGGCGCTCAGGAGCTTTCCTGCTTAAAACTCATACGCATACATGTAGCGTGTTTTTAAGAGCAGATCTGGTGGGAGAATGATAGTTGTGATAAACCTGAACTGTTCTCTTTGGAACATCTTTGTTTGAAAAGAAGGCAAGACACCAGCACTCTTTCCTATAAACCTGCACAGAAGGACTTTTCATATTTCCCTATTCTCACCGTGCCATAGACTGGCTTCTGCTGGGAGTGCTTTGTGCTGCACTGCAGCAGTCTATGATCCCAGAGACAGCACACTGCCTGCAGGAGCCTCCCAAAAACATCAGGGCAGTTCAGCTGTGCATCTCCTGAACCTTTTTGTCCCTGTTGCTTCCATGCTGTGCTTACATCAGGAATTTCTATATACTTTGATTAAGTTTTCTCATGTGTTGAACTTTAAATATGCAGATAGTGCTACTAAAAGCACCATTTGTGTTTTTAACTATCCATGAAAAATCATTGTCATTATTTAAATGAAAGGCAAATTCCTGCTTGAGGATATAGATTTTGGCATTTAAGATGCTGAGTTATACTGAGCTAGGCATGTTTATGTCCCATCACAAAAAGAAAGTGTTTTCTTTTGCATAAACCTAAATGTTGCCTTCTAATGATCTACTCAGTGCAAAATTATTGCTCTGCTAGTGTATTTAGTGGCCTTTAGGTAAGGCTGGCTATCAAATGCCACTTGTTTATTAGTCTACTAAGACTAGCTTGTTATAAAAATGATGCTGTTAAAGTGAATGAAAAAGAAGGAAGGATTCTGTGTCTTGCAGATTAATCATCTTTTAGTCATACTAGGCTGGTCCATCAAAAAAATCGTATTTCCCCACTTAAAGGATGAATTCAATAATCTCAGCTCAGTGAAGAAGTGAGGAGAGTAGGCGTGGAAAAACATACCAAAGAAGCAGTGGGTGAAGATGATAGTCCTGGAACCACTGTCTTTGCTCTAGTTGTTGTCCTTGAGGACATGACAGATCTTTTGCTCGGTCTGATGTACTACAAGTGAAGAAGATACTACTTGTAATGCATTGTGCTCCTTTGCCACTCTTTTTAATTATTATTTACATAAAGAAAATTATGGAGTTAGGGAGTTTTTTTCCTGTTTTATAATTTAGTGGTGCATGCTGAAGTTTTCTTTATATTCTTTCTGTTTTTATGCAGGCAGTCTAGAAGATGGACATTTGACAGGCCACAATAGACTGCTCCTTTCCCAGGTATCTCCTGCCTATTTCCTTTATCTGTGAATAGGAAATGGCTTAAAGGCACCTGTGTTATGAAGGTCCCAGGGGCAGCTGCCTCACTAGTGAATGCCTGATTATGTGTTAACATGCTTTGTCAGATATTGGCAGAATCTGTTCTCTTCTTTTGCCTTTTCAGCAAGGGTACCATTGACAGACTGGCTACCCATTTATAGAAATGTTGTCCATCAAACTGTGAGGAAGGACAATGGTGTTTTTCTGTGGCCAGTGACTGTGGGAAACTTTTCTTTGGCTATTCAGGCAATTTTTGTAGCTTGCTCTGAAGAGGAGAGACTGATGAGTGCAAAAAGTACAATTAAGCAAAGCCAGACTTCAATTGAAGGCTGTAGTGTAGTCTGCTGTTCTCATTTTTTTATTTGGAAAAAAATCTATGGGTTTTCACGTTGCTGTGTGGCATTCAGCAGGGGGCTATTACAATCCTAAATTTTTTTTCTAGACCACCTAATTCTAAGTAAAAATTAAATGTAATGAGAGCCACTTGGAGTTCTGAATATTTTAAAGCATAATTCCCACAGAAGAGATTCGACCTAAACTGCAGAGAGCATCAGTTGGCTAATTATAGCTGCATTTTATATTACAGCAGGTGTCAGATGTAGTCATCTCAATAAAGTCCACATAATACTCTGGGAAATAACAAAAGCTTTTCTTTGAATGTGGGTACTAATTTCTCCTAGGTGTCTTATGAGCTCTGATACTTCTTATTGGCATTAGCAAGAGCACTGCAGCACTCAAACATGCTTTTTTGCTTAGGATGAATTGATACTGTAAAGCACTTATTAGTCAGACTTAGCAGATGTCAGTAGTTAATACTAGTGTTGCAGAGGTTAGTGTGTAATGCGAAGAGTCTTATGTAAATACTTTTAGATGATGGGCTGGTTTTGAGAATGAGTGTGAGCCCTGTACCCACTTGCTTAATGAAAGTTAAATAGACAAAGCAGGAAAACTGCACTTACTTCAGCTTCTATCTTAAGGCCTCTACAAGTAAAGGACAGATGGGAAGGCAGTAAACTAGTGAACAAAAGCATCAAACTTACTAAGCACTTCATGTGTTCATACCATTTGCTCGCTTCAATGCAAACAGCAAGCTGGAGTTACTGAAGTGATGGGTAAGAAAGGTCATTCCTAAGCCTTGAAACTGAGATTCCCTAAAGGCTGTGTTATCAGCCTGCGTGTGCTGAAACTACACTCTATAGGTATTTGGTGGTCACCTGACTTTTTAATTAAAAGACAAGCTTCTATTATTCCAAGAGGAATGTTTTTTTAAATACTCATGAATTGGTAAAGTAAATGCAGATATTGATATTTTACACAAAAGCCTTTGAATACAAGCAACTGTGATGATGCTGAGGTGGAATTACTAGGGCAGTGGACAGAGTGGAAAGCAAATGCAGCGAAGTCTGTCCGGCTGTTTGTGTGCTGCCTTGCGGCACAGGCACTTCCCAAGCTTGGCAGGTAGCACAGGAGCGTAAGGGAGGAGAAGCCTCAGTACAGACCTCCAGGATCAAGTCATGAGACGCTTGAAATGGATAGGACACCGTAATGCTGAACTTGATCAAATTAAGTCTTCAACTTGGCCAACAGTAGAAGGCCTCCATCAAAGAATAACCCCAGGCTAATCGTGTGTGAAAAACAAGTATCTACCATGTAATAGTAGAACCTAGGAATTTCAATCAATAATAAAAATCTCCTAACATCTGAGTCTTCTAGATGAGCAACAAGCCACCTACCTAGCTAGCTGTGGTTCTGTCCCTCTTCCCACATTACTCTCCCATGAGAAAATGTTCTCCTGGACACAAGGCTGCCTTTGCTTCTTGCATGGAAGCCTATGGAGAAGTGCAGAAGATCCAGAAATAAATGCAATTTAATAAAAACACCTTTTATTTTTAAAATGTAATAAATAATCAAGTGAAGAAATGAATCACAAATTCCACTATGTTACCTTAGCAACTCCATGACAAAAAAGATCACAGCTTGTGAAATATCATTTAGTATTTTGCAGTATTACAGAATAGTTTCAATCACAATCTTACCGCATTACAAACTGAATATACTAACATATAGGAAAGGCCTGCTTTTTCCCTGAAGACTGGGTAAAATGAATAATTTATTAAAAAAAAAAGAATTAGAAAAAGGCATCTCTATTAAGAATAGCTGTAGAATATACATACTGTTAAAAAAAGTTTTAAAGTATTTGTACATATATATATATATATATAAGTCTTAAAGTAGATTTACACACACACACATATATATATATATAAAACATAACCAATTCATATAGCCTCTAAACCTGGCCAAAAACAGATACAGGCAACAAAGAGACAGAGATAGAGAAAAGAAAATAAAGTGAGAAATCATTCTTTGCCTAATCCTTTGCTGACATCTGGAAGGAAAGGGCTGTCTCTGAGAGAGCTCCTTTAGCTCTCACACATGAGGTTACCTCTAAGAAAAAAGACATATGAAAAGGCCTGAGAACAAAAGCCCAATTATAAAAGCTCAGGGCATGATTGCCATTGTACAAATGAATTTACTGATTTACCCCATTTATCCTACACAGTCGATTCTGAAACCTATTAGTACTGAGAGCAGCCCAGCTTATTCTGGAACACTGATGAGTTCTGTAAAAGGTAGGGAAGGTAGGAGAAGGTAGATTTAACTGCAAAAACTGTCAAAATAATCACCCTTTGCCCATCTCCCTTTTTGTATAAAAGGCGTGAGGAGGCCACATTGTACTGCATTGCTTTCCCACTACTGCTTTCCTCTGCCTTAATTTCCATTGTTGTTGGCATGTTCTCCTGTACGTGTGATATAGAGTTAGGCATCAAAGAATATGATATTGTTGTAAAAAAAACCTCTCCAGATAATATCACTCAGAAATTACTACCCTCTGCACATTGCAAAAACTAATGGTGTCTGCTTGTGATACCTCTGAAGGTGTCTTTGGAAGCATGTCAGACAGACAGCCCCGGTAGAAATGACTGCCCTGGATACAATATGAATTTTATGTGTATGTAATTCTTCTGGATTATTCTAAAAAACTGAATGAGTCTGGGATGTCTCACCTACTGTGAAAATTGCTTTGGTTGCAAGCAAAATCAACTAGTCTGCGACCTGCACTTCTTGATATTAAATGTGCTGAACCCTCCTTCCTCCACAGTCATTGCTCCTTCTTCCCCTCTATTTTTTTACCCTGAGATTCCTGGGAAGGGATTGCACAATGTAGGCAGCGCAGATGGTGGCTGAAGGTTTCTATCTGCCAGGTGTCTGATGACAGCTGAGTCAGCGTCTGCAGCTGAGCCCAGCACAGTTTCTGACATAAATGTTCAGCACCCTTGCTCTCAACCAAGGCCTTGTGTGCCTTTGGGAAGGACCTCTGGCAGGTCTTGGACTATGTGCAAATACACAGATTTTGGCAGGTCAAAGCCAGAGGAAAGCTTGCTCTGAATTCCTTGCTCAGAAAACAGAAATACCTCCTGTACCTGCTACTGTGGATGTGAAGGATTGACTTGGTGATATAAAATATGAGAAAATACAGTTCTTAGTATAATAATAATAATCACCAATACTCAGAGAAAGTGTGTGGCTGTTCTGCTCGTGTTTATTGACCAACTTCAATAGAAAAAGGAAGGCCAGTCTTTCCCTGGGATGATCTGGGAAGAAACAGTTTTGCTCCCTGAGAAGCTTCAACAGATCAGCTTCCGAAAAAAAAAAAAAAAAAAAAAAAAAAAAAAAAAAGTGTGCGGTAAAGGGAATTTGGAAATTCCCATATAATTCCATAGTCCTTGTATACATCAAGCCTAGATCGTCATAGCTTTCTGGAAGTGGGTTTGTGCATAAGAAAGTAGCAAGATCCCCAAAGTGATGGCACTGATGTACTCCATTTCTAATGATTTTGTAGTGAGATATATGGACTAGTTCATAATTATCAGGGCTGCTAAGAATTGAGCTATGAAGTTTAATGGAGAATTTCATTCCTATAACCAACCCTGTGAAAGTGAAACAATGTTATGTTGCTCCATATGAAAGACGTATCCTCTCGTGGAGCTCTTTTTTGTTAAAGAAAAAAAGGTAAAGATTTTCATAAAAATGAAGAGGAAAAGAAACATTTGATAACATGTCTGTGTATATAGAATTTTAATTTTACTTCAGCTGTGGCACATAAGACTGTGAAGCGACTTCATCTGGACTTTCATTAAACCATACTATCTTTTAACATATTTCAAGGAGAGTGAAGAGTTTGGGGTATTGAAAATGTATACCAAGCTTCTGCAGGTAATGTTTATGTGAAGGTTCAAGGAGTTATCCAAGGCCAGAATACTTGAAGAACTGAAGGTCTATTAAATTATTATGATCTTAAAACTAATTACCGTAATACTAAGGAGAATACATTTGTCATAACAAATATAGAACATATTTTCTAATTCATATTATAGTTCTCAGGGTCATTCAGTGACAGAATGCAAAATCTTTTATTTTTCTCATTCAAACCCTGTGTCAGGTGCATGAATTCTATAACTACTGTAGAAAGGCATTTTAAAATTGTAAATCATTAATGAAAAAAATATATCTTTGCCTAATATTATACAATAACCTTTATCTTGTGAACAGAGTTTAACAATACATGAACTCAGACAGGCTTTATTCCACTAATACATGCTATTTCCAAAGGTCTATTGTCTATACAGTAAACTCAGTGCACACACAAATGTTCTAGCATTCCTGGATAATGAATTTTAAATCCATGTTTATTGTAGGTGCTTTGGGGAAAGAAGTATCTGAACAATTCACAATGGGATGTTGATCTGTAATTGAGCTCCCAACCACTGTGGATTTTTTCACTTTTTTTTTTTTTCTGTTTCCCTCTCTGCTGCACCTCTGTAGATACTGGCAGTGTTTCAAAGGCTGGGATCCCTTGCATCCTCACGAGTCTTTACATTTGCCCAAGCAGCAGGTTCAGTTTAGCCCAGCATTCTTCACAAAGATAAAAGAGTGACAGATCCTGACGTATTTGTGCTTTTGAAAACTTGATAAGCTGATTGCATGCTTAAGGCCTATTCTAAAGCTGTCTGCAAAGTGAAATGTTGCCAATCTTGGTATAAGCAGTGCAAGGAGCTAGGTATTTAAGCTATATATAGTGACATGCTTGAGCAGTGTCTCTTTTGGTGTAACAAGAAAATGCTGTAATAGCCTTATTTTGCAATTTTTAATTCCAAAAACTTACTTTAATTTCTTTGTGAGCACAAGTCCATATTTGTATCTTAAGTGGATTTCCAATCTTCTTCACATACATGGACTTGTATCAGTATTATTTAGAACTATACTATTTGGGAAGAAGATATATTACTGAACGCTTATTTTACAATTTTATTACCTACTCAGACATAAACACATGAGTCATACGTTAATCACTGTGAATTACCAGACTTTAATGATCAATTTATACATATCAAACCAGTATCATTATAAATTTTCTAAAACTGGTGAATTTACAAATGGATTGGTGATGTTTTAGGACTTTCATTTAGTGATGTAGTAAAACTAGAAAGAAAAGTGAAATTATTGAACATATCCAAAGAGTCAGAATGAGTGATACCAGCAAATCACAAGTCCCTGCATGTTGCAGTTAAAATGATCCACTGAAGGTCATCGTGACCATAGTGCTTGTTCCAAAAACAAGCATTTCTTTGATTTCTATGGTTGTTTCTATAATATAAAGTCAGTGGAAGCCACTGTAATTATCTGTTGGTCCTTCCACATAACATAGATCTAAGGATTTCCTGGAATTAATTTCTTTTAGAATTAGAGTATATATTTCGGAAAACATACTCTTCATGATTATGGCAGTCCCAGAGATAGGAAATCTACCAAAACTTAAAGTATAACATATCAATGATTAACTATCCTAACTGAAAAAATAGTCTGAATTTGCATAGTTCTTAATTTTAGCCACTGAGTCTTGTTATACATTTGCCAAACTGAAAACTTTCCTCAAACTTTATCTTTCAGTAAAAAACATACAGACTCTGGCATAATCGACGTTTAACTTTCTTCCTAGGTTTGTCTATGGACAGAATTTAGTTTGCAGAAAGTATATGAGTTCACAATACTTGAGCTAGTCATTTCTGGTTTGTCAAATGCACCCACACATACTAAATCGCTAAGAACCTTACCTTTTACGTTACCTAAAAAACATCTTATGTAACACACATAAGATTCAAAACATTTATGCTTCCATCTGGTCAGATCAGGGAATAGAACTGTATCATTTGAGTTATAGTCTACACTGCACGTAGCCTATCCCTGTAGAGAGGGTTTTTCCTAACGCTCACTGTTGGCTTTAAGTAGATTAGGAGGATCAAGATGTTGACAATCTTTTCAACAAGAAGTAGCTTTGTTGTAACAAGACATCACTGGAAAGTTGTGCTGCGGCAAAGTCTGGCCTTCAAGGAAATCACTGTTTGAGGCTGAGGATTAAAGAAATGCAGGTACAGCAGAAGATCAAGTCAGTCATACTATTATTTTATCAATTGGATGCATCACACAGTAACAGCAGCCTGGGTATGGGTTTGGACTTGAGAGCCACCGATGTGCATGTGACTGAAGGGACTTGCAAGATGATGAGCACAGCTAATAGCCCCACACTGAAATCCAGCATTCTGCTGCTGACAAGGACCCCAAAATGAACTGGGCTTCTGGAAAGCTCCAACAAGTCAATTTTTGTTGCTCTTGATTTGGACAGTTAATATTATTGGCATGGTCACATTTTAACAGAAATCTGTCCAACACTGAAATGCACGGGCTGTGGCAGGGTTCCATTGTGCCCCTGCTGAGAAAGACATTTATTTCCTGAGAAAGATATTTTTGAGGCGGAAAACACATGACAGTGATTTTTGGAGCATTTATCCACAAATACCAATGATGTCAATAGCTTGATGTAACTGCCTGATCAGAATTCAAGGCAACTTCCTCAGAAAAGACCTGAAATTGAGGGCCTAAAGAGCTGTTATTAGTACAGGCTGAGTCTAAGCAGCATTGCAGGGAGAAATCACAACTGAATGTCTGCTCTGTCCTCTAAACTGCTAACACCATCCTTCGTTCTTGCTTTAGAGCCTCCTATTGTGAGAATTCCTCTATCAGCTTCTTTATTCCCTGGTAAAATCAGTCCATGTTAAAACATGTGTCGTTTGCTTGAAGCCCATTGCTGAACACTGCAGAAGGTAGATATCAGGCTTCTTTTTCTGCAGTTTCCTCCCACCACAGCCTGAGAAATCTTTAAGAATGCCCCAGCCATAAGATTATACCTGCTTTTGTAGGGAAATTCTGGGTAGAAATGCCTGTTCTGTTTAAGCAGGGCCAGTGTGCATATTCGTATGCAAGGAACATGGTTCAGAAATGTAAATGTACACACATATATGGGGGTAGTGTGGTCAAGACGCTCAAACTTCCCCTTCCCAACTGGGTTCTCTAATCACTTAGCCAGAGTCTGACTCAATCATGCTTTGTCCCAGCTGGCCCTGTGACTTTTATATTCCCGCGCTGCTTTAGCAGAAGGTTGAATAGTTTGCTTATTCAGAAGTCCCAAGGCTGTGTGATTAGGTCTTGCACTGCTAGGCCCTGGTAGTTAAGGTGCTTGTTTGAGAAGCAGAGGTTTTGGGCTAGGAGTGGGCCTAAGCCTGATTTTTCTTAGTTACTCTTGAAATAAATATCACCATCAGATGGCAATATGGAAATAACCTCTTGCTTTTCAAAATATAGAATCTAAATATTGATTCAGAACTTTTGCCTAATTATAACCAGTTCTACTATTTTAATCCAATAAAGTAGCAATAGCTCTCTCTGGATTTATTTGGTTCCTAATATTTAATGGATTTTTAAATTTAACTCCATGAGCCATAGAATTAATCTCTTGTATTTTTAGTTCTCTTTTCAGTTTTCTGTAATCTCTTTCTTCCGATCAGTATCTATTACTGTTCATGTTCTTTTTCCTCTGCTTCTTTTATAAGAGGTGGGAATTTTCTAATCAGTTATGCTTTTATAGCATAAATTGTTTCTTTTTTTTATTTTTTTTTTCTCATCTTGATCCTTATAAAAGCTTGTATTAGAAAGGGCTAAGCAGATTCTCTTTTCTCTATAAATCTTTTAAGCACCTGAGTAATTCCACTTACTTTAAAACTAATTCAAAATTTACTTTACTGTTTAGAGTTAAACATTATCTTAAATATTCTGTTGGGACTTAAATGGTGTGGTTTTGGGTAGCCTCGTCTTGGTATTACTATTCCTGCTAAATATACATAAAATGAAAATACAAATGTGTTACTCTGCACCTTTTCAGAATAATAAACTTTTCCTTTTAGGAAATGTGTGCGCTTTATTCCTTTAACTGCACCATTGCTATTAATCTTTGCTTTATAATTTTACTTAACATTCTCTGAAAATTAGAAACAAAAGCATGCTATCTATTTCCCTGGTTATTTATAATGTTAAAGAAATCCAAAAGGTGGTGAAGCATGACCTTTCATTCCTGAGGCTGTATTGGCTGTCCTTCATCAAGCTGTGCTTTTCTAAATGGTCCCCATTTAATCTCCTAAAATGCTTTTTAAGATTCCCTCTTCCCGAAAGGAATCCAAACTAAATGGTCTATAATTTCCTGAAGTGTTCCCAGGGTCTATCTTAAATAATGACATTATGTTGGCCACTTTCCAGCCATCAGGTCTTTTTCTGAATAGAATGACTTTGTAAAATGTCTGCAAAACCTACGATAGTAACTGCCCTACTTTTTTAAAGAAACACTGAATATGGGTTACTATTTATGTAGAATGCTGCTATCAAATGTCACTATATTATTATATCGTATTATTGATGATGTACTGTTTTCCCATTCCAGTACCAAATTCACTGTTTCGTCAAGAATATATTCACTTAGCTATTTACTATAAATGGATTTTTTGCATTAAATGGATTTTTGCATTTTGTTTATGGTTGCATATAGTTATTTACAATAAATGTCCTTAAAATGGGGTATAAGAATAGGAAAAGCCAACCTGTTTATTCCATATATGGTCTCAAACGAAAAGACAGACTCCTAGCAGAACAGATTTAAATAGGAAGCTCACAGAAAGTCTGAAATTATATTCTTGGTATTTGATATAATTAAATTCCTTCTAAGTGTTTTAAAACTAAAGTAAAAAGTAACTAGAAAGAACAGATATAGAATACACATCTAAAACAATATGACATAAAAAGATAGGTATTAAGAATACTTCTAGTACACATGTAGTTTTCATAGCCTGCACACGATATCTATTTAGAGCAAGCACTGACAACTTGCCAGCATGGACCATGAAGTGTTATATTCCTTCTTAAATATATTAAGTTTATTAACAGTACTATCATTATTATTTCTTTGTACTGAAGCAGTATGAGGAATACCAGTCAGGAGTTTAAGCTGAAATGTGCTACATCTATTTAATAGTAATTACTGACCCACAGAACTTTGATTAGAAATATTAAAACACTAAAGAAATGGATCCAGGAGGAGAGAACACAGGATACCAGTTAGATGTCCAGAGCACAACCACTATGAAACTGCTGTTGAGGGCTCAAGTCAGTATTAACTGATTACTGTATGTGTACTCCTGTCTCTACTACATGAAAAGTAAAATACGTGTCTTAAACTGCTTTCCATGAAAATAAAACAACATGTGCATATGGCCAGTTACTACAGGTCAGCTGATGCTCAATATTTTGTTAAGGTTTGGTAGTGAGAGATGTCTAAACTTTGTGTTTTTGTATTTTTTGTGAGGTTTCTGGTGGGATTCCTGGTGAGAGTTTACAATTATCTCCTGGTGTGAATTTCTGAGCTGCTGAAAAAAGGGAAGGACAGTGAATAACGGCAGAGTTAGCCTCACACCATGAAGCTTGGCAGAGCTTCCAGTGCTGAGGAGGATGCCTGGGGATCATGTTTAGGAATTCACAGATCCTAAAGATCTGCGGGTCTGGTGACTGTAAAATTGGCATACAGCTATCAGTGTAAGCATGATTTATCCAGTGTAAGCTTGTACCAGAGCTAAAATCAGATGTTAGGGTTTTCTAATCTCCTGTACCTGAAGTCCAGATATCTATACCTCTCCAGATAGCTGTATTAAGACATACAATTTCAGTTTTGCTTTCTATGCTTCAGGAAAAGCAAATAACAATGAAAAATGAGGAATAATAACTGATGTACAAACTGCTAAGAGCCATTTATATACATACTATTAGCAAAGGATTATATGCACCGATGAATCAGCAATTTATTCAGATGAAAATACTTTCGAGCACAGTTCCAGTATGATGAATATGCTAGAGTTGTAGATTACCAGGAAGGAGATTAATATTCTGTGTATAATTATACACATTTCTTCTCAATTCTTTTTTTGAAGACAGATAGCAAATAGAATTTAAAGGAACAGTCGCTCCATGAATTTACTTCACAAAACCATCAAGAAAAATGTTCAAAATGCTATGCAACTGCCAGTCCCCATCTGCCAAGTTCCAACATTTCCCTCAGAGACATCTTCTTAATTTACTGTCTACTTACTTCTTGCTCCCTGAGCCTGGACTCATGGCCCCATCAGCATTTTCCTTTCATCCTCTTTTAAGCAGGGAGAGGCTACTGGCCTGTGTTGGAGCGTACAGAATTGCACTGCCGGATAGTTGTCCCACCTTGCAGTGGTCTCACAGTCTGTTCCTAGGGGAGGTCTCACAGAAGCTGTATGACTCTTCGCAGTGAAGGTTTCGGGGGGTCCATTCGTAGTGAGGCCTGCACTGAAAAAATGTTGAATATTTCATTTGCAGCTTTTCTGAGAGCATGTCTGTTTTCAGAATCTTTGACGCCTTCCTCTTTCTTCAGTGTGTGACAAAGCCTACCTTTTTGAGGATGGTGGTGTACATACCTCCATCCTTTGCCTTGCTTGAAGCACCTCTCAGCATCTTTTTTACCTACATCCTAGCTTGCCCAAGAAGGCAATGACCTCTGCATAGATATAGCTGTTTCTAGATGCATGGTCTCTTCCATCTGATTTCCGTGAGGAAAAAAGCATACTCCTGTGAGGATTTGTGCTGTCCCTGGCTCACCTTTTTGAGACCATAAAGAGGAAACCTTGGTGCTGTGCTGATTTGCACAGTGAAACAGACCTGAGGCAGAATGTGAAGCAGAGGTTGGTCCAAGCCTATAGTTTGGTGGGATAGCATGATCTTGGGCTTCTGCAGATCATGCAGATCCCATTGTAGCCTGCATGCATGCTAACAGCTGAGCTTTCCCACCTGCTGTCCGTTGATAGGCTTCTTGTGCACCCTGAGTTAGTGCCTCCACAGGGTAGACAGTGAATAAAAAGTCCTAAGGACACCCCTCAGGATGCTGAAGCAAGATAACAATGTAATCATTTGTGCTTCTGCGGTCAATGGTCATTAATTTGTATTCATTGACTGTTTGATACTGTCAAAGGTCTACAACATAGCAATCTCAATAATGTAAGAACAGCAGCCAGTCCTATTTCAAAGAACTAATTGGATGAGTCATCCTAAACATCAGTTAGCACAATCAGGTCCTTAGTGATGATTTTTGAAGCATTATTGTTAATTTCCTTGCTGGATTTTTTATAGCTGTCATCTGTTGCTATCAGACAGTGTTAATGTGATACACTGTGTCCTCTCTTTGTAGAAGCAAAATGAGGAAAACATTTCCGTACTGCACACTGATAGCAACTAATTACCTGTGCTAGGGAGAACTACATTCTGTGTTGAAGTATTTCAATACATAAAGTGGCACCACATCATGTTAGGTAAAATTGAAATAAACTCTACTATTTCTAATAGTGAGTTCTGCTGGAGCTGATACATGGTGACCAGGCCTATGTCTAAACTATAGCTGTTTGCCACAGCTCTTTGCTCTTCAGTCATCCAGATTAGGGACTTTCTCTTGTCAGATCCCCACTGGGGACCTTGAAGAGCAGGAGCGTGATGCTGTTAATTTACTTTCTTATTTATACCCATATGGAGGAAGTGAGAACATGCCAGTATCTGTTTATCTACCCACGTTTTTTCTCTTATCACAGATTTTACCTTAGCAACAAGTGTGACGGCAGTAAATAACTTTATTTAAGATTGTGGTCATCTGTTTCTCACAGATGATCCAGTCATCTCTTTCATCAGCTGGTGAAGGTAGAAGAGGCTGCAGCTACTGCATCATACAATGTTTATCTGAGCATTTGTGTTGTTCTTGCATTTCTACACAGTGTTCCATCTTAAACAAAAGAGATGGAAAGTTGTTCCATGCCAACTGGTAGATGAAAACACCTTTCTAGCATATGAGAGGTATGCCTGTCAGCTTGCTCTCACATGAAAGCGGGATATTCCACCTTGGTCTCCCTCATCGCCCCTGAACACTCGCACAGCTAGACAGTTTGGTGTAGGAAACAGCAACTGAGTCCTTAATCCAGTGTGAGGGTTTTTGAAATGAGGCAGTTTCCTTCTGATCTGACAGATCAGAAATAGGTACCTAAGCCTGGAAGAACAGTGCCATTTGCTACTGGCCAGTTTGGGCATTGCTCTCATCATTAAACCCATTTTGAGATGAGTTTAGTCCAGAAGATGCTTAAAAGTTTGGCAGTGCAATAATTGCATCTCTCTGTGGTTTTAGCTTGTAAGCCAAAATCCTCCTTTTTGATTGCCTAAATATGCTTAGTGCCTCTAAAATCAGGTCACGTACTCACTTCTTATATATGAATATGGCATCTGCAGCCTTTACCAACAACAAGTTTCTATTTTCTTCCATCTCATTGATAAAGATATTGAATAGCACTGAGCTAAGAATAGATCTTTGTGGAACCCCATTATATAATGATGCCCTCTGTGCAATTACTTTTTATCTATATCAGCCATTTTAAGACAGTTAAAATATGCTACCCAGATTTTATGATGTGTCAATTTTTAACCGGAAGGTCAAAGTAGAAGGTGAAATATAATAAACCAGTCATAGCATACAACTTCCTTTAGTAACGAAACCTTTTCATTTCATCAAAAGATGTAATCAGATTTATCTAATTTTCCATGAAACTCCCTTCACTGGAATGGTGTGTGTTACTGTCTTTCAACTTCCCACTGATTGGGACCATTCTGTTCTTTCCATTATTTTGCCTGTAATGAAGGCTACGCTGTTTTTAGTTACTTTGGTAATACTAGCTGGGCATTTAAAACTTTGCCAGGGTATGAGGTGTTTTCTAAGCCACTGAAACTTTGACAGCAATGCAGTATTTTAAGTGTTTATTATATGAGTAATAAAATAAAATAAACTGTATTTCATTTGGCTTTGTTTCTTCTTTTGCCACTCCCTGCTGAAATCCCAGCTCACTCCATGTCTTCGAGACCTTTCCCAACATAGTTCTGCCATGTTCGGCCGCAATGCCTCCTTCAGCTCCAAAGAGAGAGCCCATCTGTCACAGATACATTGATTATGTGGCTAGTACATGTGTGATCCCTGACTACCTGGCTGCTGCTAAGTGTAGTGAGCAGTGAAATCTCAGTGAAATCAGTGGCACGAACCATCTCTGTCCTCTACCCGGCCAGTATTTTTTTTTTTCAATAATTGTGCAGTGAACTACTTATCTTTGCTGCTTCTACCCTTTGGCTAAATGTAACTGCAACCAACCCAAAGGGTTAAAAGATTTTTCTTTGCAGGGAGAGGGTGGCAGAGGTAGAGAAGGAAAGGAGAAGAACTAGTGGCCAGCTGAACAGCAATAACATGAACCTCATTATTCATTAAGCCACACGTAAAGATCAACCTCAGAATGCTTCTTTGACTAACTGTTTTAAAACTCAGAGCTGCATATTATGCCATCCCACAGATATGAAAATGATTCAGCTTCACTATCTACTTTTAACATTCTCCACCCCTGAGAACACAGAAAGCACTTTTTTATCAGTGCTGTGTGGATATATTTCTTTCCAGAAGCGAACGAGAAGTACTTATATTATGCTTTGTCAGGAACTAATAATACCTTATTACAATAATCGGTCTAGTATAAACTTCTAATACAAAAGAGGAAACTGCATCATATATACTTTATAACACAACACTCAAATTAAGAGGGTCAGTAATAGTTCAGCAGCTTTTGCTAGACCCCTGCAAAAAAGCACAAGCTCTAACTCATACTGCCTAAGAACGCCCTTGTTAATGTAACTCATGTGAAACCGCTTCACTTTGCCAGTATTGTGCCCTGCACTGGCCCAGCCTGGGAAAGTGCACTTCACTTAATATACATATAAAAATACTAAACAACATGAATTCCTTCAAGCAAGAGCTTGAAACAGTATCTGTGCTACAATCACATATCACATTAACATTTGATGCTATTACTGCTTCACAGGTGCAACAATCCTTGGTCCTTGCCTCTGTGGGAGGGCAGTGGTTGACTTCTATTTCTTTTTTAACTGTTTACATTTTTACTTCAATCATAGTTTGTCTTATCTCTCCCTCTGCAGGAGGGCAATCATCAGTGAGATTTGCCGCGAATACATTGTGGCTGATGTATCTAATGGAACCTGCACTTATAGCCAGACCTGTCAATAACCCGAGCACCATTACTGTAGATAGCTTTTCTCAAGATTGGCTTCTTCTTGCAAAGATTATTCAGTACCATATGCGCAAACAACAGCAGCCATTATTGCCCTTTATTTCCCACCTCTCCTTCCCTTAGACTAGCACATCTCTTTATTATTATTTGACAGCAATGAAGAATAGCCCAATCTTTGCCATCATTTGGTAACAACAATTCTTAGCACTTTTCATGTTCAAAGGGCTTTGCAGTCATTATCTAATTAATCTTCACAACAGCTCTACGAGGCTGATAAGAAAGGTTTAGCCTCATTTTATGGATGGGGAAATTGAAGCTGTGAGTGTAGACGCTTGATTTTCAAAGGTGCTCTGCATCCTTGGCTCCCATTGAAGCTAATGAGAGTGCAGAGGAAACATCTCTGAAAATGCAGGAGCTTGCCCAAGCTCTTAGAGGAGGTTACGATGAGAGCGTGGTGGGCACTCCTTGGTCCCAGAGCCGTGCCCAGGCCACCTGAGCAGCCTCCCTCCTATCCAGGTTGTCAGTGGCAAGGTGGCCATTTCATTTCAAATATTGCTAGCCAGCTTTTCATTTAAAGATTCAACGTCACGGAGGAATATTTGATAAACTCTGCACTGGAAGTTCCGCCCCACAGGGATTGTGTTAGATTCCTCCCTGCTCTAGAAAGATGCCTTTAACCTGTTTAAAGATGTCACCGTGTGTTGCAAACATCAGGTTTAATATACGTTGATTCGCTTGAAGTTTTATGGACACATTTTACAGAAATTGCACTTATTTTGAAATTCTCCCTAAGTATTAAGAACCATAGACAGAATGCATTCACTAATGCTTCCCTAATTCATGGAGGTGGCTGTTTTACCAGTCACTATCAGATCCTTAATCAGTGGAGTTGTACAGCATGTAGATATTGAGTAAAAGTGCTTAATAAAAATCATTTAATTCTAAATTACAAGAGTGCACTTAACCCTAAAGATATTAAAACTGATTGTTTGATGTACTGTATTGAGTGGTAGAAATTTAAAAATAAAAGCTTACTTTACTTGCATCAAAGAGAATAAATCTTGTCTTCTTCATATCCTAGTGTCATGATGTTACACTGTGATAAACTAATCCATTTTCGAGTTCTAAGCTGTAAATACAAAGTACTTCAATCTGATTGGTGACAATAGGGAGAACTGAGTTTCAAAGGCCCGCGTTGGCTTTCCTATTAATTTCTTGCTTTCTCTGTTGGTGTATTTGCTGCTGTGGATTTATGAGTCCCCTCTGTATTTCAGGTGGTAGTGTGATGTAAGTAGTATGGTAGTATTGTAGTAGTTACTGTACATTTTTGGTATTAAATTATAGAAAATCTGTGTCTCCTCTTTGTAAAGCATATCATAAACATATGTATTCACTTCTATATGCAGAGATAAAACCCCCTCTCAGGCAGACAAAAAAACACACACACTCATATCCACATCTCAGTTGAGGTGATCACGCCACGCCCAAGAATAAGCATTCAGAAAATGGATCAGCAAAGACCAGGCCTTGGGCAGATGGAGATGTTTAGATTTATTTTTGTGATACAAAAAAAGTGATAAATAAGTATATTTGGGCTCTATTTCAATCTGTTTTCAATACAAATGATTTTACAGTTTGATTTTTGTCAAAATGTAGCCTTTTTGGAAAACATCAGTAGCAATGATTCTTTGGAAGAAATCAAAGCCTTAACTTCTTGCTTCGGCAGTTAGAAATAGACAGATTTATTTTTATTTAAACTCAACAAATGTCAGGATTCTATTATCAAAAAAAAAAAAGAGAAAGGAAGAAAGAAAGGCGATCTGATCGGTGTGTCTGGATTTTAATAAAATGCAAAAACTTTTGAATATGCATTTTTTTAAAAGCAACCAATAAGTTTTAATTCTAGGACTTTATTTCTATGGGAACAAAAATCAACTTCCTTCCATACCCAGTGTGTAAATAAGCATTATAGGCATATTTTGAAATCTCCTTTCACCCGCTCCTTGCTAATTGCCAATTTTTTTCTAGACAAGATGCAGGACTTGCCTCAGAATATGTGTTTGGTTGCAGGACTGCTTTAGGAGTCAGAATCTATCATGACTCAGTATGTCTCATAGTGACGATATTGTTTGAATCCACCTTCCTTCATTTGCAGTTTTATATTTAGACGTTTCCCAAATGCATGATATTTAAAGATGCTTTTTAAGATTGATTTAATGGGACATTCACGGAGTGTGGCGTGTTTTATTTTCCTAATTTGGAGGCTGTGGGAAAGTGCAGTTTTTATTTTCCCTTGAGTCCTCAAGAATTGTGATATGAAACTATTAGTTCAGTGTGCTGGGAGTTTGTTGTAATAAAAGAGACTTAATTCCATTTTATGATGTTAAAATCCTCCTGAAATTATAAAACAATTTGTCTGTAATTTCTGTGGGTTCTAATGTGGGTTTGGTTTTTCCTTGTTTCAAAATAGAATTTAAAATCTTGGGATCAAAGTCAAAGAAGTCATACGCTTTTTGATTAATTCTTTTTCTTGTAATGTTTTCTGACAAATTTGTATGTTTGATTGCTTAATTGTTTAATTCTGCCTTCCATAAACAAGATTAATTGCAATTCGCTAGCCTGAATAAATATATTCCCTTTATAGTAAATAGGCAAGTACTGATGTTCTGTTTCTGAGCTGTAATGAAACTTAGGACTGCTCAAAGCCTGCTGAAGCACCTTCCTGAACTGTCCTGGTGCGGTGCTTTGAAGAGGGTCCAGAGCACAGCTAGACACCCCTGGGCTTCAGGAGCCACAGGCAGGTTCAGGTTGCCTTTGTGGTCCCTCATCCACATATGCCTAAAGACTCATTCTCAGCACATCTTCACATTACACTCCATGTCACTAAATTAGTGTAGTCCACACAGTGCACAACTTGGAAGTTAATTATTTAATCATTATATGTCAGCATGGATGGTAGAAAGAGAAAAAAAAATAGGAAAAACTCTTTTGATAAGATTCATGCTAACAAAAATTGTCACTTAGTAATCACCTATTTCATCATAATGTTAATTTAACTTAACACCCCTACAGAAAAAAAAAATCCATCATGTCAGTTACCAGTTACAAGGCTGAATTAGTGAACCAAGTTTTGGACACAGCTGGCTGAGTCTGAACTCCGTTTTCACCCCATTTTGAACTATACACCACAAAACCAAATATAAACATTTTTTTTTCTGGATGAGAATAAGCATTCTCATCTACAGAACATCGGGGATTTTTTCTAGCAGCAGCCTGAAACATGTTAACTCTACTCTTTCATTTTTCCCCTTGGCAAAACTCCCATTACAGGGTTTGTACAGTTTATAGCATAGCAGAGTCTGCAGAACACATCGACATAGCACAGGGGACCAGCATTTGCACATATATTGATATACCGTAGATTAACAATTCTGTATTTTAATGCCAGGAGAACTACAGCAAATTGAATAAAGACATGCATAAATAGTTTTGAAAGTTATTGTTAACTTAAGAAGCGCAGTCTTGTCTGGTTTGCGTCCAGTGTAACCTTCTACACATATGCAAAGAATTTGCCGCCCTCACCAGCTAATAATTGTGCAGAAAGACACGTGGCTATACAAAGCACAAAAAAGCATCAGGAAAAAGGTTCTTTTCCTTGTATATATTACTGAATATTTCAGATTACTGAAAGGACAAAAAATCCCCAAATTTACTGCAATTGTCATTCTTTCTGCTTGTTTCCTTTTTTGGATTCAGCTTATCTTAGGCATTTTTAAAATCATGAAATGAATTTTACTTCTGCTTATTGTGAACTCCTCTTTTAGCTTCTCAGATTCCAATAAATACTTCCGCTATATTAAATATTTCTACTGGTTTATTTTATTTGTAAAAATGTATTGTTACAAAAGCAGAAATTTGAATTATATTTCAGAATTTAGCCCTTAGTTAGGAATTTAATGAGACCCATAGAATTTATTTTTCAAGCAACACAATTCACCAGAGTCCTTTTCCAATGAATACATGATACTCAGCATGAATGCTATGTGACACTAACTGCATAGTACGGAAACTCTTCTCTGTCTGCCTGAATTTCAAATTAATTTCTTAATGCTTGTGTTCCAGGAAAAAAAAAAAAAAAAGATAATCTCATGGTCAGATTCTCAACTTGGAAAATTTGGTATTAATATCACTGATCCAGAATAGTTGTTTTGAAATGGCATGAGAAATAAAGTATTAATGCAAATTTCCAGAGATTTTCTTTTTTCAGCTCTGCCAGATGTATCATACAAAATTCTTAGATTATTTTATGTTAAGTGATGGATTCAAATCTTATCAGATTCATGATTCATTATATTTCACTAAACCACACTAGTCAAATGGTTATATATATAGTTTTGATGAGCTGGCAGTTTAAGTAGGAAGATAATATAGAAAGCTTGTTCTGAAGTGATTACAGGAGAGTGAGTACAGTTGCTGTCTAAATATGTTTTCAGTGTGAAATAACAAAGCTGGAATAAAATAAGTTTACCATTAGAAATTGTAAGAAGTTTTAATATAATTTTTTTCAGGCAGATGTTATTACTTTGATAAATCCACAAGTGTGGTGATGATAAAATTCCCATGAACTACATTCAAAGTGCTACATATTGTGCATTGTGTTTACTTCAAAACAAATATGGTTTGTGGTGGTAGGATTATCCCCAAAGTAAGTCAAAATAAAAGTTGGAGCTCACTGTTATGGCAATTTTCTAGAAAGCCACTAGGTGGAAGTTATTTTCCTACTGAGCAACTTTATTCTGCTCACAGAGGCCATTGCCTTGCAGTCTAAGGCTGGAAAGGAGGCATTTTACTTCTGCGTTATCCATGTTACACTTTCAAGCAAACACTTAACATAAGCTGTAATTTATAGAAGTCCTGAAATATAAAAGTACAACCCATCCTTACAAGTGCTAGACAGGAGTTACTCTACTAATACTAGTACAATTAAGTTCTCTCATTCTCAACATTCTCTCAAGAAGAAAGGACCAGGCCAAATACAGGCAAAAAACAATGGCTGTAAAACTAGTAATAAATAAAAGTATAATTTGAACAGAAATAAAAAATTCTGGCTACAACTGGGGGAATTACAGAGAAAAAATAAAAAGGTTATTTCATCACAAATGCTTCCAGTTGAAGTATAGTTTTTGATACCACTCTTTGCTATTTAATAAAATTAACCTTACAGTATAAGCTTTCAGATAAATATGCTAAGTTTCACTTTCTGGTCTTTTCCAAACTTGTCAATACAAAATCCCCAAAGCAGTGAGCACGGCACTTCAGCTTGGAATTCATCCGTTGTATTTGCAGCAGTTGAAAGGAGGGTGACTTAAAATCAGCTGCTGAACCTTTTGGGTGCAGAAGATGGAAACTGCCTTTCCTGAATTGGCCCTTTGCTCTCTAGAAGTTCAGATTTCACCAGTGATCCGGGATTCGTATTTGATCTTGTGGTGTAAAGCAGATGACTAGCAGAAGGTTATTCTTGCATTTATTTCCCCCTGCAGCTTTCTCTCCCTCCTCCTATTACAGCCTGTATGATAGAAGGGGGTGAGATGCACAGTGCTTACAATTGGCACTACTTGGTTTTCCTTCCTAAAAGAAAATATGGCCAATTTAGATTTTTTTTTGTCTTCTGAAGCATGTAATGTGGAATGCAAAGAATGAGAGCAGATCATACCACCAAATTTTTGTGATCTCCAAAAGAGAAGGAAGTGATTGCTAAGCATGCAAACATAAAAATCACACCTTGGTTACAATGTGTTCACTGCTGTGAATACCATGTGATTAGTGCCTATAGTCTGCCTAAGATCCTTGAAAATCATGACTTTTCACAGCAAAGTTTTTTTTTTTTTTTTTGCTTATTGTTATTGAGTAAGCCCACAGCAAAGCATTAATTAGCAGGATCTTTATCATTTGGGGAAAAAAAAGCAGCTTTGATATGTAAGGCAAAAAAAAAAGGAACAGTACTATACAGTAATATTTGAGCAACAGATAAAAACAGTAGATAACATCAAAAAAAACAGGATAAAGCTGATATTATAAATAAAAGGATCATGAAGAATTTCTTAGTGTTTTGTAATGATTTTTAGCATGACAAAAAATGAAAGTACAACAAATCACTCTCATGCTCCATATACTCATGTACTCATGTAAGGATTTGTCCTATGTGAATGATAGGTAAAAATTATATAACAGTAATATTTCTAGATAATGTAATTGTGGAAGTCACAGAATCAGGGGCCTGAAATCCTTTCTATGAGTGCTAGCAGTGGTTAAATAGATGCTAATACCCGACACGAATATGCTTCCTCTTCCTCTGCTACTTCATAGAGCAAAGGACAGAAAAATCAATCGTAAACACTAAGGTGGGGGCAAGCAGTTTTGAAAGTGATTTTTGAAGCCGTTTTCCTTTCTTACCTGAACCTCTTCTCTCCAGATAGATTCTTCCATGAATCATTTGGACTGAGAACAGAAACAGATATGGGGAGACAAAAGTCAGAGACGAGCTAAATGGATTCTTACTCCAGACTACAATCAGTCCTCAAGAAAAGCCAGTTAATG
Source organism: Nothocercus julius (assembly GCA_013398735.1). Taxonomy (NCBI): domain Eukaryota; kingdom Metazoa; phylum Chordata; class Aves; order Tinamiformes; family Tinamidae; genus Nothocercus; species Nothocercus julius. Next base: position 3,074,663 of record VZSV01000102.1, read on the forward strand.
ATACTTGAGACAATGGGCTTCATCTCCAGCGCTCCCACAGTCACCTTGAAATGCTCCTCCTGTAACGGTTTCACAGCAGCCCAGAAGCTGTTGTCTCAGCCCTTGCTACCCTTTGTGGCAATGCAGTCTCTGGGCCTCAACATGAGACACCATGATGCATCTGGTGAGAAAAAAAAAAAAAAAAAGAAAGCAATTCAGAAAACACTATTGAAGGCATGTCAGGCTGCTGTACTTATTAGTTTGATTTTGTAATTTGTTTTTTTTCATACACATGTGCCAATTTTGACAAACCGTTTTTCAGTCCATTTCACCAGCAAAGCGCTGGAGAAGAGACCTGACTCTAGTGTCCCTGACCAACAAAACATTGTGTTTACCTCATGAGAAGACTGGCGATCAGGAGGACACTGAAAGATCTAGGAGTCCTGTCTCTAGTACAAATGCCTGGGATGTAGTGTCCTACCTCTATGGCAATAATAATTTAAAATTGGAAAGTCCATCCAAGGTCCATCAGGCTGCTAGGACTCCTGTACCCTCTGCCTTATAGTGAAAGAGCTCTGTGATGTTTCCAAGACATCCTCATCTAGATTTTCTCTGCAGTAAATCCATGACAGAGGTGGAGGAGCCTGCAAGAGGAGGTGTCTGTTGTAATGCTTGGTGCTGGAACTGAGGGCACAAAACCCCAGAGACTTCCCCAATGTCTCTGAGTGAAGGTAAGTCATAGTGACATGATCAGGTAAGGAAGGAATCAGGAACAAGAATAAAGTAAGATGGTTAAAGGGAGCGGGACAGGAGAACGGGAACAAGTCAGGAAGGGCAGAAACCGGAGATGGGAGAATAGCAATAGTAGTAGTTATCAAACAGTGAAGATGAGCCAACAGGACAGAAAAAGAAGGATCTGGGACATGAGAAAGAGTAGTGGGTGTAGAAGTAGTATGTGTAGAACAGGAATCCTGGAGACCAGTAGAGTTTAACCATTCCTCAGCTGAAAAGCTTACTCTAGTGTCCATACTACACTATTCTCACTGTCAGCATAAAAGAAAACATCCTTCCCTTCTGCCTTTTCATCAGCTCCAGAATGTTTGGAGATTGTGAGTTCTATATTGGAGATTGTGAGTGCTTCAGTCCTACTAGCGAACCTATTCCCTACAGGGTCATGCAGTAACACACAATGAGAGATTTGTTTTTCCAAAGCCTGAGGTTTTATGATCTAAGATTTTTTTGTGTGTTTTGAAAGATTTAAGACACTGTAAAGTTAGGTCCTTGATTCTTCAAATCAATCACCCATATTCACCAGCCACTTTAGGCTTTAGTGTCAGTCTACATCTGTATTATGAAATTTCAAGGTGCTTCTATAACAGAGGACTCATCCCAGAGAAGAAAGAGATATGGGTGTGCGTGCTCCATTCCTAGCCTTGTTTTATTCAAAAGAAACCCATAAACTTGATCTAAAAGAGAGCCACGCTGAGTAGAGTGACTGCAAGGTTGCCTCCCCTGGGCAATTGGACCTGACCAATGGAATGCACCTTCCCTGCCTTTTGGTTGCCCGTCTCTGACACAGCAAGTATAGTGTCAACCCTCAGGGAAGAGCAGATCCTCACGTTTCTGAAGAAATGTGAACTAGATCTGAAAGATATTTAACACCAATGCTTCTTCCACTATCCTGATGCAAAAACACCTGCACTGAGTGTGCGTGATATAGCTTCTGTGGCTACACTAGTGTTAATTCAGGGATTTGGGGTTCCTTGCATCACAGTATTGAACGAGCACAGGCAGACTTTTAAAAATACCTTTTAAAATAAAAGATAGAAATCAGATCAACTTTTTAAGTAAGTGTGTGGGCATCTACCTATATAAGAAGGCTATAAGTTGTGGCTTCTAAAATTTGACTTGTTGTAGAAAGGTCCACAAAGAAAAGAGTAATTCTATAATCAGGTGAAATTTAGGGAATAAAAAGAGTAACGCATGGGAGGCATGGCAGATCAGGACCTTGATGAGAAATGATGAGCGCTAACTCATCCCATGAAGACTGACCATCCTGGACACTGAATGAGGCAAGGCCACATGCAAAAGAAATCTGAGGGTGTATTTGAAGTTGTGCGGCTGTCGTGACCATAGTACTCTAAAGATAGAAATCTCAGGCAAACTGTGTGGTGTGTCACGATAATGTCAATTAGACCAAAGCACTACTTTGGGAAATAACAGATTTGCCTTTGGGTGCACAGTCCCTTCTGTGAAATATAAACAGCACTTTCCAAAATATAGGTGGGTCCTGCATGGGGAAAGCAGTCGGAGGTAACACTGAATGAGGTTTGAGCAGACAAGCACAGTGAGGTTTCTCATAGCTTCTGAGGACTTGACTTTTACATTCTTTAGATGCAGTTTTATCATATAATATGGAAATTATATGAAATTATATTATATGAAATTCTTTCTTGATACCTGCAGGAAAACCCAATATGCCATCACCTTACAGATCAAACTGCATTATGTTTTTTCTGCATTACCCATATTGCAACCTTGCGATCCCTTTAATTTGTATCCCACACCCAAAAGTAGTGCACACTCTGGACTCACTCCTGTTGATCCTCTTCACAGAAATAAAAGTGACAGCTTCTGTGAAAGGGGAAGTATTGCAGTGAGCTACATATGAGCGCCGAGCAGAACAATGCTTTGAGTAAGCAGCTGAACCTTGAAGGGAATCTCCATTGAAGGAAAACACAATAGGAGAGGCTAATTCAATTAGCAACTGATGCTTGTTGCTTGAACAAACTTCGCTGGGTTTCGAAGAAAGGCAATGTACATGTTGGCAAAAAAAAAGGAAGATAGACACGTTGCCATCTTGCGTTTATTCAGCTTGCCTTAAATCTAACTAGACCTCCCAGCTTTCTGGTGTTTTTTTCTGGTTCCCTCTCACCTTATATATTTTCTTCCACAGATGAAAATGATCTAACATGGCTAAGTCTCTGACAATATTTTCACTGTCCATTATTCACCTGGACTATCCCCCTGTACAATCTTACGCTCAGAACTGCTGTTTTTGCAGCTCTGAGTTATGTACAGACTTACTCATGCTACTTCTTTCTTTCTTTCTTTCTACCAGTTTAAGATACGAAATCATTAAGCAGAGGTGTGCCAGGCCACTATTTGTAACATGCTATTAAGTAGGCTAGAGAAAAGTAGAACTTGAATATCACACAGATATATCTAGATCTCCAGGAGCCCTCCTACCCAGATCAAAAAAACCTGTATGCAGATGTCATTGATTTAAATGTATTAAAAGAGCAAGCCCACTTTTTGCTGTGGAAAGCTTTACTACAAGGGAGCCAGTCAATCTTTATGGTCACTTTGGGTAGCAGTGAGAAGGAAATGATTCAAACATCAGATCACTAGGTGTGATCATTTTTGCTATTAGTATAAAATCCTGCCAAAGTAAGCCAGAATACTTTATATCCAATTAATGTAATTTGATCTGATTTTGGAGAAGGTTATTAAGACAACAAACAAGCAAAAAATCACAAGCAAAGATTATTTTTTATTTCTATGCAAATACATGATTTCATCTTTTTAAGAGTATTTGTTACTTTAACACAAACCCACATCTTTAACTTAGCAATAAAAACAATTTAGCTCATGTCAAAGTTTATCATGTGACTTTAAAGCATCTGTTAACTTTAACAGCATAAATGAAATCTTCACTGAATATGGCCTCACAAGGCAAATCTTTCTTTTTTTTTTTTTATGTTTAAGCCATTCTTGTCTATACCCCCTTGTCATTAACTGGTAAATCAGTAATTTATTTCCTATTAGAATTTATATAGTTTGCAGCAATTAAGAAGAAAAGCATAATTGCTGACAAACCCAGGGCACTATTTAAATCACTTCCTTGTTGACAACATATTTCTCCTTCCTAAAACTGAATGTCACTGAAATCTGATTTGTGCAGAACCCTTGTGGACTCATCATTCAAATGTACTGCACCTGTCACCTGTGTGCTAGCATTCTGCTAAGGATCAATTTACATAACCTCATTTAATGGTTCATAAATCATACCCATTAAGCCCAGCTAACAGGAACCAAGGGTTCTAATTTATGCTGCCTTTCATAGCAGAAAATTGGGAGGCTGGAGCCTGTGGATAAAGAACCCAGGTCTTGCCTTTGATTGTTGATTGTGATGGTAAATGTATGGATGATGAGAACAGATTTTCACTTTATTGATTTCCTGCCAAAGCACAGCATGCTTTATTGTGAAAGGGGGCCTTTTGGCAGCAGTGCTAAAAGTGGCAGTTGTTTAGGAGCCCTTTGCCAAGATGACATCTAAGACAATACAGAGTGGTAAATACTAAAATAATATCAAGCTGAAATGTTAATTTTTAAAAAGAAACCTCCCCAAAGGTTCATAAAATCAATGATGTTTTCTACCCTAAAACACTTCACTAATAAGCATGAAGCCAGGTGATTACCATGGGATATTAATCTTTTTTAAAAAAAGAAAAATCTATTTTTCTTAAATTCTTTATTCTATTATAAATTATTCATGGTATTTCACTCAAAGTAATGCAGATGTTTGAAACCCACTGTAGAGTGACAGTTCAGCCAGAGTTGTGTGCTGGGCCTGTCTTGAGCTTTGTGCTCTGATCTTCTCTTTGATGAAATACCTGGAAATAGCTTTTTCTGTCATTGGATTTTCCATTTTAAGTTCTGTTATTTAGTAGGTGGCTGTGTGCCTTAGTGAGCATATTGCCAAATGGAATATGAATATGCCAGCAGCAGTATCCCCACATGAGTTTAGCCTGGGTCTCTAAAGTCCAAAAATAGTCTTCATATTTCTTTCTAGAGTGAAGCACACCATGTTGGGTTGTTCCCCTTACTCATCTTAATTACATCCCTTCATTTCAGCTTTCTCTGTAATTTTCTGCTTAACAGTAAGAAAACCTACTTTTCTTTATCTTCACTTAGGACAAGAGTGGTTTGCAAGAACTCAAGATTTAACCACTAATCCTACAAGTGGGCAAGTAACTTTGCAGGACTGACAACATAGCTTCTACCCTCTGTCAGCCCTCACACTAATTTGATAAAGACAAAAAAAAATATGTTGGGGTTTTCCTTTTTTTTTTCTTTATGGATTAAGAGCTTCATCTTGGGACATGCTGGCCATATTCCAGAGAAATACTTAAGTTATTGAAAAGGTTTACTAATGTAAAAGATTGTTCAGAGAGAAAAGGCAACACAGAGATTGGGACATCAGCCGAGGAGCTGGGAGACTTCTTATTCAAATCCATCATAAACTTCAGTTCATCACAAACCTTGAGAAATTCACCAGAACTAAATCCATAAATGCACTTTGTTTTGTTCAGTAAATTCCTAATGTAAAATATATAAAAAGTCAACAGAGGAGGGATTAGAACCCTAATACTTGCTTGCCTTCCCATTTTGTGTTGCTATCAACTTAGCTGAAGAACTGTATTTCTGCAGTCTTTTCATCTGCCACTTTCATCTCATGACTTTCCATTACTGTTCATCAGACCAAAGTGAGTGCTTGAAGACCAGAGAAGGCTAATGTATGTTGACACTTTGAGATGGAGGTACTAGGTCTTCAGCTGGGAAAAGACATAAATGAAGATCTTCCATTGCAACGACATCCTCTATTCATCTATTTTATGAAAGCCATTGTGTTCCTTTCTGCCCATGTTTGTGCAGACCCTGCTCTACTAACTGTTGTATAACATCTATATGATCAGGATCCAGCAGTGGAACATTTTGTAGATCCTGGTAAGTCTTCGCTATAAGCCAGTAGTTCAGCTCTGTCAAGTTAGATATACTGGGCATCCCAGCACCCCGTACTAAGAAAAATTGAAAAATGGGTGGATTTTAGGCATCTTCATGAACAGAGATTTTATGGATTATAGAATTATAATCTTGGGCTTTGAGGGAATCAGAGTTGTTGTTCCGTGGAGCTAGATTTTCATGGCTAGCAGTAAATTCTGGTAAATTTTGTTTCTAGACATTGCTACTGTGAGCTGCCTGCCTCATCCCTGTCTTGCAGGTTACTACTTTTGTAGCAGAAATGGTAGAAGTGGGTATGTGGCTGTACCCCAGCCATGCTAGTTCCCAGCTCAGTATATTAGCTACTTAAGTTTGCACTGATACGCTGGAATATGAAGTGCAGTAGCTAGGGGATGAGCACGCATTTGACTCAAAGCCCTCTCTACTTGCAATAGTGACAATAACCTTTGGCAAAGGAGAAGGGAGAACAGATGGGAGAAGTAAACTACCATAATTATTTTACTGTACAGGAGTGGATCCCACAATATCAGTCTCAGTTTCCATTTGCAAACTGGCGAGACAATACTATACGAACTCGATACATACATTAAAAGGGATAGCAGCAATTAGGTCCACATGAATATTTTGGATTTGTTCTCTCAGGAGTAACATATATTAAGTGTTTTGCCTTACTGAAGTCTGAATGTTCACTGTTCTGTGTATTGGAGTCCTACATTGGCTTCTTTGTCTCACAAACTTGAATATCATTTTTTAGAGATGAAAACTGTTGGGCCTCCTGCAGTTATTCTAATACACCTGAGTACTGAGTTCAAAAAATCCTTCTGTTCAAGTCCTTGGCCTTTGCTACACAGAAGCCAACAATCTTGCTGAAGAGTGGGGAAGCTTTGTAATTTTAACCTACACGTTAGTAGGTTCATGTCACTATACTCATTTTCATTTGTGACATAAATAATACTTCAGCACAAGATTGCAAAGGTGAAGGGTTTTAAACTCAAGCTTAGCTCTATTAACAAATAGTTAGCTGCCAGGATTCTATCTGCTATTCAATTTCAAAGCTCTATGAATCAAAACAAAATAAACACAAAACCACAGCCCACAAAATACCACTGTGGTGTTATCTATATAGAAATTATTCATTTTTCAGAAGCAGAAGTGAGCTGGAGTACTAAAAGATGCATCTCTGCAGGTGCTGTCAGATGTCACTGGCAAATCTTATTGATGTGGTTTAAGGTATAACCACACCCAGCTGTTCCCCCTGCTTTCCTGACAAAGGTTATTGCTGCTGTAATAATGCAAAGATAACCTGCCTGCATCTTAGTTCATTGTCGGAAATGCTGCCTTTGTTCTTTCTGGGTGATAAACCCAGTCAAAGCAATGCAGATGACACCTCTGGAGATGAGATGGTCACAAACATGGTGTTTGGAACCCCCGGCTGATAGGATTGCTTTATTTATTTATTTATTTATTTAAATTGAATTGCAGTTGTTTTAGTAAGAAGTTAAGCAGACCAAGATCAGTGCCGTTCTCTGCGGTATATTTCTTCACAAATGATATTCCTTCAAAGTTTAGGCACAGTTAGCTTAATATATTGTGCATAGCCCATTGATTTGATTAGACCTCTAGACCTCACCTAAAGTTTACAGAAACTACTCAAATCAACAGGGCTAGCAAGACTTGCATTGAACTATGATCTCAATGAATTTCAGCAAAGCTATGAGTGAGACCATGGCCACCACTGACTGTGACCAAAGGTCAGTAGAGACTGACCTTTTAAGTCAAGCATGCTTCTGCTACTAATGTTCAGGCAGGTGAGATTTCACCCTACAGCATTTCCATATAATGTTATTGTCCTTAGCGGATACACACCATAGTGCATAAGACTTCCCAAGGGCAGACAAACTATGTGGGGTATGAATAGCTAAGCTACTCTGTACTGCTAGACCTCCCTAACTGGTCATACACCTGTCCATGTTAATATTATTCAACCAGCATTAAAAGAAAGTGAATTCAGTAGAGCCAGCAAGATGTGTCATTCTGAGTTGTCATATAACTTCTTCAACCTGTGCCTGAACATAAGACTTTAGAAATGCTTCACACTGACCCAAATCCAAACCTGATATGTGGGAGGATAGTAAAAAAAAAAAATGAATTTACGAAAGGGGAAAGAAAGAAAAGGTAGGAAAGCAGGCCAATATAGAAGGTATTAGGACACTGTCAGAGTTGTGGTGACACATTAAAATTAGACAGTTAACACTGTTGCTACCCCACTCTTCTGATGGGTTTGGTCATTCTCCAAGGCAGAGGTGTCTGATATGCACATAAATGAGCCTGTGAAAAGTCCAGATTCTCAGACCAGCACATGAAAGGTAACAGGACTTATAGATCGTTTGGTCTAACACTCTGTGATGACACCTGCAGTCATTCAGGAACAAAGTCACAACAGCAAGTAAAAGCATCACAAGGTGATAGAGAGGTACTGTGCAATGTTTGGAGGTGACTAGTGTTCATTTGAAATAAAGCTTGATGATTTATTCAGTTAGCTCCTCACTTTTTTCCACTGACTTGACGTGGGTACTGCTGTTGGCAATTGCCAACACAGTTCAGTCAGAGATTAATCTTTACTCAGCAGAACCCAGACATAACTTCTTTAAGTTAGTGAATTATTCAAATATAAAGTACATAAGTGTGAATAAAGCAATTCTAGAAACCAAAGGCATAACACACTTAGAAGAGTGAAAAATACAGTACATAAAATATTTTTAATGTGTTTGTATGGAGGTTAAATAAAACAGACTATGTGGCATTTCTGAGGTGAACTGAAAAAGAGAAATACCAAGTGTGGTTCTTATCCAACATGAGTTTACTCTGATTAAACTCTGCAAAGAGATCATAGTCGAGTGCTCTGTCTCTCAAAGATAGAGCTGGTACAGTTCATTTCTTATTGAGATATATCTCAAGATTATTTTGATGAGGAGTACTGGGAGAAATCTCAACTTAAATGCAAGAGTTCAGGAAAATCCTAGACAGAAATAGTGGAAGATATTGTGTGTGTGCTGTAATCTTGCAGCTGTTGTATTTCATGTTCATAGAAAACTATTTATGGCAGACTGAAAATGGGTTAAATAATTTTTCCAAATTTTAGGGTTTTTTAAACTTAGGAATGAAAGTACTAAAATACATCAATACTGATTCAATTGTATTTTTTAACAGAGAAACTAAAAAAAAAAATGGACTTTTTGTGGGTTTTAATCTTTTTTTTAGTTTGGTTTCTAAATGTGAAAAGTTTTGTGTAATTGCTCTGTCTTCTTGATGCATTCCCCTTACCTTAGTAATTACTTAATAATTATACGTTATTTAATTTCAGTAAAATTATACAGAGGGTTGTGAAGTTTTGGGAACAGATTTCATATCCAAGTTTACTATAAGATGCATGAAAGTAGGAACTGCAAAGGAGTGTAAAAATTAAGTAACTGCCCTTATTGCCAATAAGGCTGCAATATGAAATCAGCCATGTGGCAAAACATAAACAGTAATACAGAAGAGAGGCCATGGACACCAGTTTTCATAATTCTGATGTTCACAGAGCTACTTGATTCTAAGACTTTTCCATTCAAATCTGATTATAATCACTCAAACTAAAAAATCTGCTGAGTTTCATATTAAAGAAATCCAAGGGGCTTTTTCCTAGTATCTCACTTCTCATTTTGAATCTTTTCTGCCTCCCCAATTACAGTGTCTAAATAAATAAAAACCAGAACACAGGTTTTCTTCTGATTATTGAAAACAGGCTGATGGAGTTAGCATGCAAACTCCATTCCAGTCAAAGTTGGTTCTTTTCTTTCTTTTTAAATAAGATTGGAAGATGTAAACTTGATTAATTGCAGTAGTGAGGAAGTTCTATTCTCCCTTTAAAAGTATAACTTTGAATAAGAAGAGATTTTCTGGGTTATCTGGGAGGGAAATATATATTCATTTTTAATAGCAAATACAAGTTGAGTGCAATAAGCTCTACTGATAGCTACAACACAAAATAGTTTCTCTTTTTAAACACATCTCTGTACCTATAAACCTAAGTCCCACAGAGCATAGTTATGTATTCTTTACAGTCTGTTTCATCTGTTCAAATGCAATTGCAACTGACAGTTTAACATGTGATAAACTGTGAAAAGAAAATAAATGCCTACTCCTATAAGATACTGACCATCTTACTCCTGTACACTTCAAGCATTTTTAGAAATGGTCTCTTTAAAAATGATTTTAAGAATTTGGTTAAAAACATATCCTGCATCCCTTCTTCTTCCCTAACAATAGAAAAAGAAAAAAAAGGAAGACACAAGGCCAATTTGTCTGAATAATTTCAGCAGTGCATATCATATCTTTGAAAACACTTTTAATTTTGCAGTAGCAATATAGACCATGGTGCACCTTAATTATGTGGCATGTCTTTATTTGCTCTTGTCCTAACAAATAAAATTTTGTAACACTCAGTGCATTTCTAATTGAATTTGATTCTTTATAATATGTAGGGATTTGAGGTTTTGTGTGTGCATGTGTGTGTTTACAATCTGAAAGATTTTAATTCAGCTAATTAAGTTGCAGAAAAAGTGGAGAAGAAACTCAAGCTATCATGGGCCATACCCATTCATGGTGAAACTGCAGGATACAACAGAATTACACCAGCGAAGAATTTTGCTTATTGTGTTTCTTCCACTTAAATTTAATCAACCCTTTATGAACCACTTTCATTTCAATGGCATTATATGAAACAACTCAATATGATACAATTCTTTTGTAGAAATTGCATTGATTCCTCTGGAGATGCAGATATCAACACAACTCTATAAAATCTCTTCTCCTTTAAGGTAACTAAAATAATTGCATTTTTACTTAATGCTTTCAAGTTTTTAGGTAATAAAATATCTAAATGAATTTGTGTATTAAACCTGGAGTTAAATTGCATGAGTTCAGTGTTAAATTATTGCTCTCAGTTTGCACCAGTATCACTGAGAACAGAATCAATGCTTTTCTTTTCCAAGTGAATGGTTGTACTTATGAAATAAAATGTACTTATGTAGATTCCAGACATTATTATATAAAATTCTGACAATTTATTTTGATACGTTTGATGAATTAGGTATATTTACTTATTTGGATATAATTTTAAAGTCAATTGGGAATACTAAAAAAAAAAAAATTCCATTTAGGGACAAAATGTTACACTCTTGAAGACATTTAAAAATTCTTATTAAAACTTTGCTTGGTAATAGAAACTTAGCAGTAACATATAGAAGGCATCAATATAATCATAAGCCCTTGCTGTTGGAAAAAAACTCTTTTTTGTCACTGCTGGCTTCTAAGGCAGAAAAAAATTATTCTACTTTTCTTCCAGCACTGCACAAACATTGGTGCTGAAATTAACACTTAGTGTAATTTGATGATTTAAGTATAAAGCCAAGGTTATTTCTCATTCTTTCCCTTTTCTTTCAAGCAAAGGCATACGAACTCCCAAACCAACAGGCTGCCTACAGCTTACTTGCATTACCACACCACATCCTTAAGAGGTGCCCTCCTTGCCACATCAGTAGTTAAATATCCATTTAAAATGGAGACACTAGTCAATTCACTCACTCTGCTCATTTTGAATTCCCTTTTCTACTTCCTGACCTCATTTCCATGCCTGAGTGATCATCACAAAGTTTCTGTTGGAGAAGATATGACCCCCTCTAGACCAGCTCCCTAAAGGTTCTTCATCCTAGGGACTAACTCCAGGACAAGGTTTGGAGCTGAGGATCCTGAGCTATTGGAGGTGTCTTCTCCAGCCTACCAACCACACTCAGCAGGTCAGCTAAGAAAGTGCCTCTTCTTCACATTCTGTTCTGTGAGGGCTTAGGAAGATGCCCAGTTAGCTGCCTAATTCCTGAAAACACCTTCCTAGATATCTAACAGTGCCCTTGAAGTGGATTACCTGAGTACATGCTACAGTCTCCTTTTTCCTTGCAGCTTAAACTAACCCTCCAAATGTATTGCTAGACTCACAAGTCATCATGTCAGGATTAAGGCAGCATTTAGATTTGTGAAAGATTGACAGAAAGTGTTCATTTCCATGGTTTTTTTTTTCTCATATGAAAACAATTTGAATTTAATTTTTTAATTGCTGTGGGGTTGTGTTTGTACGTGTCTATACGTATGTGCATGTGTAAAACTGGCCAGTATTAGCAATCTTCAAAAAGTGTTAATGCAATATTCAGTATATTTTCCTCCTTCCAGATATACTTTTTAAAACTTATCTACATTATGATAATAAAATAAATTCTAGGTTCCTAAAATAGCTCTTCCACTGTAAAACAGATAGCAAACCCGATCTTCTTAGAGTGAGCAACAGTGTACTTTCCAGCAACCGCCAAACACTATGAAAATGGTTTCATTTACTTCCAGAACTTGCCAAAAACAGATGATGACTGAAACTGGTAATGACTATTTTCTATTCTCTATCCCTAAGTAATTGACCATTAATTATAATATCAATAGGCTGTGGATAAGTAAAGCAGACACATGTTAGGGCTACATTTCATTTGTAACTGTTTTGTATATATCATAAATCTCTAATATTGGGCTATTGTCACACATGATGAATTATTGTAAGCATGTCAGCACATAGTGGAAGTCAAGTACATTCAAATACTACTCAGTCAGAATTGAATTTGGCATGATAGTCTCATAAAAGGGGACTCAATTGAGAGTTTCCACTTGCCTGCTCTAAACTTGTCACTTGTAGGTGCTAAAGAGCTTGTTGTGTTGGTTTAATTAGTCAACAAATCGGTCCTTACTTGATTGCGTGGTCGTATCACATATGTTAACACTTCACTGTTTGATGGAGATATTAACAAGTGACAAGAGTCTCTTGGTCTGTGGACTTTAAAGAAGAGAAGCTCTTCTATATTATTTCATTTGGTCCTGCCAATATTTATTAGATCATGCAGGCTGCAGGCTGCCAGCAAGAGAAAGACAACACAAACATTTTTCAGGGTTATGCTCATCTGTATCCCAAAGAAGGGTCACTAAACAATCGATGGTAGAAGAATATAAGTAAGATGAGTGTTTTCTACCACAGCTTAGAAATTCATTATTTGATACAGTTTGCGGCAGACCTCCTTGGAGCTTTTTTCACTTAAAGATAATTTATGACAAGAACAGAGAGGTTCTTGAAAATGCTATAGCAACTGGAGCTGAATGATGCCACTCTGGCACTAGATGCATAGTCACCAGAGGCCAGTAAAAAGGAAGTTTGCATTTGTATGAAGAACTGTATTAGTTAAGCATTCATCAGTGTTGTATAAAATATTCATATTACTTGTTGGTGGAAGATTAAACAAAAAAACTTCAATAATTAAAATGGCTTATTCCCAGGAGTGGGGGTAGGGAAAAAGTTGGTCCTCTGCAAGTTTGCAAAAGGGCTTGTCTATTCACTTTTTGTGTAGCAGCAAACAAAAGAGGAGTGCATACTTTATAGGCTCCACTTGTTTGACCACTATTCTGTTATAGCTTTTATCTGTGCTTTACCAGTAATCAAGTCTCTGAAGCATGTGCTGTAATAAAGGGAAATATATTGCATATGGAAAATCTCCTTAATAATTTTCAACAGATCTCTTGCTAGAAAAAGCTATCTAAAGCATTTTGATAGGTGCCATAAATGCTATTCGTCATAAATATTGACTAATGTGTCTTGGCAATGTGTTAGGAATTATAATGAGAGAGGTTCTCTTAATGTTTGCCATTTTAATAGTGTTCCAGCTAATTTTCTTTCCTTTTGTTAGTAATCTAGAGGACAATTTGAATAATTCCTTTAAGAGGATATTCCTTTAAAGAGGAAAACAAATAATAATTAATATACATAAAACTTCATTGCTTCCATCTTCAGCAAAATGGTAGTGCCTCCCTAGTTCTTAATTTTCACTATAAGGCACAAATTGAGCCTTTCCATCATTTCAGAACAGAGAATAAGCCTCAAAAGTAAGAGTCTGGTGTAAGACATCTGTTTTGATTCACCTTGAATTTATCATAGTAGCTTAACAATTTTTCCTGTAACGTTCCTAGTACAAGGAAATTCATAAAACTGAGTTAAAACACTTGAAATAAACTTGCTCATAAATAACTAAAGATAGAAGCACATTTTCAAAAACAGTGGCAGATATGTTGCTTGCCTAAGTCTCTCTTCGCACAATTTGTCAAAAAGGTATTTCTGGTACATTCAAAAGCTTGAACATTGGTATACAAATGGCATTTTGTAAAAAACATAATCTTGTTAATAACAAGCATGCACAGATTTTGGGGATGCAAGTGCACATAAGGACAGAAAACTGTAGTTGCAATTTTTTCAGCTGCACTGAGCTCCCTCATTAGTACAAATCATTTATTTGTACACCTATATGTAGATACACATTTTTTGTGGAAAAAATAAAATTATTTACTAATAAGAACATTAGATGTAATGGCAATTCTAAACTTATTTTATTTGATTAGACTGTTGCCAAGTATTTTTATCTGTTGTGCTAAGGTGTAATCTCTATTAGTTTGGATCACTGTTCACTACTTAATCAAGAAGTTAATTTTCTTGAGTTAATTTTTGTATATTCTTACTATTTTTTATTGTTGTAATGATGAAGATGCCAAGAGGGGATTTAGGTCCCAGATATTTTGGAAACTGCACAAATATATAACATAAGATGATTCTTGCTTTTTTCATGGTAATGCTTACCTTTAACAGTGTAGCATTTTTATGGTGTTTAGGCATATTGTGTGAACTTGAAATATAGCACATAAATCTCCAGAGCATTCAAATGATTCTTGCCTTGGGCCGTATTTTAGATGACTCTTGAGAGATGTTCAAATAAGAATCTTTATCCAGATGCCCACTGTCCCTTAGGGAGTCTGCAGCTATGCCAGTCCTTTAAATTGCTGGGGAACTCCTGTGAATTGCTAAGTACCCTTAATTTTCACTGATTGCAGTGAACAGGGGAACAAAAAGAGAACTGCAGATTGTAAGAGGCATTTGACATGCTACCAAAGTGAGGGTTTGCCATATCCTGAAGTGATGACTGCCTCTGGATTTTTCATTTATATTTTAGATAATTTATCTCGACATTTCCGAAGGTACCCCTCTTCTTGGGTACTGATTCAAAATTTTCTTCATAATTTTCTTTACTTTCTGGAACTTTTTTTTTTTTTAATATATTCCTAAAATGTTATTCTACCTTGACCTTCTCTTTCTCTTTTTGTTTTCCATGCTTTATTGTCAAAATCAATTGTATTTGCTAGAGGATAATCTTTTGGTTGGATAGTAGTATTGGCTGAATGGCCTTTCCAGCCATGAATGAGAGTTGTCCAACCTGACGCTCAAACCAGAGAAAATTGAGGTGATGAAGGTAGTTCAGTCCAGAGACACAAAAATGACATTGATGAGTAGAGAAACTCTCTCTCAGTTTAGTCTAAAACAAGGATGACTGCATAGTCCTTAAGTGGAACAGGAAAGTGAGGCACAAAGTGCACATAGAAAATCATAGAATCATTGGATACCTGAGGCTGGAAGGGGCTCAGGAGGTCTATAATGCAGCCGGTTGCCCAAAGCTGGGCCAGTGGTGAGGTCTCACCAGGTTGCTCAGGGCTTTATCCAGGTAGGTCCTGAAAATCTCTGAGGATGGACACGGCAATGCTCGACCATCCGCAAGTCGCAAGAATTTTCCTTTATATCAAACCTGGAACTCTCTTGTTGCGCTTACTTTCACTGTCTCTGACCCTCCCACCATGCAACAATGTGAAGACCTGGCTCCATGATCTTGACATCCCCCCTACAGTATCCCTCCTTGTTACCAGCCTTCAGGCAGACTACTACTCATTAATCACAGCCCTCTGGGTCTGATCATTCAACCAGTTATTTACTCATCTATTTGTCCAGCAACTCAAACCATAACACCCCAACATGGACACAAGAATATTGTGGAGACTGTATCCAAAACCTTTCTATAATCAAGGTAAGTATCAGGCACTGTCCTCACTTCTCCATAGATCTAGTCTTTTTTTTTTGCTTTTCTAGTAATTTGTTTTTTCTTGGTCAACCATCAGTGCTCTCCCCTTGATCTCCATGACCTTTCAAAGATGAAAAAGAGTGGCAATCTGATATATACATTTCTAATATGTGTAGGTAACTAGATACTGGCTATAATGTAGATTCCAAACACATAAAAGGAGTTATTCCCTAAAAGCTTTTGCAAAATATGCATTGGCTACATGCTAGGAAATAATAAATAGTTGTAGTGTAGGGAATCAGTTCAACAGTACAATTTGGGTGTTTGTCATCATCCTGTCAATAGCCTAGAAGAAGTCCTTGATAAAGAGCAGAATTATATAAAAAAATGTTAGAGAGAGAGTCCCTCTGAATCTTTATTCAGTCCATCTGGCTTCTTCCTTATGTATGTTCACCAAGACACGAAAGTTTGGCACAGTTTATCTGCTGCAGAACCAGTGCCACCACAAGGGGATGAATTCAATCCTTATTTGACTCATGTATTATCAACAAAACTCCTCAGTATGTTTGCTGAAACATGTGCAACACTGTCAAGAGCAGTTCTTTCTTGCATAGAGAGATGCCTCATCATGGCATGCATATGTGAATGCACAGCCATTCTTCAGATTAGGCACAGCCACATATTTATAAAATGCTTAATTACCAGAATACAAAACACAGACTACATTTTCACCCTTAATCAACTTCAAGATACAGTCGATTCTGCCTTGAGGGCTGGAAGATCAATGTGATGATACCCTGTGTTGCCTTCCATCCCTATTACTCTTATAATCAGCAAGAAACAAAGAAATCCAATCTCCCTCCATGTGTGCCCAGATTTCCTGAGCTGCCAAATACAAGTGAGTAAAATAAGGTTTAGTTGTTGCTAATGCATTGTCTTCATAACTAAATAGGAACCAGCCAATGATAGCAAATACATTGCTATTTGAAAGTAATATAGACTGCACAGTAGTCCTTAGCTACTATTAGGTCCTTAGAGAAAATATTTATTTTGAAAAATAAAAAAGATTTCATTGATATCCCCCAACCCTGATCTTACAAAAATGAAATAGGAAGTACTCGTTTCAAACACAAGGAGTGATACTTTGTTTCCCATGGAAAATCGTAGTCTAATACAAAATGTTTGGGTCTAACTGGACATTGAATATCAGAAATGTACAGACAGGGTACTCAGTGAGTATCGTGATTGTCACAGTGTTATTTGCCACTAAGCTAAATATTAAATATACAGTTTGCATGGAGCAGGGCTCAACTGTCCTACTGTCCTGCAGTCTCTGGAACTGCTTGTAATTGCAACTCCAGTAATTGTGAACTGGCTCAGGTGCCTCACTTTGGGAGAGGTGACATGGATCCTGTATGGACAAATCCTACCAGAGGTAGTGTGTATACACCGATGTTCGAAGGTAAGACGCTGAGCAGTAAACTGCGGAGGAATGAGGCAGAAATTTATGTCCTATTCTGGTACACCTGCTAAAAGGGTAGTATCTCTGACAAGGGAAAGTGGGCTAGTAAACCCTTTTGTAAGTGTAGCCTAGAGAGCCTGAGAAGTAACTCTAACACTACTGCAATTAATTTGGCCGCAGCTCATCTGTTACTGCCCCTAATGACACAGAGGTAACTGCAGAGAACTGTAAATATGGAATCACCTCTTATTAAGAGAATACGAAATGGCAATAGTGATTATTAATTCTTGCATTATTTGTACCTACGGTTTATTCATCGCTTATACCCATGTACACCTTTGTCTTTACATGCAACATATGGAGACTCAGAAGTGTCTTCTGCTCCATGGTTTGGGGAGGTCTGTGTGTGATCAGGTAGGTGTCAGGGCGCTGTGCACACACGTGTCCTCACACCTCGGGTAGGTGGGGGTCCCTTGTCCCTTAGTACCCAGAGTGTTTCTCATCACACGGGGCCTGGTCTGCCATGAAAATGGCCTTAGGGCAGGCAAACACTTGTGCAGACATAAGAAAAACAATCTTTACCTCAGGATGACTTCTAGTCAATAGCACTTTGCTCTGTATTAACTTTGCGCTTCTACATGTTGTCTGGAAAAAAAAAGCAACTGAGCAACTCACAGCTGACTTCTGTTTCCATACAGATCAGCACGTAGGTCTAATAAACATATGAACAATAAAAACATAGGGTGATCAACTGCAAGGGATCCTCCAAAATGGAAAGGTGCAGTATGTCAACACCTACCAGTTTGCTTAATTCCCAATACACACACCACGATTAACTCTGAGTAGTAATTACTAAAACGTCTTTTGGCAGCCATCAAATTCTGCTTGGTTTCAAACATTGAGTAACACGGACAAGAACAATCCAGCTAAGAACACATTTCAGGCTGTCCTTTGTACTACACTGGAAAATACTCTTGAGTCATATAGGCACTAAGCACATATAAGCATATCTGTAACATGCACTATATTTTGCAGGTACTTCTGTTTTGTGAAAACGGAATGGACATGCATATGTGCTCAAGTTTTCTTCTGAAGCGAGGGCATGAATGGTTGGCCTGCTTTATCAAATATCTTAAGGACAGAAAATATAGGTGATTTTTAATTAATTTCTAGCTCCTGATGAAGTTCAGGGTGGCTCATGGCACTTTTACTGGCAATCAAATGTTGGCATTTCTGACTGCAGGCTTCCAACTAATTTTAACTAATTGTTCAGTCACATTTAATAACATAATAGTATTTCAGCTATTGATGTATGGATGGTAAAACATTAAAAATAATTTTCAGTGAATTCTAAACATTTGCAAAGCACTGCGGGAGATTGTTGTGAACCTGAATTTGAAAGAAAAAAAAAAATACAGTGATTTCTGATTTCCTACCTTCTAAAAAACTAAACATCCCCTCAGTTCTGGATGGCATATGTGAGCTGTATACTAAAACATCAGGAAAAAAAATCTTAATGACATGTTTTATTGATTTTTATGGTGTCTTTCACGGCTCCTTTGTCTGTAGTAGAGTGAAAAGTGTAGCCCGCAGAAGGGCCAGAGGTTCATGAATACTTGGATTTAGTAGTCCAGAATCTCTCAGTGAGGATCTCAGTACCTGTGTCTGCTAGCTAAACTGCAACCCTAAGCATTTCTAGGGCTGTGAGACCAGATTCAATTCCAGTAGGCAAAGCTCAGCTACTTCTGGTTTGTGTAAGATGTGAAGAATGGTGAGTCATCTCTTAATTTACAGCAAAATATCAAACATGTAAGTACATGCAGCTGCAGACAAGGTATATGCAGTAAAATATGGAACTGTGATAGTTTATTATGATTACTGCATTTACCTCTT
Source organism: Nothocercus julius (assembly GCA_013398735.1). Classification (NCBI taxonomy): domain Eukaryota; kingdom Metazoa; phylum Chordata; class Aves; order Tinamiformes; family Tinamidae; genus Nothocercus; species Nothocercus julius. Next base: position 3,093,824 of record VZSV01000102.1, read on the forward strand.
ACATTCTTACCCCTTGAGCAGCCTTGATTGCCACAAAAAAAAAAAAAAAAAGAAAAAATTGGCAAAATATTCTCTCATCTGAAAATTATAATACCATCTCACTACTCCTCTCAGCAAGGGAGGAAAGCATTAGACCACCAGAAACGGAAGTCTTCCTTCCCTGGTAAGACCTGGGAGGATAAAAGTCTAGCAGGCTCTGCAAGACTGAAGTTGAACATCTGTAGATAAATACTTAAGGTCACTTCTAATAGTCCCAACTCCCTGTAACAGCAGCTGTTCTAAAAGTAATTAAATCAACTTGATACTAAATTTAGTCCCTAAAATGCTTAAAGACTTTCTAAAATAATTCTGAAGGGTTTTTAATCTACTGGAAACTATAAATTACTTCAATGAATACAAAAATATACTCCAACTGAGGCTATAAATATGTGTGTGTGTATGCATGAGTATTGAGTATATATATATATATGTATATGTATATATTATATATACACACACATATACACAGAAAAGTTTTCAGGGATTTTTACAGAAGAATGTAATGTGTTTAGAGGTCAATAAACAACATAACAGGTTCAAATTATGGCCATTAAAAATAACCCTCTATTGAAATTTTACCTTTTCTTCTGTGGTTAAAGTTTGCCAGCCAAAAATATGCTGGATTCACTCCTAGACAGGTTGATAGTCCAGTACCTTGCCGCTAGAGTACCTGGCAGTGCAGTATCTTACCCCTACTAAGATCAAAAAGGGGAGAAGCCCAACTAGCTCTGGAAGTAGCTCCAAAACTTGCTTTGAGTCCTGGAAACACTGTGATACCAATCATTAAAGCTGTGTAACATTCCTTTTTGCCTTCATTCTCTGAAAATTAAGCTAGACATGTCCTATGCTTGAGGCAGCTCGTCCCTTCTCCTGGGGGGTGTTTTACTGCTAAACATCCTCATTCCAGGTACATCCCTTTCACTGGAATAATGCAATGCAATGCAACCAAATAAGAGGGGAAAAATGTCTTCATATGAGATGTTCTCAATGTAAGATTTACAGGGAGGGAAAGGAACCTCTAATAAAAACTTGTCCATTTTATGAAAATCTACTATGCTATGTTATCACTTAATAGAGCAGGAAACAAAGTATAAAAACACCTCTTTAAACCAGTAGTCAGGGTATTAAGGGCCTGATCCAATGCCAAGGGATAACAATGGGGAAGGTTTGTATCAAATGCTGAAAGCCCATCTGAGCCCATCAAAGGGATTATCAACCATGTGATGAATTTGTGTCGTCCTGTGCTGGACCATGCTAATCTTATTGTGCCATTTCAATTGTGGTAAACACGCAGCTGATGCAAACATATACGGGACTTACTTTTTTCACATTCCAAAGGATTTACTTAAGGAGATCTAAAACTTCTCCTTGCCATTGCATATCTTCATGCTGCAACTTGCAAAAACATTTGAAAGAACTCAGGAATTTCTTCATACAAAGTTTATGTGAATTCCAGAGCTAATAAACCAACTCAGCTGGGTCTTTCCTCACAGCAAATATTTTATTGATTAATGAAAAGCTGTCTTATATAAAGGAATTCCATTTTTTTTGATTGGCGCTAGACTCACAGACAGACAGAAATAAGCTGCCATTCTTCCATTTGATAGCCAGACGCTGCCAGTTGTTGCTAGGGCAGTCATGCTGTTAAATTAGGTCTAATGAACGAGTAATTGCTTTAGGTATAGTGAACCATTTCAAAGAAAACAAGGATTCTAATTGATTTGCAATTTGTTTGGCACATTGCATTGTCTGGGGCTATTGATTAGTCTTCTGGATTTCACACTGCATGTGTTTCCCTTTATTAAGGGAATAACAGGTTACTGATTACTTTCCTTCTGGGTTTAATGTAGCGGTTAATGTCTACTTTGTTCTTGTGTCATGTCACAGGCAAGGGAGGAATAATATGCAAGTGGGTGGCCCTTTGCTAAGAAACTCCCCTGCTGCTTTGAGCTGTGTACTCTAAGACATGCTGAAAAGCAGATCAAGAGAAAGGGTTAGAATAGCAGGACTCACAAGTTATGGCCTGAGTCAGACTAGACCCAGGCTAGAAACTTGGCTTTCCTTCTCTGTCAAAGCACAACACAGTATGAAGCAGTTGGTGGTAGATTTGTTCTTGCTGATTATGTGTCTACATATAAGGAAAGATGCTATAGTTTTCCATGCACCAGTATATGTACAGCAGCAACATCTTAAATAAGTATAAGCTTATAGTATATTTATTCTTTTGCTGAAAGAGATTCACTATATGCCATATATTTTCTGAAAGTGAGGTATTGCACATTTTAAATCTATACTAGCTTGCAAAAAAAAAAAAAAAAGGTAATTCAATTAATAGCTTTTTTTCGTTCATAGGTCAACTTTTTCTAATATAATGTATGTTATAGTATAATTCATTTTTATTTTTTATCATTCTTAGCTAAGAATGTATGCTATCATTAACAACTATGATAGCAAAATAAAGGAGGCTTCATTGTTCTAAAATCAAGTATGACTCTGGAGATTATTTAGCTTTAGATTTTGTGCTCCTGTGTTGGGATCCACTGCAGTTGAAATGCAGGGCAGGCATCTAGACTGCTTGCAGGGTCCGGGAATCATGGTTCCTCTGTCAAAGGGATCTGCCATATATCTTGACTTTCATGTATCTGAAGATTTTTAGCTGAAGCCTGGATCTGAAGCCTGATCCAATGCCAGGTGAAGTGAACAGCAACATCCTACTGATTTTTAGAAACTTTTGCCGGTGAGTCCATCTGCTTTCTTAATTCACCTCATGAGAAATTATTTGTCATTTCTCAAGTTAACATGAACATCATTGCCAGGTTAGCGGCCATGCAGCAATCTCTGAGATACAGGACTGGTCATGATCAGTTTATTCTAATGACAAATTTAAAATCTGCTAACTCATCATCTTTCATCATTTATAAGTAGCTGAATTGTAAGTTTTTGAATGGAGATATTGACCTAACCTGGTTCATCTTGAATTTCAGAGAATTTGAAATGTCTTAATAAGATTGGTTCCATATTTTCAATTTCCTGTTAAACTGAGATTAATGAAGCCCTTGACGTTATAGGCAGAAATACCAGAAACAGTCTCAATAATGGAAACACAAATAACCTCAGCCATCAAACTATTTTCAGTTTTGGTAGCTGTTTGGCATGTAGCAGATAAAGAAGAGAATGATTTAAAACTTTTGTCACTACTGCTTTGGGATGCTATATGTAATTAATTTTTGCTTCTTCATGCACAAATGATAATCTGTTGTATGTCAAAAGAAACAGAATAGTTTTTGTAACTTGATGTATCACAATCTATTTCTTTCTATACTCTGTGATCTTATGACACCAGCATGTCTGTGTCATACAAAATATATATTAAAGTATATATCAAACTGGTAATTAAATGTAGTTTGTACAATATGAGTAAATATATTTTGTAAAAATATTTTTTACAATAGTACAATGTAACTGCACCATCCAGTAAAGGAAACCATAACATCTTGATTCCCTTCATGTTTGCTTTTCAAATCTCATAGTTGATGGTGGAAAACTGGGATGGGGGAAAATATTACAACTGTCCAATAGTTATGGTGGATCACAGCCTTGAGGATTGAGCAGGTTGCAGAGACATGGCAACACAGCTGAAACACCAGTTTATTATCCCCAGCCTTTGGTTCAGTACAGCAAGCCTGGAAAGGAGCATTTTCAAGCAAGAATGCTCACAATGAATGATATCCATAGCTACTATGAATGAAGATTAGAAGCCAAGCATACTCCAATTACAACCTTTAAAGCAGATTAGAGATTAGACTAAATGTGACCCATGCAGAAGCAAGTACTTTAACGTGATATTATCTGGATTTTCCTAACAGGAATGTTACAGCCCATCATTTCAGTCACTACGTACTACTGGAGAAACTCAAGATGAGAGCTGACCTCTGTCAATAAAACACATAGGTACCAAGGTGTATTGCTATGATAAAACTATGAATTTACCACAATTTGGGGAAATCTTCAGGGAAATAGTCTACTTAGGTGCATTACTGCTGTGCAAGCATAATCTTTTTATTTCCTCTTCTTTTGCTTGTTTCGATCAGGATTGACATATGTCATTTAATTAAGCAAAGTGCAACGAGGAAGCAATGGTCAAAAGCAGTTCTGCTTTTTATCTTCAACCGCAGGGTGTGCTGTGGTACAACGGCCAGGCAGAGCATCACAGGCAACAGGAACTTCACTGATGAATCAAGGAGCTAACACACCTCTCGCTCTGTTGAGGTTATTGCCTACCAACTGCGTTCCAGTGAAACTTTTCTTTTTACCACTTAGTTGGGGGGACTTCTAGGGGAAATTCTGCACTTTTCTAATTCTTCTTCTCTTGGGTTCAAATTTTCAAATATTAAGTCAATAATTAAGTCTCAAAATATTAAGTCTATCTTTTTTGTGGGTTCAGCTGAAACATAGGATTGTGAACATCCCATTAGCTCTGCCTAGCAAGAGTTTAAAATCATTCACTCTGCTACTTCTTGGACTGGGCCTTGGTGGATACAGACAGGTACAGCTACCTTGAGCCACTGCAAAGCTCAGCTTATCACCATAGTTCATCCTTGAGAAGAGTAAGATTCTTCTTAGCATGATATAAATAACCATCTAAGCTTGGGGAGACTTTTTATAGCTAAAATTAAAGTCTCTACAGACTCTAAATGCCCATGGATTTAAGACAGGAATCTTGAAAGCTGCCCTGTTTGATTTAACTACTTAAATTCAGCCAGGACCACCCACAAGGGGCTATGTTCTTTAGTGGTTATCAGCTTTAGTTTCTCAACTGGCATATATGACAATATTTTCAGGGAAGTCCACAGAGGCTAGTTATCCAGAATATTCCTTTAAATATCTGATAGCTCCTGATAAATAGAACACCATTTTCCATTCTCATCTTTATTAGTCGTTCACCATTACTGATCATATTATATGCAAGCCACAAAATTACTAAATCTAATGTGCTAAGTACAGTAAAAAATTGCCTGCGATCCTTACTGCTTTTAGCTAATCCTTCTGTTACTATTGCCTTGTCTGAAGGCAACTAAACTCCATAGTTTAGTCTCACTCACATATTTTACTCTATCTTTGGTGCTGGAGAATGTTGCTATTGCTTCTTTCTGATTCCATCTGTGTTGAGCTTTTTGACTGAGAAAAAAAGGTCAATAATGACAGTTGCTGAGACAGCTAAACTTTTAACATGGCTTTGCTGGTTAGTATGCACAGAAGCAAATCACATTTTAAAATATTTAAAAACATGGAGGAGTTTTATGGAACTGTTTAAAACACTGCTCTTGGTTTGGTGCCAACTACAGATGCCACGCTGGTTACAGATTACTTAAATTCCCCAAGCCTTATTATCCTGTCACTTACACCTATAAAATTGGGAAGAATTCCACTGAAGTCACTGGAGTTGCAAAGGTGTAAACCTGCGCTGGAGAAGAATAAGGCCATCATGGTTGGCAAGTTACCAATGCTTTCAGTGTGTCCGGTTATCTCCACCTATCTATTAATGCGAAAACTAAACATGTAGGATATAATGTCTATGTAAATGTTCAAAGCTTCATCATCTTCAATAAAATTTTACAGCTTTATGTGCCAGATGAGATTTGACTCAAATATGTAGGGAAAAGCTCCCACTCTTAGGAGTCTTCACGGTGCCACATCATAGATTTTTTTATAGAGCATGTATCTTTTCCATACTGAACAGTCTGCTTAGTTTCTCTGTAGACGAGAGCCATTTCATACCACTGGTCATCCAGTGTTGAATTTATATTCTGCATCTCCTGTTACTCTTTTGACGTGAGCTGCCAGACCAACATACACAATTCAGAATGAGGCTAATTGAGATGATTAATTTCTGCAGCAATCTCATGATGTTAGTGATTACTTCTGGGGGAGGGGGCCCCTCTGATTTCCACAATGTGAAATATGTTAGTAAAGATTCTGAAGGATTCCTAGTATGAGTGTGAAGACCCTTGTAGATCCCAGAGAAAATTACAGCACCTGTTCCCATGAAAAGTGGTGAGAGTAAAGTAGTTGGGATATTCCATGGTTCTTTTTGTGCTATTTAGCTGGCAGTAGTAACAAAGAGAATTAAAACTTAGTGGCCTGTCAAGTTTTTCTAGACTGCCACCAAGAGCTCCACAGGCACGCAATGACCATGAATTGAGGAGTGGGAAACAAACTACAAAAAATAAATTGTTATATTTTTTTCCTAAAAGTTGAGATGACTCTATACCACCGTAGAAAGAGCCTTAACACCTTTGCTGTGGTCCTTGGCTCTCAAAGGAAACGAAGAGCTCTTAGTCTATAAAAGAATCATATACTTCTTGAACAATACCAAGTTGAGAATAAAAACAAATTTGTTCCTTAGAAATTGCCTAGTGTAGCAGTTGTTTCATACTGCCTGTTGAACATTTGGGTAGACTGATTCAAATGTTAAAGCTGTGTTCAAACCAGAAAAAATAAAAATAATAAGCTGTCAGAATAATTACTAAGAACATACAAGGATTATACAAAGTAAACTGCAGCCTGCAAAAAGAGAATTGCATGTTAGCTAATTGTTAATTTTAGCAATTGCAATGGCTAATTACTGTGGCACACATTGACTATTAGCATGATGCCCCAGCACCTGCTTTCTCCAATGAACAGATTTCTTCATTGCTCGTGCAGGAGCAAAATGTGTAATTATTGGCCATCATTGGGGCGATTTTTCAGTGATTCTTTTGTGTGATGTGAATAAAGCATAATGACATATTTTATTAGAGGGCAAATAGCTGTTTGTTAATGGAAATGATTTGAAATCCAAGAAACTAGGAGCTAGGAGCATGTTTTCAGTATCAGCATGAATTCAAATGTATTTTCTTTTAACTCTTTATAAAAGAAGCATAGAAATCAAATCTAAACTTAGTATAATATATTTAATGATATGTGCAAACACAGCATTGATTAATTGCCTCAAATGTTTTCAATGCTACACCATTTCATTTGTTACAGCAGTCTGCTAAATTTATGCATTTCTTATTTAAACTCTTCTTTCCTGGGTATATAGCGTTAGCAAGATTATGTGGCTTGTTCCTCATTTACTGAAAAAAAAAATCATCTTTGTAACTTAAGCAACAATTACGGGCATTATGAGGCACATTTTCATTGCGCACATTGTAGAACACAGTGCACTGGCATTATTATTCCTGAAAGTACGTGCTTGAATGTATCTATCAAGACCCAAATGTCAGCTACTGAATAGATTATGCATAGTTATCCAAAACAGTATAGAGATACATAAAATCTCAACAACACAATACTCAACTTTTTGAAAAAAGATTTTATTACATAATCTGCAGGTTACCTGTGAAGAACAATGCAAATGATAAAAAAAAAAAATCACAAATCTGAAACTATAGCAGTACTTAAAATAGTTATCTATCTTGCCACTTCTGAAGGACAAGTCTTGGCTACTATATGAAAGTTGGCCTTTTCATCTTGTTGTACGTGAACACTGCTCAAAGTCGAAAAAACTGTGACGAAAGGATATCATTTTCTGAATTCTGATATAAATCTAGACTATTGGAAAACAAAGAAGTGACTTGGGATTCCAAGGAAAGTAGAAGCCTTATCAATCCCTGAGAAATTTTTAAGGATAAGTGGTAGACCTCAGCCTCTTATGCAGTGTTCAGGTACAGAAGCCGGAAAAAAAAAAAAAAAAAAAAAAAAAAAAAAGGATACCATTTTAGTTAGAAGTACGTTAGAAGTCTCTTCTATCATAGAAGAGATTTTTTGGCATGACCCTGATTTCATTTCATTTTGATAAAGATCTCCAGGTTCTTAACTTCAACTGAATTTTACCTAGTTTATGTATACATGAATTAGATGAAATTCAGACCTAGTGGATGGATATGAAATGACTGGTTGAAATAAATTAGCTTTCAAAATCATATTTGAATAAATAAAGCCAGTACACAGTAGATGATATGGAAGATACAATAAAGGATTCTATAGTCTACATTTCTTCTAAAATTGTGTCTGATATGTGCAACATATTTTTAAAGCTGTGGCTTCAAACACCCACTTACAAAAAGTTAGCCCAACTCTACACAGGCTGAAAATCTGACTCATACCATGTACAGAGCCCGAGTTATTTACAAACTTGAGGAAGAAACTGTGAATGGGCACTTCCTCTTCTCACCCAGGGCCTATAGCTACTCTGCTGCTGCAAGATGTAGATAAGTTTGGTATTCAGGTTCACTGTTTGACCCATTAAACTGGTATTGAGGTATAATTTGTGTGTTTTCCCAGTACGGTTGCACATAGAATGGGGTTCATTTCCACAAGTTTGAATAAATTTATCCAGTTCAGTGAACCTGTTGTTAAGCTTAGCAAAACTCAGTAGGTGGCTTTAAAGTCCTGTAATTAGCCCATTACATAAAATCTGTACTTTAGATTTTTGCACATTGGTTAATAAGTATAACGTGCTTCGTATATATAAATAACATTACATTAAACGATGCAATATAAAGGAATTAAAGGCCAAAGCAGTTAAATAAAATACTTGAAGGAGATCTCAAATTAGCATGTTTAATTCCAACTCATTGAACAGGAAAGGGCTTTAGCCTTACTGTACCAATTCCATACAATGCGCAGAATAGCAGATATTTAGTCTCCATTTTACATAAGGTCGCTGTCATCCCTGACCTCTGTGTGACTTTGGAAAAATGTTCTAATTAGCTTGTGTCTTTTAAAATCTAATCATTACAATGTCTAAATATAGTCATGAATTACCAAGACAGCACTTGCCTCAACATTTTTTCGTAGTTTGTACATAGCTAATTAATTCTTGATCCTTAATTTTTCTTTTTCAAATGAAATATGTTAGCAAAATGCTAATTAACCCATGCAATGCTTGCTGTTTCATAAGAAAGAACACTCACCTAAAAGTTCAAGCTTTTTAATAGCCATGCAAGTAAAACATAGCTTTGAATCCTGTTGCAATAGGTCAAAGTTACACATTAATCTGACAAATGATTATATTTGTTATTTTTAAATGTTGAAAAAAAATACTTAAGCAAAATTGCAGACTTCTCTTCAAATCCAATGAATTCCATAATTTGAGTTAATATCCTGAAAGTTAATATTCCGTATATAACCATTACCTTTTTTGAGAACTTCTTCGATTTGATAGAATTATGACAGATTACTATACAGCCCTTTTCATGACCATCAATACCTGAAGAAACATATTTGTAAAGTTTTGTATAAATGCACAGAGGCATACATATATACATATGTATATATATATGTACACTACTATATTAGAATTATATGAAACACTCCAAGGTAATTCTGCTGCCAAAGGAAACTTGCTCAAATTTGATCTCATGAAGTCTTGGATAGTTTGCCAAGATTCGTAAGTACAGAGATTCTAGTGGGTGAACCTGACCTGATTTATGTACTTATACTGCATTTACATTAAATCAATGGATTTGCTTGATTTCGACCTGAAGCCAAACCTCATTCATAAGCCTTATCTCATTCATTTGAGATTTTAAGAATCATCAGAAAATTCACAAAGTCTGGATAACAAGTTTTGCACTGCTCAACCAGAAAAAAAGCGCTATTAAAAGTGACAAATTTCACACACCTTTACTTATTGTGGCATGGCAAACAAAACTACTCCAATTTGCAGTAGTGTCCTGTTTTTCTCCTGCCATTTTATACCATCATCTCTGAGTGCCTTTGACATTTTTCCCATGTATTTCAATAGTCCTCTATTCTTTTTTGTTGTTGTTAAATATTTCATTTGAATGACAAATTTATTTTCAAACTAACATAATTGCTTCTTTATACATATATGTCCACATTTTCTACTTTTTTTTTTTTTTGGCAGGGGGGTGCCTCTGAAGGTTATTTATCATTTGGCCAGACACTGCACAAGGGGAAAATCCACGGGCACTTCCCATTTATTTCACACAGTCCCATAAAACTATAGTAAACTTTGACCCGCTATAGAAGCAATTATATTTCTCAGAATGCTCCAGACTATGTTTGGACATAACAGAAATGATGAAGAAAACATGACATATGGTATTAACAGATAGCAAAGTATGACTAAGAGGTGGAATGACTTGCATTGATTGATTGAGTATACCATAATTTGCACAAAAATGAATCTAATTCAATATTTAGGGAAAGAAAAAAAAAAAGAGAGATAGGAAGAACCTGCAAGATGGAAACCGATCAGTGAAGGACACAGCACAAACCAGGTTGATGATCCTTAACTTGGTTCATCCCAATTCATTCCCAACCTTGCATTCTCTGTCTTGGAAAATGTAGCTCATTCAATTCTCTCTGAAGGCCAGCTTAATGCACCGTTACGCTATTTTCCAACACCTGCTTAGACCTTCTTCTTCTGATAATTTCAATCCAATCTATTAAGTACACCATCGATTACATTCCTTTACACTATGGATCTGCATAACTGAAACAGAGCAGGTCACAGAATATAGGATATTTTTGTGAATGAAATACTTGATTCAGGCTCTTAATTGACCATGTGCATTAATTCTACTCATGGGGAAAAAAAGTTACATGTGGGGATCAATCTGCTAGAATGCCAAAGGAGAGGTGATTATGGACAGGAATTGGAAGGTTGCCTTCTCTCCTCCCTAAATACAAAATTCCTCATTAACATCAAGCAGTATGTTAATAACCCAAAATAGCAAACACTATCTTGCCTCCCAGCCATAACTCTCCATTTTACCAGAACTAGTAACCACTGATGAATAAAGCACACCAATTAAATATTTTTTAAAGTGTAAAAACAGTACTGCATGCAAAATGGGGAAAACTGTTCCTGTTTGCCAAGTCATTTTTTAAGCAAATATATCACATTGTCAGGAAATGTATGACCATATTCATCTTGCACTTCCTGAGAAATTGCAATTTAATTTACAATACAGAGAGATTTATCTTATCACAGATAAGATAAAGAGAGGGGTTTTTTTTCCCCAAAAAAGTAAACTGATGTCAACAAAGGACTCATTTCCCTCTTTCTAGAAATGGACGAGTAGATACAAATAGGTAACTATTAGACCTTAAATCTCTATATAGACAATAGTTTAAAATTTTCTCAAATGAGAAGGGTGTGTGTTTAGTTTGAAAATCAGACCTAAATAACAATTTAGATGCCCATCTTTGAAAATACTGTTTGTATACGTGTTAGTCAATATGAAGTTGTTAGCTGCCCCTACATCATTTCTGAGGTATGTGAATCTCTGAAGCTTATAGGTGGTATCTATACAGTAGCAAAAATACAGAATTTCACTTTTGTTTGCTTTTGAATTAAGAAACAATTGGGGATATCATATCTGGAAGCATCTGCCTAGTTTAAAGACTTTGGCTAACTACTGTTTAATATTTGGTGGGCTATATAGAGAATGACAGAAGCATAGGAATGTATAAATAATATTTTTGTAAAAGTATGTGAGGCAGAACAATGTGCTTTCTTCCCTTCTGCTTTCTGTGTCAACAATACTGTAAATGGCTGCTAGGGTTTGTTTTAGTTAAGCCATTAGTTTTCCTAGATCTAAATACTGATTTTAAAATATGTGCTTTTAGAAATGCTTGACTACTTTTCCTTACGTACATTACTAGAGAGCAGGCAGAATAGAGCAAAGATGCTGAATAAACTGCGAGCTCTTTATTGCACCACTGATTTTGCTTTCTGTAAGCTGACAGAAGCAGGTATCCTTGGCAAAATTCCTACCAGAGCTTTCACCGTTTATGTTGAAAACATGTTGTCTGGGAACATTTTTTATGGAGCTAACAAAAAAAAAAAAAAAAAAAAAAAAGGCACATGTGTCTCATAACTATTATTATGATGGCACTGATCACAAGTTGCTGATGAAAACTGAGTTGAACTTTCTCCTCAAATACAGCAGACTATCCATGAGTGCTCTAGAATAACCAGTCATGATCACACTCCACAGCAGCAGCAGCTGGCAGGGACACTAGTAGAACAGAAAATATGCTACCTGAGTTTCTTGTGCATGTTAGAATTATTGCTTCATCCACTGAATTTGTATTGTGAATTGTAGAGGTTTTAGTTATTCTGGGGAGTTTGGGATAATTTACTGAGTCCATTCCCTGTTCTCTCCTTTCCCACTAAGACAAAATTCCTTCATATTGTGAATCTAATGATATGTACCTCACAAAAATGAAGAGCATCTCGCGTACAGAGCATTTAACTCACCTGATTTTATCTAATATCTTGTATGGATTAAAAGCTAGAAACTATCCCATGTATTCCATTGGGTAGCATAGAATTTTTCTTTTCCGGTAATATAAATTTCTGGGAGACAAACAGCCCTTCGGCACAAACTAACTGACTTCACAGAGCACAGCTGAGCAGAGACTCTAGCTAAAGATTTTCTTCTATCTGGTCAAAGTTATGCACTGTGGGACTAAATATCAGCCACTTTTCCAACTCAGAGGAATACGAATTTGGAAGCGGGAGTTACAAGGACAGCTTCTGAGGTAGATCAGTTCCACTTAAAAGCACAAAAACCACCTGAACTTTGAAGTAAATATCACGGTAGGCAGAAAACAAATAAGGCTGCTGAAAAAGCATAATAAGCCTGACTTTGCAGTCTAATACGTTCTTACCATGACTAATGTGGAAAGTACACTTCTACCAGCACATAAACTCATGGAACCTGTTTCTGGTATCCCCAAGTAAATTAGGAGAAAAGTTCCTGGATAGTATATCAGTAGCAATGTTTTTGGCTCACAAGCATTCATTCTAAAAGCTCCTGAAGATCTAAAACTACAGCTTTTTTTTCATTATTCCCTTCCACATTTGTTCTGATTATTTTGTCCACTAACTGTCCAAACTGTCCAATTTCCATTTTCTATCACAGGCATACATTTAAATATATATATATATATATATATATATATAAAGATAAGAGTAAAGAAAAGTTACTAAAAAAGTATAGCTCCTTATTATAGGCTATAACTGGATATCCTGTGGTCACCAGTCAAATTCTGTTTTAGAATAATTCCTTCTAAAAGTGTATAAAATAACACGGGAATTGTTTTAGTGCAGGGTTGCAACCTAAAATCTTCTTAGATACTGTTTTAAATGAAGCAAAAGGAGTTTTGAAATAAACAGTGATTGAAGAATTAGGCCTAAACAGGATACTGGGATTGCATCAGCAGGTTTATCCTGTTATCGTGTACAGTCAAAAAGAAATGATAATCAATTACAAGCACCAAACACTATTAAAGCCCCAAAGTTGTAGAAAAGTCAAGACAATTTTGAAGCATAAAAGTTGTTAAAAATATTCGCTATTATTTTCTATGAACAGAAGCAGGTCCTGTGAAGGAATCTTTAATTTCCGAGGCTATTAGGTGTAGTAAGAGTGTAGTGCTTATCTTCAGACTGTTATTTGACTATCTAAGAAACTTCACTTTGAGAGGTAACCCTGCCTATGACTGGAACAGTTCAATGTAGAGAAGGGAGAGCAGGTGGCTAGGAGTGAATAAGAGTGCAGGAAGAGAACTCCTAAGTCGAGGAAACTTTCAGATTAAGTAAGAGCAAGTTATACATTCTAAATTAATTATCCAAGCTTTTTGCCTGGTCAAATGTTTAGACACTTACACAGGAACATCATTCAGGATATAAACCTCCAATCTTCTGTACTGCTGTAGTGAAATTCGCTGTGAAGCTTCTCAGTTTTTCAGAAACAAACTATTCCTGTCAGGTTCTAGCTGCCAGAACTTACCATACTTTCTCTGAAAGTATTTTAATTTCATATTCACTAAACTTTTCCCATTTTAGAAAGTGAAGCACAAAAATGTCAATCCACTTAAAACTCAATGCAGGAATTTGGAAGGCTTGAGAGAAGGAATTCTGCATCCCTTTTTTTCTGTGCACAAAACCTTTAAAATGTGTAAATAAAGCACCAATTAGGTTTACCATTCTAGAGGATAATGAGACGTGCCCATCAAATATGTTACATTCTTAAAACGTTTTGATTTAGCAGGATAAATTAAAACACTGCAGTAGCCTCCAGAGCAAAACCCGATTACTCTTACATGTCACATTTATTTAAAATAAAATAAAATAAAATAAAATAAAATAAAATAAAATAAAATAAAATAAAATAAAATAAAATAAAATAAAATAAAATAACACCCACCTCCCAAAATAAAAAGCTCTAATTGGAAAGCTCCCATCATCTGAGCATTTGCTTCCTGGCATACATGAAATGATCAGTGGGGAAAGCAGGGTCAATCGAGGCAGACTGAGAATGAAATTAAAATAATAAAATGTCTAAACATTTAACTGCAAATAGGAAATCTTTATACCCACCCACACCCTATTATGTAGCATAAAACTAAGGCAACAATTATTCATATACCTCCAAGTAATTTGCAGGCTCCGCACAAAAATCTCATTTAAAATAAGAAATTGCTATTTCTGCACATTTATTCTCCCCCAATGCTGG
>VZSV01000102.1:3112693-3129427 GCA_013398735.1 Nothocercus julius
TGTGCAGGGGGGTTGGACTAGATGATCTCTAGAGGTCCCTTCCAACCTTAAGCATTCTATGATTCTATGATTCTATAAGTGTAGTATGGCATCTATCTCGTTTTGTCTTGTTCACACTCTTGGATCCCTGGCTTAAAAACATGCGTTTACTTCATTTCCTAGGAAAAGGGAGAATATTTAGATACTGGTAAATGTTAATTAGCACCATGACTAGTTATGGCTATATCAATTTGCTATACCCACAGCGTAGTTTTGAATGGAGAACATCTTAGCAACCCTACATTTGACAGAATGCTGTATATGCTGAAGTCTATGGAAAATTATAGGCAAGTTATGTTGAAGAGCGTGAGATCACCATAAAATATTTTCAAGACACCATTTTTAGGTGTGTCATATTAGAATTGCATTTTAATGGGTGTGCAAGATGTATGCTGTGTGTTATCTAGACTCTTCTTCCCTTATCTGTTATGCTAATCCCAAAGCAAACCAACTAAAGACACAAAAAAGGAGGGAGAAATATCCAGTAAGGAATTTCTGAGAAAGAGTGAGCACGTAAAAATCATTAAAAGAAAGGAGAAAGAGATTGAGAAGTAGATCACATTTTATTATCCAGCCTCCATGTTAGGTCTGTATTGATGGTTGTTAAGTTTGAGACTTCTATTTATGAAGTATTTCAATTACTTACAAAGACTTGCACAGCTAATCAGTTACAACTGACATACATTTTGGCTAAATACCTATAATTACAGTTGTTTCATACCTGAGCCCCTGTTATTGATGTTGTGTAACAAGCAGTCCTGATTGCTGACATCAGCCCACTTAATGTGCCTGCATTTATGTGATAATTAGATAAAATCAAATAAAGACTTTCTAGTAACTTCATAAAATACATTACATATATTTACTGAGAGGAGTGTAGATCTTAAATATTTCACTATTTATAGTTTCATCTTTTTTTTTTTTTTTTCTGACATAGCAAAGGAGCATGAAAAGCACCAAGTATTTTAGGAAATGTTACTTTTTGAAAGTATACTTTCCAGTGTAACGGTGTACAGGTCTGTGGTATGTGAGGTCAGATTTGCAGAGAGAGACACTATCTTTGATTAAACTGATTGAGATACTTAGGGAAAAAAAAAAAAAAAAAGGCTTTGTGCCTAGAATCTTTCTGTTTTTTTCCCAGCTCCCCCAGCTGATCTAATAAACTCACTTATATCCTTAGCCTACCATTGCTATGTTAGCATTATGTGTTTGTGTTGACCCAGAATGCACAGATGATCAAACATTTGCAGGCTTTGAGACATTGCTTGCAAATGAACATGTGGAAATGATGGTGTGCTTAGATATCAAGCCTCAATGATATTTTAGAACTTACCCTTATTAAGAAATTTCAAAGGCATGAGAATAAAAAAACAAGCAAAAAGAATCTTGAACCATTCTAAGTAAAGCATTACTGAGTGACTGATTTGTATTCAGTTGAAGATTTTTTTTTCTATTTAAATAGAAAAAGGATTAGTTATTATGTACATGCTACAAGGAAAGTGTGTAGGTAGTATACACTTTACAGAAGGGTTATTTTTGACATTACAACAATAAAAAAAACACATTTGGATTTCACTCCAGGGTGAAATTCACTGCGGAGTAGAGAGTGTGTGAAGGGAGCTTTGCACCCAGAGGCCTGGGTGTACGGGGAGTGTGAGTACAGTCACTCTGTGCCCGCCGGCAGCTGGAGAGGCCAATGCTCCATCCCGGCTTCGGCCGTGCTCAGTCTGAGTGACCACTGGATCCACGGATGCGCTGTCCAGATTTGCCTTTCCCTCTTCATTCTCTTGGCTCAAAGAGAGCTCGAGGAGATTAGCAGTGCAGCCTGTCAGGCTGTGTGCAAACGGGCGGTTGAATTCCAAGTCCTCAAAGCTTTCTGCTCTGCCCTGTACAAATCTTTATTTCACTGACTCTGTCACTCAGTCCTACTAAAGCTCATCTTGTTAGACACTCCGTGTTTGGGTCCTAGCCTTTTGGATCAGTTTGCTCTTAAGCTTCTCTTGGTCTGAGTAAGCTGCAGTGCTGCTTCTTTCCTTGACATCTCTGACATGTATCCTAGGCATCTGCTTTCGGTCTTTAATCCCTTTACAAAAATGGGTTCTTGCTGGCCACCTGCCATAAGCCTGCAAGAGCAGCTTTGCCTTCCCAGGCCTCTTATTATGGTGAGTACCCTGTGCTCCGACCTTCCCAGCTCCAGTTTATCACTTCCTCGACATATGTAACTGTTAAAGTAAGGCAACGCAAAGTTTCTGTGAAGGCTGTAAAACCAGTCACTCTCAACCTTGGCTAATACAGCTGTAGGAAACAAACAAACAAGCAAAAACTTTTACAGGTATTTCCTCACCTCATTACTCTTGTGTGCTTTCTGCATTTAGATCAGAGTACCTCTGCAGAAAACTTTGCCTTTCCCATCCTGTCTCCCAAGCTTTTCTGCTTAACTGTAGAATTTCCCCTCTGTATTTCCGTTCTCTTTTCCCTCCAACTGATCCTGCAGTTAAACAGAACCATTCTGCTTTGAAAATGTGCCCATCTGTTCGGTCCCAGCATCTTTTGTCTGAGCCTAAGTTACCTTTGGGTGACCCTGCAATCTTTCAAACTGCAAGTTAAAAGTAGTTCTGTTAGCTCCAGTTCTCTTTCCAGGCCGTTTAGAAAGGCTGGAAACAAATGGTTTCTTCCAGGATATGGCCATTCCAGTCCTTCAGAATGACTTTTGATTGTTCCTCATCAGGTAGATATGCGGCAGAACTATGATGAAACAAAAGCTTATTGTGCAGGCTTTAAGATAAAAACAGGAGCCTAGCAGTTTAATAAAATCAACTAGAGTTCATATAGAATACTGAGATTGCTATATCTGTACTTACACACCTTGTGTTTTTGTCAGGAATCTCTTTGCACCTAATGTTTACTGGGAATAACTATTTTCTGGAAACATGTCTACATGAAAACACTAGCTTTCATTTTTGCAGAAAATTCTCCTAAGATCAAAAGCACAGAGTGGCCAATTTGCATCAGATCAGTAGTCTAATTCTTCCAGTCTGCAGTTTCAATAGCAACTCCTAGGGTGAGAATCGAAGAAATAGAGCAAGTACAGCATGGTTCTTCTGCGAGGCCACTTTACTAAAAAGTTGCAGTGAAGCCACAGACAGCTTTTTCTTCCATGAGTTTGTATAGGTGTTATTTTAACTTTTTTATACTGCCAACCCCACAAAATCCCATGTCAGTGTGTTCCACAAGATAGTAACGTAGCATTTTTTCTTGATACTTTTAAACCTGCTATGTCATCGTTTTGCCGGTTGCTCCATAATTCTGCATTATTCACCTTCTCCATGTCATTTGTGGCCTTAAAGACTTCACTTTCCAATGTGAAGAATCTTAAATAGGACTTGGTGAGAAGCCAAGACTCTTGATAGTTCTGTCTTTCTTTCTCTGAATATATTTTAGCTTGCTGTATTCCTCTGTGGTGGATTCACTATGAGGGTGTTTAATTTAAACTGTAGCTTCACTATAGATTCATTCATTGGCACAGAGGTGCTTTCTGTTTTCTGTCCCTGTCCAGTAATTCCTAATTTATCGTGTACATCATTTGTCATTATGGACCATTGAGCTGATATTTTCAGGGAACTGAGCAAAATGACTTCCAAGAGCACCTTCTTGAGCAGCTAGTTGATTCTATATACACCCATCTGTGTGTACATAGAACTGCATATAAGCGGCTTATTTTCTCCAGCTCCATTTTTGGGGGTATATCAACATTACCTTCGTCAGCAATTTAAGCCACTGCTTGCTAAATGTCTTGAGATCTTTCTACAATTGTCCATAGCCAGCTTTAGTTTTGGGTAGCTTGAATATTTTTGTATCAGCAACAGTCTTTCTCTTCTTTTATTGGGTGAAAAAAGTGGCCTTTTTTTGTGCACTTGTGGGCATACTGGACAGATCCCCAGATCCACTGGTAGCCTGTTTCCATATTTTTCTTCAAAATGGTATATGCTAGACATATATTCCTTCCAGATCTTTAACCAGTGTTTAATGCACAAGAGGACCTATCCTACTATGCCAGGACCACATCACGTAAGAGTCATAGGTGAAGGGCTTTGTTAATTTTTTTTTTTTGAAAATATGCCATGTACTCTATGAACTATGTAGCCAGTATGTATATGAGCATTAACATCTTTAATGTACCATGGAGTTCCTAATACCTGCTTTCGCAAAAAGGAAAAAAAGAAAAGCTTAAAAAACAAGCCCTCAAATTTAGTAAACACATAAATGGTATCCTACACATATGTCCAAAACATTATTTTAAAGCCTATTTTGATTTGTCATGCTTGATACTGTCAATGCAACTAATCATATGTAACTGGTAGTATCCTAGGTTTTATTTCCTTTCCTGTTGTATATAGCTTTTATTAAGCGTGGCTACTTGTGGAAGACATGCCTTGCCAAAAACCCATTTCACTGGAATAAAACCTCAGATTTATTTTAAGATGAAAGGGTATTTCACAAGTTCCAAAGGTTTGCACTGGTCATATGCAGGTGGAGAGTGTCAGGCACCATAAACCAGATCTGCTTTTTGTTTTCTATGCAAAGAATGGGATGATGTGGAATGGTGTCCTTAATAAGCCCTCCTAGTGTTAGGGACAAATACAGAGGAAAACTGTAAGCATATTTATAAATATAGTGGGCTCAATGGTAGCATTACTCCAGAGTCTGGTTCACTGATATCAGGGGTGACGTGGGGATACTGTGCTCCCAAAAGCTCCAGGAAGTAAAGCTACTAACCACAGTGGGGCGTGGCCCTTCCTGCAAGAAATCCTCTGGGAGTCAGCACTCCTATCTGAGATTTTCCTTGCTCTGCATCACCAAAAATCCCAAGTGAGATGAAGAGAAACATCAGGAATATGCAAGGACTGGGACGATGTTGGCTACTTGTATAGAGTAAGCAATGGAAGTGTTTCCATGCCTTGGCCGTCATTAGCTATGAAGTCCCAGCTTTGGAAATAATGATCTTGACATTATTTTAGTAAGAGGCGCAGAAATGCGATAGCAGATATGGTGTGTATCTTTTCGAAGCAACACTGAAATTAAAGATAAAAAGAACCCAGCTTTGCTTTCTTACTGTTTGTGCCTTCTCTCCTATTGCTTTTGTATCACAGTTTAAAATACCAATATCTATACTTCGGTGCAGCTTGTTACTTTGATAGAGAAATGTACTCGACTCCCTACAGTTATTGCAATTGGAGGGGGATCTGATTAGGATGCTTTTCCTAATTAAGTGATATCACCTAAAGTGAGTTTCCCTGCCACTGTCTCGCTACAGAGTAAAAATAACAACAGAGGAGAATCGTTTGGTTATTTTATTTTCCTGATTAAAATGTCTTTTCTCATTCATATTTTACTGGGTAAAATTCCATCTTAATGAAAGAACGAGGGTCAGTTTCCTAACACAGCTAATTACGTGTCCTTGTATTCCAGTCATCATCGGGGCTCAGTGCCACTGCATCCAGCAGCCACGCGTCTCTGCAGATCCGTTCAGAAGGAGAATGGCCAAAGAGGGGATTCGGCACCAGGGGTGAAACAGAGAGTCCTGCGTGTTATTTTTTTTTAATCACAATCAAGTCAGCAGGAAAGATGCCTCTTATCCCCTGCCTGACCAGAGAGAACATTTAAGCACTTCCTCCAAATGTGCAGGAACTTCTTTGACTTTGATGCAGATTCTCTAAGATCTGTGTATTTCAGATTTGATTAATAGATTTCTGCTTTGGCAGCAAACTGCTCTCTGCCCTTGGGAAGCAATCTTCTAGATTTCTCTCCACTTCTGTGCTCTTTCTAAAGGTCCAGCTGAGCCCTTATTTGACAAAAAATCTGCAGTCTTCACCAATGCAAGTGCTTCCATTGAAACCAGTTGGCCAAATAAAGGGGATTTAGAGCATCTTCTCTCATGTTTTGAGTTAATAAATGCAAGTAAGATAGATGAGGTCTGTATTTTACAACCCTCTCTCTTTGATTCACCATCTTATTTAGGCATGTGGTCAGAATCGCATTAAGAAATCTTTCTGAGACTTTAAAAGTTAACAGACACGGCCCTAAAACAGTTGTGTCCTTCAGAAAGAAGCATATTGTATTGTGGCAAAAAAGCTGTTGCATTTAGGAAAACATTAAAGTGAAAGGTACTGATTTCTCTAATTAAGAATTTGAGGTGCAACTATTGGGTGAAAATCCTGCAGTTTTTCCTTAGACCAAGTAATTTATGTTTACAGAAATTTTGCCTGAAAAAGGCTACAGGATCAGGTCCAGGTTAGACAAGTTTTTCAAGTAGAATGTTATGTAACATTCATTTATTCATTTACTGATTTTTTTCCACTTCTAACAGTGACATTTATGCTCTTTCATGTCTCCTCTGATAGTTGTGTGCAGCACAGTTTTAAAAAGCTATTACCTTTACACGACTATGGAAGTCCAAGCAGCTTGTCATACCTCTCATTCAGTTCGGTGTGACCAGTAGCGTTCTGTGTAAAGCATTTCATCAGTGTGCTGCTGTTTTCTGCTCCTTTGTGCCAGCATGCTTAATCATTAATGGAAAAATAGACTTTCCTGCAGTTCTGTGTTTTCTTTCTTGTACTTCCTTCCCCACTTCTGTTGTTTTTATTGACCCTATCACAATAAGTAACACTCAAAGAGAAGATTAGAGCAGAAAGATTTCCCCAGCCCATCAGTAAATTTTCCTAAGTTTCATTAGCTGTAATGTCTTGAAAAGATTTAGAGTAACATTTACATGACAAAAATTAAATATATAATCTAAGGAATAAGCTCTTTCATATTCAATAATGTGCACCCAAAATAATTCAGCTAAGCCAGTGGCTTAAAATTGTACAAGAGAGCAGAAAATCAGACTGGTGTACGAACTGGCAAATTTTTGTCACTTCTGCTTAGGCAAAAAACTAGAGAAAGACAGCTGTGAGACTGTTGTCCAAATAATAATTTTGATAGTCAGCCAAGGAACATTAAGAAGACCAGAATTATATTCCAGTATTTTCTAAATAGACGTGTTGGATAGACTGCTCTCTGCTTGTACTTTTTTATTATATTCCTTCAAAGGTTTTCCTTTTCAGTCGTACACATTGCATCAAATTCTCTCCTCATTAGTGAAAGAAGACAATTTTGCCCATTGAAAATGATAGCTAATGATATGATTGAAAACTCTTTTAAAAAAATTGCTCATACAGTATAACCTGCTGGGCCAAAGTCTCCCCTCACCTTTTCAAGATTTCATCTTACTCTCTTTACTCCTTTTATAATTTGTCTATCCAGAAGATGGAAATATTTTTATCTAAATTGTCTGACCTTTCCCTGGGAGATATTTGCTTTAAGAAACAATGATTTCAGAGGCAATTCTGTGACTATTTTCATATTCAAATTTGGCATTACAGTATTGATATTTAATTTACTAAAGACATTGTAAATATAAGTTTTCATTAACCAGTGTTACAAAATAGCCCTCAGTGTTAAGAACATTGGCATTTTTACAAGCAATTGAGAATTACAACAATTCACAAATGTTTCATTGACATATGAATGTGAATGCCACAATTGTCCTGCTGGTCAGTTTTGAGCATCTCCTATAATAGGAGCATTAAAAAATGTGAAGGCATACGCTCTATTGTAGTAGTTGTTTATTAACTAACATTAAATAGCATTAAATACAAATGAAACTTTACAGGGGCCAGAGACCAGCCATTAAAATGGATTTAATTCTGCTTTCAATTTTTGTTGTAATGCTTTTTTTTTGCTTTCAAAATCAAGCAAACTAATGACACAAGGTACTTGTCTCTTAAAGTACGAGCCCTCACATTCCCTCCTCCTAATTAATCCCATCCCCAAACCTCTTTCACTTTTGCAATAAAGGTGGCCCCTGTCCATGTTCTGAAGGGCAGAAAATGTTTTTGTGTTATTTATTTGTTGTTACAAAAGTGAAGAGCAACAAACAGTGAACTGATGATAAATGATGTCTGAGAAAAACGTCAGCATTGCAGAAATTTCAAGAAGACAGCTCCTAAGTATGCTTTTTGGATGAAAGATTTCTTTTATCTTTTGCCTCCTCTAATATCCTAGTTTAAAAATAATCATCTGAGCTCAAAATAGTATATATTTAGAAATTTGTACACAGAAATAATAAAAGTGCTTCTCATTTTTTTAGTAATGGATTATAAAACAAATACTGTGTTCTGATATGTGTTCTAGTAATCTGTGGGCGTGTTTTAGTATTCTTCACAGAAGTGAATTACAGTCACTTTGGAAAGAAAACATTTTATATCATGTGGACTCTAAGCTGAAAAGGAAAGCTGCTTAGGGCATTTTAAAGACTATGTACAAAAGTAATAAATTGTGCACACTTGTTTGAAGTGTGTGATGCAGAGAGTCTGAACCATTTCAATACACATCTTGTGCAATCAAAATTAATTGTAGTAAATAAAATTCATGAAATATGGTACTTTGCCGTGGGAAGTCACTTGCTTTAGACAATCTCTAAGACATAAACTCTGCACCTCCTCTGGACCGGAATGTTCACTGAATAGTTGCAATAAGAAGAGAGAATCAGATGTTATTTAAAAGCATTAGGCAAAGCGTAGATGTTTAATATAGGTAACTTAACTCTATATTCAGCTAATATGGAAATAATTATAATGTAGCACTTCATTATTTATAATGCATTAAATGGAGAATTTTATATGATACCTTTACACATCAGAATGACAGTTCTCTTGCATAACTGAAGTGCACAAAAATTAGAATAAATAAAGGTTGAAAGATCTTTTTAAAAGCAGTGTGTGTGATTTGATGATTAAGAATAGATATTAACCCCCCCAAATGCTAAGCAAATAGGATTACAAACCATGCTGTTCAGTCGTTTTAATCTCTGTTTTTATGGAAATGATTTCAAATCTCTTCTCTGATGCAGGAAAGATTGTCTGGAATACCTCTATGCTTCGAATGACTAAGCTATATATTTTCAAGTTACTTTCTTCACCCAGAGTGTGGGAAACGTTTATTCTAAAGCCCAGATGAAGCACCGATGTGAGAAACGTTGTAAAGCATCTCATGTTGACTGGAGCTAATTAACTGCAATGCTCCAGTGTTGTTCTCAGTTTTAAGCAGGAACACACAACACAATACCTTTTATTTTGCTTTTCAATAGATTTTTTTTTTTGCTTAAAAACAGATGAATTCAATATCTGTACAATTTTAACCTTTTTTTTTTTCCTTAAAATGTTCTTAGCAGATACACTAGGAATAATTTCTATGACATGTGCCAATTTATGCTTATTAAAAAAAACCCTATAATTTGCTACACTAACTGTACTGATTTGCCTTTTTTAAGTTTAGTGTACATAATAAACATGCCATACTTTATAATTGCATTTCTAGAACAGTTACATTTTTAAAAGTAGACGTCAAAGAAAACATAAGTCTAGACAAAGGAAAAATCTCAAAGGGATTCAGTGATTAACTTCCTCTTTTTCTCTCGTGTGCCAAAACATTTTTTTTTGAATCAGAAGTAAATGGTAATATCCTATATATTGTACATTTGCTTCTGTATATCTGTAAACATGCGCACACTCAGGGTGCTAGAAGCTGGAATACTAAAAAGCTGTTTCAGCTGTCAAAGGAGGCATTTTTGTGATGTGCAAATCAGATTGTTTTAATATCTAAGACGTGTGAAAAGCATAAGAATTCATGATTTACCTTTAGTTGCTGCCATGAGAATTTTAATATCTAGAGAATGTTTTCTGTAATAAACTGTACTGAAAATTAAAACACACCACCACTATTAAAGAATTTGATTAAAAACATCTTGTATTTTCCATTGCCTAAACACGCACACAAAAATCTCATTTTTTTTATCTGAATGGCTGCAACTTTACCTATCACTTTTGCATCCAAAACCTTTAGCTGCGTTTCAAAAGCGCTGCAAATTTACCTATCAGCTCTTCATGCCACTCTCTTAGTCCTTTATCCTTATTTCAGAGGCGCGGCTTTATTTTTACCACAAAATGTCTTCATTTCGACGCATACAGACTCTAAGAAGCAGAGCCAGAACAAGACATGGATATGAAACCAGAGGGTCTAAAGTCATGTGAAGATTTTCAGTTCAAGAACAGTTCTGCTCCTTCCCGCTGTCAGCAAGGGGAGCCCCGTCCCGCTTGGGACGCCCCTTGCAGCTCAGCTGGCCACCCCGCAGCTCCCGTCACACGCAAAACCAGGCGCCCAGGCTGGAAACCCCGACGTGGAGCCCGTCAGCCGTTCAGCTGCCGAAGAAATCAGTCGCAGCTGAAATACCCTGTGAATTTTATGCTGGCAGTAGACAGGACCTAGCTGCTCCCGTGTGCTTCTCCTTCGTTCCCTGTTATGCCCCTGGGACAAGCATGACATATTCTCGGCCCGCTATGAAATCACACTCCTATAAAGTGGAACTGGAGCTGAGAGGCCTCTCGAGGCGCGGGGTCACAGCGAGCATACTGCAGCTTTTGTTCCCGCTCCCCTGCTCCTGCTGCTCCGCGGGGCTGGAGAGCAAGGAGAGGAAGGAGAGGCTTGTGACTAACGTGTTAGCGGCGCAGTTTGGCCGGCTGCTTCCCAGGCCCCTGTCGCGCTGCAGACTTCCAGAGGGACCTGGAGCCTGTCCCCTCACCCCCCTGCAGCTCAGCTTACTCGGGGGAGAAATACACAAGTTTGCTTGCTCCCTTTTTTGTTGGAGGCTGTTTCTGGGTTTTAGGCACTCCTGTGAGGTGAATAAGTTCCCTTTTATTTGCATGAGGTCACCTTCATACCAGAGGGTCGGAAACATCAGAGGCAACACCCCTGTGTGTGACAGGGCAGGGCCACAGCGTGGAGAACAGAAATCCACTGCTCTTCTGCTCATAGCCAGCCTGGGTTGCCACACAGTCTTCTTAAGTACGCAGAAGAACACACAGTGAAATCCCACCTTGGGGGAGGGCTCCAGTCTCCTATCTGCATTAAAGCCCCCTTTATAGGTTTTTCTTTAGAAAATTTCTTCAGAAAAAAATCTCCCCTTCAGGACAATCATGTTAATCCAGCTCCTCCATATTCTCCCATCTCCTCTCTGTTTTCCCTGTCTTCATGTTTTTCCTTTGTTTCTCTATCTTCTTATTTCCCTGCAGCCACTTCAATTCCTGTTACAACCTCCTGTATTTTTTCAGCCCCTCTCCTTCCTCTCATTATCTGCTGAGATTTTGACAACAAAGTAGCTAAAATTGAAAATGTTTTGAATGAATGTCATTGAGTAGGATGTAACATTCCTTATTACATTTATAGCTGTGTTGACTCTGAGGGATGAAGTTACATTTAAAAAATGTAACTGTGACTTCTGTACAGTCTGAATATATCATCTGGGTCACTTAGATATATTTATTATGTAGGCTGCATCTCTAACATCTCAGGTCTCTGAACCATAGTTTTTAACTAACAAGGGTCTAGAAGCACTGTCTTGAAAGCTGCCTTTTCCATTAGAAAGTACCATCTGCCTCTCTTCCAAAATAAGTCCCCGTCGTCAAAGTATTAGGTAGTAAAGAAATCCAAAAGCAGCCATCAAATGTTATTTCAAGAATCTTTGGCTTGGATGCCAAGCCAAAAATGAACTAGAAAAGCTAGTCTGATTCTCAGTGTAAAGAATGAAATTGAAACTGATGTTTCAGATTGATTGGAATCTCTCCTTTCCTCAACCGTGTTGGGTTCGAAGATCCCCTTTTATCAGTATTGTCACTGACTCGTTCAGCAACCTGTCAAGTCAGTGAAGTGCCACCAGAGCTGACTCTTGGGCTGCTCCTTCTCCATCCCTCCCTGCAGTACCTATTGAGAAGGCACTCAGCCTTCCACTAGGCTGGAATCGGCACCGAAAAAGTATTTAGGAGGCTGAGAAGTGAGGAACAGCTGTGAGAATGAGCCCCATGAAATAGTGGTGGCCAGTAATGATGGACCTGTCGATAGTACGCTCTGAGGTGAGAAAGCAGTGCCTCTCGGTGGGAAGCAGGCTGTCAGGGAATTGATTTACTGGCTTGTTGACCCTTCACATGCAATGTGTGAGAGAATAAGCATAGGGAAGCAACGTCCCTGTATGCATTGAGCAGTAACATAGGGGCAGTGGTGTTTTCCTTCAGCTGAAACATTTGCCTCTGATCAGTGTTTCAGAGTTTATGAAGGAAGAGGCTTTGCAAACTTTTCTCTATATGGGATTAAAATAGAGTGTAGCATTAATGCAGGTCTTTCTTATCTGTGTGAATTGTATTGATCTTGCATAATAGTCTTTCTGAAAGACTCCGTCCTTGCAAGGACAAAGAGACCTTGATCTAGGATTCCTCAGAGTAACCAAAATTGAGACAAGAAAGGACTAGTAAGGATCTTTAGTCCTAGTGCCAGTACACGCAGTCCACTGCGCTTCGCCCAGGGATTTCTGCCGTAGGTTTTTGTCCAATCTCCAGCATACCTCTAGAACAACACACAACTTCGAGTTAAAGAGGTGGAGGATCTACAAGTCCACACTTACGCCTTTGCTATTAAAGAACTGTACCTTATTTTAGGTGGACTTTGTCTAACTGTTACTACTAAACACATTTTTTTTCTACTAAATTAAAAAGACATCTAATATAAGAAATCTTTTCTTAGTTACATGTAGATTGTGTCATCTCAACCTCTTCTCTATTGCCCTAGAAAAACACACTTCATTGATTTTGTGTACTGGAAATGTGTCTCATGTTCCTTAAATAAATACAGTTTTAATGTTGCTCCTGTATTGGGGTAGAAATGGAGTGCATGAGAGGGAACAAAATGGAGGATACTTGTGTTTGCAGTAAAATATATATATATTTTTTATTTTATATATATATATGTAATATATATACACACACACAAACACATATAGGATTCTTACATGTAAGAGCGTCATGTAGTGAGGGAAAAGAGTTTGGACTGTGGCACAGAAAGGAGAGAGTTGCTATGTGAATTATACAGGCAGAAAATGATTCTTCATACTGTAAGAAGACTCTTCAAAACTTGCAGCTTTTTAGCTTCAAGACACATATTAACTATTTAGGATGATTTTTGTTCAAATGTTGTCAAAATGGTGATAAATAGTGCATGGTCAGAACTGAGATAATAACTGCAATGAAGGCACTAAAAAATAGGAGAGTGGATCTTCAGACCTTACAGCACTGCTTACTGAGTCACACAGGACAGGAGGAAGAATAACTTGTCCTGGTCCTGCCACTCTTTGCACTGCCTAGAGAAAAACTTAGATGAGAAACTGCCAGGGAAGACCAAGGTGGAAGTGATTCCAAGCTGCTAAGTACGATGAGAAAGGGCAGCTCGGACTGTAACATGGGCAGCGCTGAGGAACAGAGGGATGCCGAACTGCCAAGTGTGGATCACGTCATGATTTAGTGGTGGGACTCCTTGCCACAAAATATCTGTGGGTGAGCCCAAGAATTAACGAAATTCAGAAAACTAGCAGACATGCAAAAAAGCTCTCGTTTGAGCAGCTTATTCCATACTTTCCCATTTAGAACACTCTGGCTTAGAAGCTATAATTAGTACTAAGGATGCTGAGCTATATGACGTACTGATCTGATCAGACCTTGCCTTTTCTATATGATCTTTTTTTTTTTTTTTTCCCTCCCCCTCCCCCAAACTTAACCATTGCCTTTCAGATACTGTTCTAGCATCAGTGACCTCTTACACATTCACATCTTCCCCATTTCCCTCCTAGGCCTCTAGGAATACCAGCATTTTTGTCTGACCTGTAATATCCCCATACCTCCCCATGGCCCTTGTTCTCTATTGCTGCCACCTGTTACTGGCAATGAGAGGGAGATGTTTTTCTCACTTCAGCCAGCAAAGTAGCCCAGACAGAGGACCTGAGCAGCCTGTCTCCCTCCTGTTGCCCTTCCAAACTTTGAGGCTGATGTGTCTTACATTGCAAGTTCTTGTTTGCTGCACAAGTTCACTCAGGGTTCAGTTTTCTGGCTATTTTGGAGTAGACGCTTTCCTGTATCTCTACAATATTATCTCTATTCTGAATCACCAGGAAAAATCTGCTAATTTTTTTGGCCATAGAGACTGTCTAAAAAGCTTTCAGAGAGTGTACTCTCTGAGTGCAGCACAGTCCCTAAATTTGTGGGCTATTTCTACTCAAATATGTAGAAAATAGACTAATTTAATCACTCTATCCACAACAACCTAAAGCAACCCATAGTAAAGGTTGCATATTGGAAGGTCAAAGATTAAAAATGCTGCATTCCCATTATTTATATTGCTAGAGAGTGTGATTGCTCTGAGATTTATGTCTTGTGAAAGACTACTGAGATTTGGGGTTGACTTACCTAAATTGTTACAGAGATAAGAGAAAAAAAATGTTGAAATATCTTTGTCACCAAGGTCCTCCTTTTTGCAGACAGATCACTCACTGATGCCTAAGAAATCCCAGTACCTTAAATCTATAAACCAATACTAGATTCATCAGGTTCCACTCTAGACCAGTAGATCTGGCCAAATAGCAATAGCTTAGTGCTTTTGGTTGCTGGTTTTATTTCATTTTTCATACCAAAAGAGCATGCTGGTGACCCTCTTAGCACAACTTGGAGACTTATCACTCACATTTATGCGCTGTGCAAGCTCAGCACAAAACTGTTCCTGCATTGCTATGTTGGAAAACCTGTCCTTCCTTAGAGGTGAGCACTGCCAGGATGCTCCATCCAAAGAGGCTGTGAGCTGATCCCACTTGCTTAGTTGCCTCCAGCTGCTGTCAGAAGTAGATGGAGAATCTTTGGAAGGGGATTATATTTCTTATCTTCCATGCTATTTTTGCAGAGCTTTGCACAGATTAACATTTCCCTGTGTTCTTCTTCACTTTTTCTTCTGCAATCTTAGCGCAACTATTGTCCTTTCCCTAATCTTGCATGAGGTAATTCCAAAACAAACAAAACCCAAACAAAACCAATCAAACTTCTCTTAGATTTTGCTCGTCTATAAGCATTTTTGGTAAATACATGAATTTACCAATATGCTGAGAAAATTGTCAGCATTACCTGCTAGCTTTCATCTCTCTCTTAATGTTTCTCTCCACCCAGGCTCTGCTTGCCCTTAGCCATTTGTGGCCATGTTTCATGTTACAATTTCCATTGCTATATTAAATTTGCCTTTTGCTCAGCTGTTTCTCTCCTGTATTTTCTGTGGGTATCCCACATGGGTGCAGTCACAGGTGCTGCAGGTGGGGAGGAGCCGCGGAGATCTCGTGTCACTCTCGGACTGTTGCCCCCCAGAAATCCCATGATTCCATCACTCGGGCAGTCCTGCTAAAGCCTGGTTTAAAACTGATTTAAGTTGTGGACTGAGCTGCTTTCATCTGTAAAAGAGCTTTTAAGGCCAAAGCATTGCCCATTCTTGGAGACTGCAAGAAGAGAACATATTTGCCTTCATGACACTATTTTAATAATTTTCTTAACATTAAAAACAGCAGATTTGAGGCATCCTGTTTTCTGCAGAGAGTATTCTTGCATTTTGCTACTTTATCTTCTTAGACCAAAGTTTTCTTGACAAATGTATCTCAGCAAATATGTCCCACATCATGCCAGGAAAAGGCTGAAGAGCACTTTGTTTTGCAGAAATATCATGGTGAACCTGAGAATTTTGGAGTAAAAATTGTGTCTCTGATTATGAACTGCAAAGGAAGAGACAAATCATAAATCACTGAGGATTTACAAGGGAATGGAACTCAGAAGTTTAAAAAAAAGCCACGAGACTTGTGCAAAGTTGAGATTTCTGTTCAAACAGCCTCGCTCGTGTCTCCCTCACAAGGACTACAAGGCTTTCCGAGTGATAGCGCTGGATGACTCCAGCATGCTCTGAAAGCAACTTTTCGGGTCAAATGGGGCAAATCTGGAAGCCAAGCTGTGGAGCAGGAGATACACGGCAGCTCTTGATTCTCCACTCCAGTTGTGCACTCAGCATGAGGCCAGCAATTGCGGGGCGAGTAACAGGCTCCCTTCTAGAAACGCAACATTTCACTTCAGCAATCACGAGCGGGCTGTCATGTCCTGCGCGGAACGGGCTGATGGGTGTACGAGGTGCACGCGGTGTCATTATTTTTATCTGTTATTACTGCTAAGAGAAAGGAATGACAGAGGAGCAGTACGTTATAGGGATCGCTGCCTGCAGGTGATTGCGGGAAGTCTGCATGATGAAGAGCACTTTGCTGCCACCACGGAAATGCGGAATAACTTCAGGGGGGAGTAATATCGTTGCACCTGACAGGGTCAAGGTTGTAATGGTGGCTGCTGGGCATGCACTGATGCTGTTAAACCCCTATTAGCATGGAAGGGCTAGATCCTATTCCACGGAGAGCCGGGGGGCTCGTAACTCGGGCAGGAGCAGGATCGGGCCCGCAGCGGCTTCACGCCGGCTCGCGGTGGGGGGAACACGCACACGAGGGGAAAATCGCACCTAGTCCTTCAGGAGAATGAGCGCAAGTTGTAAGAGCGGGGACACATTGTTGGGAGAGCCAGTTTTTATTCACAGAGGCTTCCTAAAGACTTTTTGAAATGTCCTAAAGAGGAAAATGGAGGGATAAAAACGGGAAAAAAAAAAAAAAAAAACAAAAGTTTCAACAGGTCACTGAGTATCTTTCTCTATCTG
>VZSV01000103.1:31961-74759 GCA_013398735.1 Nothocercus julius
GGAAACTAGCCAGCGGTTTGGGTCTGGAAACTGATTCACTTCTTAAATGTTCCAAGTCCAACAAGGAACAGATGGCAGTGATGCCGCAAGGAATAAGCGCTCGTGAGCGCAGCTTCCCAAGCGTCGGCACCGAGCCGGCCCCACGCCGGCCTCCTTCGGCACCACCGGCCATCGCTCGCCCCGTCTGCCCAGGGGATGCCAGCCCGGGCCGGGCTGTGCCAGCCTGAATGACTAGGGCTGCCTTCTTCAAAACGCGGGGTAGGAGAGCTAAAAAGCTACTTACAGGCCAGGATCTGTGGAGCCAATAATGACATGGAGACAAGAAAGAGACACCCTATGAGACACAGCTATCAGAAACGCAAGCGACGATGCGCCAAGCTGCTGGAGGAGCAGCCGGAGACAGGTCCAAGCTGCCCACAGCTCCGGGTAGCGCAAGTGATGCCTCCTCCGCCAGCCTGGGGAGGAGCAAGAGCAGCTTTGTGAACAGGTCGCTGCTTCCTCTCTTGCCTCGCAGGGGATTTTGTGATGTGCTCAGCAGCCAGGGGCTCGGAGCAGGAGCCCCTTGCCAGCTGGAGTCCAGAAAAAGAGGCCTTGGCTCCCACTTGCTCTGACAGTGACTGTCATTGTTTTTCATGGGAAGAGAAGCAAAGCAGCAGAACTGAGCAGGGTTTGGCCTCTTTCCTGGGTTATTTTCGCCCGTTTCAAGGCCTGTTTTTCAGTTTCTGTTGTTGCCGCGCTGCCGGCACGCTGGACCCGATCCCCAGCAGGGCTTCGCCGGCCCCCGGGAGCAGCAGGTGCTCCGTGCTCGAGCGGCCTGCGCTGCGGCTCCCGCCACAGCCGCGTCCACGCAGAGCAGCACGCGCCACCCCGAGCGGGCTCCTGCCCCACGCCACTCCGAGCAGAGGGCTCCGAGCAGCCCCGCAGAGGCTCCGGGAGAGCAGCCGGCTCTGCCGCTCCCGCAAACACGCGGCACCCCAAGAACGGGGCACGTCTCACCCAGACGGGGCAGGGAGCTCACCAGCCTGCTGGTGAGCGGCAGAGCTACCCGGCCTGAGGGAAATCACCTCTAAATGCACCAGCAAACGAGAGCCAGCTTCCATTTTAAACGGACGCAAAAGACACAATAATGCTTGCCTACGTTAAACCAAATCAAGGTGTTGTCACACCCCTTCTTTTCCTGATTTAATTCCCTCTGGAGGGAAGAGAAGGGGCAAAAAAATTGGCATCCTGTACGTGATCTGTCCATCTACCGAAAGAAACCTAATGACTTGAGTAGAGAAACCACGAAAACAGAGTAAGCAGCTGTGGAAAAACCACAAAATAGAGTACGCAGCTGTACTGCTTTGCTGCACTGCCGAGCACCCTCTCCATGCAGCCATCTCCCTGCTAGCAGGGCAAGAAAGCAAGGCGCTTTCATTTCTGATTTCTTACAATCTTCTGCCAAATTCCCTTTTCCCGTAGCTCATCCGCATGCATCCTGGTCAGAGACCAGGATTAATTCTTTTCTTTTCGTTTCTTTAAAAAAAAAAAAAAAAAAAAATCCTTTACAGTAACCAGAATTTGAACAACAATGTGATAATGTGATCCGTTATAAGTCTTTGCTTACCGAACGGGACAAGGGCGCACGCAGGCGTGCGTCGAGAAGGGCACGCTCCTGGCCGTGCCTTGGAGCGAGTCACTGCTCAACGTGCACGGCTGCTGAGCGCTACCACGTTACAACGGCAAAAAAGGAAAGGGGACTACACAGAAATAGCTTACGGGCTGAAAGGCTCTGTACAGGAAGAGCTGCAAGTGCAGCCTGCTGACAGCCCATGGCTGGAGTCTGCACAGATCCTCGTTTGCAGTTCAGCTGCCAGGAGAATCTATAAGTGGGAGCTGAAAGACTGACGTCTCCACCACGCGCTGCAAGGAAGAGAGGCAGCTAAAGTGTCAGACAACAGCAGAAATCAAACGAAAGAGCAATTGAAAGACCAACCAGATAAACAGTATGAAGCCTTATCAGAAAAGTTCACTTGCCACAGAGCGGGTAAGAGCAGCTGCTGTGGTGAACGTGGCAGAAAATGTCCATTCTACCTTTAAAGGCAAAGACAGAGGCTTCATCTTGCCCTAGTCAGGCTTTCCCCCCAGCCCTGAAAGACCCCAGCTCAGGCAGAGGTCCCTGCTGACGGGGCTGGAAAGGTCAATCACCAGCAATTCCCTTTCTGGCCAGGCCAAGAGAGACACCTGTTAATCACCACCACGAGAGACCACGACAGCCAACTGCACCCTGCTCCGGCCCAGGAGAGGGTGATCAGATAACGAGATTCTTTTCATGGTCCAAGAAAGGAGGCTCCCTTCCTGAGCCAAAAAGGAGGCTTCATGCCCCAAGCCTCAATGGTGACTATGTGCTGAGGCAGTCCGGGGAATATGGATTATACTCCTGCATCAAGTACAGGCCTCCTCCAGGTAAAATCTGGAATCTCTAAAGTGCTCCTGCTAATGCTAACAGATGAACCCTGCCCTCCCATGCCCAGCAGTGGAAGGGGGTAATGCAGTTAGTGGTATAACAAGCACTAGCATTTAACCATTCATCAACTCCCATATGGATTGCGGTAGTTTTCGGAAATGCACTTTTGGGAGATATTTCCTATGAGAAGATGATGTCTGGGGATTTGAGGGGTAGGTGAAGTGCACACCATAGCACACTTTGTCAGTAAAACTGTTGCCTTGGAAGGTGATGTGCCCTTGCAAGGTCAGTGGAATAAAGCACCCTGCAAGGAGCTATCTCGCCATGTCACCAAACAGCAGCTCTCGGTTTGGTTAGAATAATTCCCTCCTCCCACAGTGGTTTCAAGAGTTCACAGTGGTATAACCCAACAGTTGGGGAGACAGAAGCTGAGAAGACCCCTGTTGTGAATGAGCGTGCAGAGTGAGGGACTGCAAAAAGAGCAAAGTCCTCTCTGAGTAAGGATAACCCCACCAAACACCTTGAATCTCATCAGGAACGTGGGGAGGGCAGGCATTGGAAGAACTGGGAAGTGGAGGAAGGTAATGCCAACACAGGGAAAGTGCATGGTTTGGAGTGGTCTCGGAGCAGTTCTGCAGTGCAAACGTACGGGGAGGGGTGTGGAGAAATCCCTTCTGGAATGCTGCATGAAGAGAGGTAAAGATTGGCATCCATGTGGCAGCAGACTGGGTAGGGGGTCCGTTTCCAGCAGCTCTACCCTGTTCTTCACATTTAGTGGGTTTCAATCACCACTGGCTCGTAAACTCCAGATGAGACCCTGAGGAGGTAGAGGGGAAGACGATGAGAAAACTAGGCTGTTTTCCTCAGTTGCTTATAGCAAACAAGTTCTGCTTCAGAGCTCTCCACTTAGGAACATTCCCCTCTAACCCCACAGAAAATCCTGAAAGTAACTAGTCAGTCTGGCAAGAAGTCAACCCGCATAACACAAAACAGACAGCTACGTGGCAAGCTAACACTAGAGCATTTGAAAGAGTTGGGTGTAACACAAATCCTTCTAAAAGGCAGAGGAAAGGGGCTGAGGGGACAAGAGCCAGAAAAGGCTCAGTTCCCAGCTTTGCTACTGCAGTTGGCACATCTTTGCATCTACCATGTTGCTTCTTTACCTCAAAAGGTGCTTTAAAGCTTAGCAAATGCAACTAGCCAAGCCATTGCACTAAAAGCTATTGTGGCAAGACACAGTTTTATTTGTCTCATCAAGTTTTCTTGGAAGTCTTTCATGAGAGAACCAACCCTTGACAGATGTGAGGAAGAAACGAGGGCCCATAAACCACTTGCATTTTTGCTGCAGCCCAGCAGGAGGCAGAGCCTTCAATTCCTGCCTGCAATTGGGCACAGGCACAAACAGGGACAAACCCTCTACCATTTTTACCCCTTATTCTTATTTCTTGGAACTAACAGCTTGGATCTAACAGCTAAAATTGAATTATCCCTCTGAGCTTCCACTGGGAACTGCACACATACTCCAGGGCAGCTGTAGTCTGTCACCAGAGGGATCCAGGGATGTTAACGTGAGAATAAAACCACAGGACTTCTAGAAATGTCTCCTGTAGCAAACGTGAACATTTCCTCGATACAAAGAGCTAACTAATATTCTCTGCAGTCCCTCTGTCTGCCAGCCTTTCAGGAAACCTACCTGTTTCCCAACTGAATACCACTCAGTGTAGTTGTGCCATCTCTGCTCACAAACAACCTCAGGTTACTGTCTGCAGACACACAAAAAAGCAAAAAAAAAAAAAAAAAAAAAAAAAAAATCCAAACCCCGGGAAAAACCCCGGCCCACCCCCCCCCCCCCCACGTTACACAACGTTCAGCAAGGGAATAAGTCCATTTCTGCAAATGTATGGGCACACTTAGTGGTGTTCCCACAGTAACACTGCCCCTGGGAACTCCTCTTCTTGCTTTAAAAAGGATCCTCATGTATAAATCAACCACAGCATTAAGCTTTGGAAGAGTAAACTCAGAGAAATGAATTCAAACATATTCCTACAGCTGCTTCCTTTAAGACAATTACATTGATTTAAGTTCTTGGCCAGTTTAAACACATCTAGACATAGGACATGGGGCCCCATACTCTATCTATAGAGTCATCACTGGAGAAGAAATCCAGCCTTTTCTGCTGATAATTAAAAAAGTGGCTATATTCAGTGTAGTTTTAACCCACGCTCAGTGGGGTGTAAATCCCTGCATTAAAAAGAGGTTTCTCATTTGCAATGATTTAAGGTGACTAATGGTAAACTACAGAAGTACCAATAGTAAGGGTTTAAAACCTATCTAAAACCACAGCTAGTTAAAAATAATGATTAGATTGATTTCTAGTCTAAACCAGTCAGCCATATTACTACTTTTAATTCTTCTTATAGATGCTGTAACTGCAAGGGAGAACTCCTTCTTCTCATGCTCTTTTGGAGAATCCTGATCACAAACCATGTTGCAATCCGTCTTTCTTCCCTTCTGTTTTGCTAAGACATGTGCTGCTTCGCCTCCGCACATAAATGATCCTTTAAAATACTTTTGGTCTGACCAAAGGCCACGACAGCAGTGCAGAGAACTGCTGCAACTCATTTCTACTGCCCTGAAGAATCAGGATCTCCTTTACCACCATCCTGTATATTTAAGTCAGCGTTCCACCTCGGTAAATGCTGTTTACAGAGGGATGTGCAGCTCTCAGATCCACACTTTACCAAATGTGGAAACATCTAGCAAGCGCTGAAAGCAAGTTATTGTCAAAAGGGGAGGGAGCATCTGGCAAATCACAAATATAAAAGCTTTGCAGTTTTACTACAGGAACAGCCAGAACTCCTCTTTGAAACTCATCTCCTCACCTTCAGTATTGCTGACATCTGTGAAGTCCTGACTCTGCATTATTTTCTCCACTATATCATCAGCATCGATCCTGGTGTCATCCACTCTGGTTGGGTGACTCTCCACTGAATCCTTTTTCCTCCTGGGAGAAAAAATAAAGGGAAAAGCTGAGCAAATTTTCAGAACAGGCTTTAAGATACTCTCCTGCTTCCCTTTGCAAAAGCATCCTTTCCAATGACTTCCTCAAATTTACTGCTGCTTGAAGACAAAGAAGCTTTCGTGCTTTCAATCTTGCCTTCCCAGAGGCTTTGCTCCAGTTACGTACCGGGAAGGTCTATCCATCAGCAGGGCTGGTCTCGGGGGCCGAGGGGGCTTCTCTAGTTTGTGATCCCGCTCTCCCTCTGGACACTCCACTGTCATGCTGAGCCCCCCGGATGCGCTGCTGCTGGTGGAGGTGTTCCGGCGATGGGTCAAGTCGGACATACTGGAAGAACGGGAGTGTTCTGTGCTGTAACCTGCGGATACAGAGCAATTACAGCACAGATCTCACCCCCTGCCAGCAGCACTGGTCAGCCTCAGACCAGCATTTCTGCTCCCATAGGCTGAGGTTTGTGCACAGATCTTGGAACTCCCATATAGCCATGGAACCAGAAACTCCCAAGTTGGACTGCAGAGCTGAGACACGCGCCTGCAAATCACTCTCAGAACAGCTTGATGTAGGATAGTGAAAAGAATGAGGCTGATGCTGGTAGAGCCTCTTGGATCAATAATTACCAGAGATTTTGGACTGCTGGCTGGCGTAGCTAGAGTTTCGTGAGTGCCCTGAGTGGAAAACTTCCTCTGGACTGGACAGGTTCTGGTCTGGTTCTTCCGGGACACCTGCCAAGAAACAACAGGACATTTCAGTTATACCACAACCAAGTCAGTACATTGTCCCCTGCCTCAGGTTGAAGGCTTATCTAGGGACACTAGGTTGAGGAAAGGGCAAGCCTTGCTGTACAGTTTAGCATAGAGCGTAGAGGTGGCTGTGGTGAGTATGAAGGACAGAACAAGCTTTTCTATCAAGCTTAGCACTAGCTCCAGCAAATAGTGCCTGAATTTACAAGCTCTAGAATCCAGAGAGATAGGTAATGGCTGAAGCTATCTATAGTTAAAAGTCTTAAGCTAGGAATAAAAAAAAAAAAAAGCAGAGAAAGGCCACTGGCAATAAAGTATTACACCTGCCATTTTGGTGCTTCTCCCGTTACAGCATTCGCCCTTCTTTGATTTGTGAAAGGCTCCAAGCCATTTAACTTGCACCTGAATTTGGTGCCCAGACGTCAGCGTTAGCTCTGCTCCGTGCCACCGCTGCAGCCACTGCTCCCTTTCAGAAGGTTCATCTGAGACTGCACGAGCCTAACACATCAGCCAGGTTTCCTAGGGACACTTGCACACTAACTGTGACTGTGCTAAGGCACAGAGGTGACGCGATTCGAGTTGTTTTGGTGCAGTGTGTGTCTGTCTGCTTGCACATTTGGACTGTGCTGGGGAAGAGAAAAAAAAAAAAAAAAACAGCTATAGGAAGATTCAGTGCCCTTGAAAATGGGCTCAGGCAGAAGCCAAAGGACTCTGCATCAGCAGCTGGAAGAAGGCCATTAGCTCTCAAATCAACCACTAAAATCTGCAGAGGAACTTTTCTAGAAGATAAGCCTGAGCAACAGAATAGCTCAGTGGAGAACAATGTTAAGTGTCACTAAACACAAGGGAGAGCAGGGATGAGTGCAAAACATGAATTATTAAATCTTCAGCAACAAGGACAAACTGCTTTATCTCCAGTAACAGAAGTATGCATGCTGCAAAATTCATGCTTCCTCTCCACAATTACATTTATTATGTGCTTTTGGTTTCCTTAATTTTTATTAATGAGTAAAGGGGTGAGTAGGGGAGTGGAAAAAACATGGAAAAATAAATAATTTGTGCTTGCCGTTGCTGGGGAAAAATCAAAAGGAGCCCAGGCACAGCCAAACACTGTGTGAGCCTCCAGGACATACCCGAGCTGAGAATGGTGGGTCTTGGCTTGCTCTGACGGAGAGAACCAATAGTGGCTGAACCGCTGTTGCTGCTTGTGGTCCCCTCACCCTTACAGGTCAGCTGCAGGGAGGAGTCCTGTCCTGGTATGGTGATGGATTTAGCAGTAGAAGGAGGCCTGTAATCAAGAGTGAAGAATGTTACAAACTGTTAGGCAGGGACTAGGAATCACCAACCACACTGGCACTTTCTACTGGGCCTATAAAAAGGGTCCCCCCGGCCAATCCTGCGGGCTTCCTTCCTGAAGCAGTGGGGAGGCTGGCAGGGTTCTGCAACTAGCAGCACAACCTGAAATTTGCTGTTGCTTCCCTACACGCAAGGCTTGGATCTTCTCTACTTCATAACTCATGTGGATGACTGAGTTAGTATTTATGAACTTGGATTAAGAGGAAGAGCAAGTCCCCAAGGTAAATTAACGCAAAAAGGGACCTCCAATCATTTATATAAGAGCACAGGCTCTTAGCCTTTTAGGCTGCAGAATCCTCAAGAAAAAGAAATCAAGAGCTGCCCTGCCTCAGCACAGGCTCCAGCAGTCTCACCAACAGGAACCAATTTGCTTCTGTCTAGCTATAAATTCCAGCACCATTTCGTTACACCTTTCTAACTTAAATCAGAAAAGTCCAACATACCCATAAGTACTTTTAAAATGATCAAATAACCTTTTCGTTTTTCAGCTGGAGATTAAACCCCTTTTCAGTGAGACTAAAGTATTTTTCCAGCTGTCAAAATTATTTTTTTTTTTCTGCTTATTCTGCGTGCTCTCAACATCCTTTTGCAAATGTTGACTCCAGGACAGAACTGCAAGTGCCTGGAACTCCCTCCTTTCCTCCAGAACGGTTTTTGGGTAGAAGCCATGGCATGTGCAGCGTGGCAAAGTTAATATTCCTGTTGGAATCCCTACTTTCCTATAGCCTGAAGTCTGCACTGTAACTAACTGATTATACTACGCTTTTTAAGGAAGGAGTGAGAAAGAAAAATTTTTTATTCGTCTCACTTGGCGCTCTGAATGATATTAGAGAATCTTTCAGTATTTGGGGAGAAAGAGTGCAGTGCTAAAAAATCATTTCGTATGGGCAACGAAACTGCTGTGAAGGTTTCAGGAAATCCACAGCATGCCTTCCCCAGGGAAAAGAGTTCCCTAATCATGTTATCAGTGATTTATTTGCACCTGGGTACTTTGGGGGCTTTGCTTCACAGGTTAATAAGGCATTTAGTCTTAAACAAACTGCTCCAGCAGCAGCAGCTGTCAGAGGAGCCCGCGTGGCTGTCAGGTCA
Organism: Nothocercus julius; assembly: GCA_013398735.1. NCBI lineage: Eukaryota > Metazoa > Chordata > Aves > Tinamiformes > Tinamidae > Nothocercus > Nothocercus julius. The sequence goes on from VZSV01000103.1 coordinate 40,612, forward strand.
GGCAGACAGACGGTTCTCCCCTCTGCTACGATACCCAGGAGGAGAAGGGTCATTAAAGCGCTGTGGAAAGTAAGTGCTCAGGGAGCACAATCAGGACTGACTTTCCAGCAGTTTAATTCCTGCCTAATGCTCTAATAAGAGCCATTTCTCCAAAGCTCTACTGATCAAGAGCTATTCTGTGTGCATAGCTGCAGCTTCTAGACTTTTGCATGCCATCCACATACAAAGAAAGAACAGACACGGCTACAAAAAAATAAAGTGGTTTGACTTTCAGACTAGCCCCATGTATATTAAATTGATATTTATATTCAATGCCACGTAGCTTTCAGGCATATCAAGCATGGAGCTTTCTTTCATAGTGAAAATGCAACAGGTATTTATCATTTATTGTCAGACATCCTAGTAACCTAGATTTAAAACATCTGCTAATGTAACCAACTTACGGTTTAAGATATTCAAACCTTTCTTATTAAACTTCCTTCTGAAGCAGAAATTTTTCAGAAGTAGATGACACTGCATTTAGGCTTTGAAAGTCTCCAAGTGCTGCAGCACCATGGAAAGTCATTCACAAAATAAACTGAATAAGAATGAAATAGCATTTTATAACAAGAATGCAAGTTAATTTATGCACTTTAAGCTAGCTCCTAAAATTAGAACTTTTAGTATAGAATATTGCTGCTACAAGAGATAACCTTCAGGTAAAGCTTTCTTCCTTTATACTGTTGGGAATCAGTGCAAAAATATTTATATCTGTATATGGCAATCCTGCTGCATACTGTCCACAATCTATAGCATACTGCCAGACTGGCTTGGATTGCAAAGTCTTGCTACTTTATACTGCTGTATAAAGGTACAGCTTGTTATTTGTTACCTTATTCTCTAACAATTCCTGAATCAGTAAAACCCTTTTATAGCTTAACTGCACTTATTCTTTTTTACAGTAATGCTTCAAAATAAATTTACATGATTCTTTAATAGTTGTTGATACTAATTAATATACACTGTGAGCAAAGGTCTCTATAGAAGGAAAAGAAAATTAGCATGTTTTGGTGTTGAAGTATTTTTTCCATAGCTTTGATTCAACATCTGTCACCCATAGATGTTACTGTCGATTACGACATTTGGGGTCAGGACTCCCCCAAAGCCTGGACACTTCCCTTTAGAACTAGGTAAAGCAGAGCAGAGAACACAGAGAAACCAACTGCACTGTCTGGCTACGCTGTTCTGGCTTATTCATCAATCTACCAGTTTCAAGCCTTCTCTGGTGCTTCTGAATCTCAGGGACATCTCCTACTTCCCAGAAATTAGTCCTCAACAAAGAGCTGCAAAGGAACCACATGTCTCCGTCTCCCAGAAACTCACGTTTTAAAGCAGGGATCTCCTGAGAGCAGGGACATCCCGATCGTGACCTAGAGAGAGGGGACAAGGCAGGTCATTAACCACAAAGCAACGGGCTCATCATGGCCAGGAGATCAAGGTCTACATGGAGAGATTAGGCAGATCTGGTTCTTCTCCCAAAAAAGCGGCTTTGCGGATTTAGCAAGATAATTTCCTCCCTGCCTCAAGCACTCCCCATTGCAGCAGCTCGGTGGGATACCATCCTGGCAACCCTAACAACAGAATTCAGACTTTTTTTCCCCATTTGTGCTTTCTTGGATGAAATGCTGTTACTGAGCATCATCCCGTTGCCAAATGCATAAAAATATCAGTGTGACTCTGATAATGGGAAACTTCCCAATCAGACTAGCAGCATAAAATGAAGCTGGTTTGTGGTTAAGATACATAACAGGATTTTCTTTCAGGTCTAGCATTGCTTTCTGGCAACGATTCGAGTTCAACAGTAGGATTCCCTCTGGGGCAGTACCAACTGCTGTACCTTTAGGATGGAGTTGTCCTGTCGGGTGTTCTTCGTATCATATCCTTCCAGCAGGCAGCAACGGACAGTGGATCCAGAGCCTGCAAATTCTGCCAGATTTAGATCAGCAAAGCCCAGCTGTGGCCAAGAAAACAATGGAGAGGGGAAAAAAAAAATGACTCAGTGGAGAAATACAGTGTGTTGCATAGATGAAAGGAAAACGGCGCATCTGTGAGGTCAGGCAGAAGCACAAACCAGTGCAGGCTGCCACAGGGTTGTGGTTTCAAGGATCCATTACGCTTGAGGATGGGAAAGACCACACTTAATCCTGAGGCAGACGAACATCCAAAGCCTGCAGGAAGCCCCATATGGAGGAAGGAAATGCAGCTGTAGCTCTGGTCAGGACAGTGTTAAGTGGCCTGCAGCCGTTGCATAACCAAGGACATGGAAGGCACTAGGTCAACGATGTGGAAAAAACAGAATCACATACGCAAACATAAGGCACTCTTTGTATTGGGCCACCCCAGAACACAGCCGAGCATGTGAACCAGGAGACAAAAGGATAATGCTACAGCCGAGAGCCACGCTGTCCCGGGAAGCAAACTGGACACGTCCAGGAGGGCAAGCTAGAAGCCAGTGCAGGTGTGAAACCCAAGAGTCTTGCAGCAGGGTGCTAAATCCTTGAGGATTTAATAAGCAAGTGGCACATCTGAGAGGCAGAAGGAAAGATAAATATTTGGAGAGATTTAGCTGTGTTTCCCTCCCCCCCCAACAAAAGAAAGGAACCAGGTACATGAAAATGCAAGACAAAGCAAGTAGGGATGAGGAGAGAAAGTCAAAACCGACAGGCAAGTCCAAGGAGGGTATTGAGGCCTCATCCGTAAGGAGGAGCACAGTGAAGAGCAGTTTAGTCCTGCTTTGTCAACTGTGCAGGCTGGCAGAGAATTACAACACAAACCACAGGCTCACGGATAAACTCTGGCTCCCATTGTTCCCAAGCAAAAGTCTAAACCATACCCAGGACATGCCTGCACTAGATAAATGATTCAGGGCGTGAGAGCAGCAAGATTCAGATACCTCCTGCTCCTGCTGCCCCATTGTGAGAGGGAAACAAATGCTGATGGCAAACAAAAAAAAAAAAAAAGTGAGGGAAGAAGGAACATTTCTTCAACTGAAAAAGGAAGGAAAGAAAAAAAAAAAGTCCCTAACTTCATCCCCTTCTCCCTACTTCAGAATTCCCTTACCTCAACTGTTTTCCAGTCCTTGCTGTTCCACAATCTCATAGCAACTTTTCTAGCCAAAGGCCACATTGCTTGCTGAATATTCACCAATAGAGGAAGAACAGTAATTTATCACCTTCCAAAGAAAAACAGGACAGCAGAAAGCCACAGAGGGACTGCAACGCATAGCCCTTGACTTCGGCGTAACAGAGCTGGCAGAAGGGACATGATGTGACTACGCCAGCAGAGCAACATGGCACAGAAGTGGCCCAGATCCAGCTGCCACTTCCTCCATGAAAGTGCTAACACGCTCCAAGGCCCCTCCATAAGGAGATGGAGATCAGAAGACAGTGTGGGAGAGCACTGCAACGTCCTACCCGGCATGCTGAGGTCAGAAGCTTTTTCAGGAAGCAGACTCCCTGTAGATGGAGGAAGGATCCCTTAACAAAAGGATGTTTTCAGATTTAACCTTTCAGAATAGTTTCCTCAGTTTTCCAGCCAGCTGATGGTGTTTTCTTCCGGCTCAGGGAAAGAGTTTCTGCTTTATCAGTTCTTCCTGTTGGCTCCCGCTCTATGACCCCTGACATTGAAGTGACATTAACGTCAAACTGAAAGGTGAGTCTATGGAAATTTAACTTCTAGATAGGGTCCACCTTGTACACAAACAGCTAAATCACTCTTAGTCCTTGCTAGATGGGGGGGGATCAGACAGGTCATTCCCAAGTAGCATTTTCCTCTGCATCTATCACCAAAACTAGAGGTGATTTCAATTGAATGAGGATAGCTTAAAAAGGTGAGGATTCATTGCTCAGGAATGGGAAGACAGATCCATGTTAAAGTTACTCCTGCACAAAAACACAGTGTCAACTTCTGCTAGAAATGTTAGGAATACCAAGTAACTCAATTCTGCCATGAAGACAGGCCTGGAAAAGAATTTGGTTGAACCTGGTCCAGATGCCAAGACGGCAACACATAGTTTTGCCCTCTGGGGTGAAATCTCTGGTCTCTGAACTGCTGAAAAGCTCAGGTGCTCTTCTGTTGAATTCAAGGAGAACACAACTGTGCAGAAGGAGCCATGAAAGCCACTGAAGGACTATCACATCCAAGCGAGGTGTCCCACCTCTGCACAAGAGACCGAGCAAGACAGCAGCCTAAGAGAAGAGAGCTGCTTGAGTTTTGGCCTCTAATTCTGGTTTTGAGCAACTAGATTTCTTTTTAAAAATGCCACTAAACTCAGCTAGAGACTGGGTAAAAGGGAAGTAGGTTGGAGCATTCCCTGAGTAACAGCCCAGGTTAACTCCACCGTGAAGATGTGCCTGCAGGCGTCTTCGCATTCTGCATTTTTAAATATTGCAGGAAGTTTCAGGATAGACATCAGAGGGGGCGCAGGCTGGTGCATTTAATCGGTCTCACAGGCACTTTCCTTCTTTGCTGCTCCCTCACTGGGCTGGCAGCTCTGCAGAGTGGAGGGATTACCCCCGCCCAGCGCGAAGCTAGTGAAAGAGAAGCTAATGGCCCCAGAGACCAGTGTCCTAATTAGCCACAGAAAAGGAACAGCCGCCCTCAGCCCAGACAGCACAACAGTGCGTACAAGTGAGGGCAGGTCACCCTGCAAACCCGTTACATTCATGGCCTTAGGAAGGATATTGATTAGAAGAAATTCTTACAAGGCTCTGCGTGAGCTGAAAGCCTGTTTATTAGAAACCAGCATCAGCAACTCATTTTCAAACAAACACGGTCTCAGGCTCTGCACTACCTCAGTTTTAACACTGCCTCTTGTTCCAGCACAGAGGAAAGAGGGTGGCATCCAACTCATTGTCTCTCCCAAAGGGTGAACAAGAAAATGGGGGAAAAAAGCATAAGCTTTGAGGTCCCCTATGCTTTGGAAGGAACGATTTCTGCAGCAAGCTCCTGCTCGTGCTCGCAGTGCAGCGAGGCACCTACCAGAGCTGGTTTCTGTGTTCCAGAGAAGAGAACTGGAGTTAGGATTTCTTTATTAGCCAAGGGTGGCCACAAGCCAAAGAGTTCACATCTGACTCAGAACTTCCCCAAAGTTTGAGGACACACAGATCATCTTCCCAGCCCCCTTCTCAGATCCACATCCAGTACAATCTGGATCCTGTCCCAGCAAGTCAAATTTTTGGGCAGATCATTTAGCTCAGGCCTACATTGAAAACTGTTTCTCCAGGCTGTTTCACACAGCAATTGTGCTGCTTTCTGACCATCCACCCACTGGTTTCTAACAGACATAAAACACTGACAGAACACAAGACTGATTGCCACTCTGCCATATTTGCCCTTTCTCTGCTCTTACCTTGGAGTAGGTTTTTCCGCCCTTCAGCTCCTATAATGGGAGACAAAACAAACAGGAAAAGCAGCTATTATATGTACTGGGGAAACAGAGGGAAAGTCATTAATCAATACTGGAATTTGCTCTCGGGATTTCACAAACCTCTGTCTCTCAAGGGTACCACCACCCGCTTCCTCCCACCCTCCATCAAATGTCTTTGCTGGGGAGAGAGACTCCAAAAGCTCCTTTCAGTTTACACCCTGGCCCAAACAATCCTTCTTTCCTAGCACATTTTTGCGACAAAAAAAGAAAGGAATTTGGAACTAATACCAATACACTACTGTCAGGTGGTACTGTTTGGCAGAAGCTTGATGCTCACCTTACGGACAGACACTCGGCAGACGCAGGGGTCCAGGAGGCCTGTGGCGGGGTTGGCACTCATTTTACACACAAAAGTGAATTTCTTTTTCCAGCGGACACAGTTTTCCTGAACTTCTTCTCTATGGGAAATCAAGAAAACACAGCCTTCAGAAAAGGTACCAAGTCAAATCAATCCCTTTTTTTTTAAATGACTGGCAACCTGGTCTGCAAAGATTCCTCTTTGCACAAGCATAACTCGGTCCACACCACCTGAAACTGCACCACACAGTGTTATGGCAGCAGTGAGCAGCTTTACTAGCCAGTGCAGATAAATATTCCATCTAGGTTACAGGCTATAGACTAATCATCTCATCAGCATTTACCTTTAAAGCTCTCACAAGCTCTTCCACTTTTCCTGCTTAACTGGTTTAGCTCAATTCCTTGTCCAGAAGGGACAGAGTCAAACTCCATTAGTGAATGGGGCTGAAAGTTCTCAAGCTTATCTTTCAACAGCAATGTGACAGTTTTGTAGGGCCTTTTGTAGGGCAAATGCACTATCTGTCCTGGACTGCGTGTCCATTCAAGGCAGTCATTGTGCTTCTCATCCTGGGAGCAAGCCAGTGGGCACCGCCAGCTCCAAGGAGGACAAAAGTACACATGGAAACGCTCTGCAGCCCAAGCAGACAAGGACCAAGCCACGTGTGCTTCAAATCACACGAATGGTTGAGATTGTTGAACATAAAAGAAACTGTCCCAAGCAGAGAGAAGGGGATTTTCCTTACACAGCCTCTTACTGGTCTACCCTCATCACCCCTGAGAGCCAAAAAACGTGTGAACCAAGTGTAGTCTGAAACAGCAAAGGAAAAGAGGGAGGCCTGCTGAGCACGGGAACGGCTTCAGGTAGAGCTTCTGCAAAGCCCTTTGAACTTAGCTTGCAAAGGAGGGTCCAAACACGCATGGAGAACAGGTGCTGGGACCTTCCACGAGGCTCTTGATACCACTGATCCTCTGCAGGAGAGGAAGGGCAGCCTGATCCATTTATAGGTTGGAGCTCGGCCCTAAGCCAATTAAGATCTCTAAGTAACGAGGCTGGGAGAGGGAGCGCTCTGCCCTATCGCAGCTATCCGCCAGCCCGGTTGCAGATGGCTCTTATCTCCTCTCCTGGCACAGGGCAAAGGGGCAAGGGCACCAGATAAACTCTTTGCTTTAGCAGGGAAAGGGAAACTTCCAAAAGAGGCAGCTGCAGAGACTGGCAGCAAAGGGAAGAAAGATCCATCTTAAAATTGCTTCAGCTCCACTCTGAGAAGGAAGCAGCAGAAACCAAGGCACAGCCCAACAGTCCTTTCTGTAAACTGGAGATGGCTGTAACATGACACAAGATACCTGGGATGTATGAAACCAGGAGGTCTCCCCCTTCCAGCCCTCTCATGTATTTCTGTGGGAGCTGAATGTGTGTGGGAGCTGGCTAAGGTAAATGTGGCAGAGAATAAGAAAAAGGTGGCCAACAGATAACTAAAAGGTGTAATCTTCTGTAGTGCAGATAAGGGCTGATCATCCCCATCTAAAACGTGGGAAAACAGAAGGCAGCAACTGCCTCAAGGCAGTAAACTTAAACTCCTTTCATACAGAACTAAGGCTAAGCCACTAAAAAGTTAGGCATCTAAGTGCCGAAAATACCCAGTGTCAATTCAAGCTGAAGTCCAGTCCTCGTTCCTCCACTCAACTCACCGCAGCTCCCTCAGACAGCAGGGATTTTTCCAGAAGGATTAAAGAGGCTTTGCCTATAATAAAATATTCACCGACACAGCCTAATTCATCAAGTTATATTTCAGGTATGAAATGCATTGAACTTGACACAGTTGTAGGCATGGGAAATGGAAGGAAACTTCAGGGATGGATAAAATAGAATCCGTCAAATCAGAAAAGATGACTGCAAACAGCAACATGCCTCAGAAATGCTGGGAACATACCTGGGATGCAAAAAATACTAAACATTTGAGCGCCATTAGAGTCTCCTTTCCTTCGAGGAGGGCCTGCTATTTTGCAGTAAAGCTAATGCTGAATTTGGTGTAGATTCACCAGAGCTTCAACCCGAGTCTTGGAAGGCGGCTAGAGCTGAACGATCTTCAAGTCTGTACGGGTACAATAGACTATTGCTACAAATCTACTTCACAAACACGTTTAGGAGCTCTAAATCCTGTCACAAGATACTATTTAAGTGACTAAGCTTTAGCACAATATAACTCACACTCCTGAGGAAAAAAAAAAAAAAAAAAAAAAAAATAAATCACATGTTCCCAGCTCCCCACAGATGCTTAGTTCATTAGATCTGGAAGAAGCGCTTCAGCATATGAGTTTTCTTACTCATGATTTCTCTTGCATTACAATGCAACTATGATTAAGCATCTGCTGCTTTGCTGTTCACTCCAATGAAAGCTAATTACTTCAAAATGTGGTAAGAAGTACTGATTTGTGATAAAGAGCTCCTTCATCGCTAATTTGTTGTTAGCATAAGCTCTGCGAGCAGGCGGCCCGCTCGCCCTCCAACACTTCTGCTGTGCGTAGGACACCACGCAGGCCATCGGGCAGGGGACAAGCGCAGGGTGTGCGGGGGCATCGTCATGGACTGCTGCGAACAGGAACCCGGGGCGCAGGTGCACGTGCAGCCTGGGGCCTTTTCTGTCTTCTGCACAGGGCTGAAAAGAGTTTACAGAGAAATTCAGAGGCACTTTCCAGTCGCAAGTTTCACAATCATTTAGCCTCTTCTTTCAACACTTACACTCCTTTTTTTTTTTTTTTATTTTAGAATTAGGGGTCTGGTCCATATCATTAGACAAACAAGCACTACTGATTTAAGCAAAACTCTTAAAAATGACAACAAAAAAATCAGTTTCATGGTTCCCCACGGCATGTGGGGATGCATTGGATTGTCTCTTCACCTCCCATCAAGCTAACATTAGGTTGATAATTCGAGATAATTTGAGAACTTGAGAAAACAAAACAAAACAAAAAAAACCCAACACCACCCTAGAAATCCTCTGATGTACAATTAGGAGCCCTCGTGCAGAAACCATCCAGGCACGGGCCGGGTGGCGAGGGATGCACTGCGGGGCGTTGCCTTCCAACCTAATCACACGGCACCTAAAAAGTGAAGCAGAAACTACCGCCTTAAAACCAGAAGTGTCTAATTTTAAGTTTTACTCTGCATTTGAGGAGCCAGAAATAGATGAGACCAGTGCCTCGCACTAGGTGCCAACTCAGTGGGTCTTCAGAAGTTTTATTTTCAAGAGCCGCCTGCAGCATTTGGCCCCACATCCGGCTCCCTGCCAAGCTGACTGAAGACTCCTCCAAAGCTGTGTAATTACTCTCCCAGGCCTAAATATACCACCCCAAAATAAACCAGCCCAGCTTGCACCAGTCTTTGGGACAAAAGGAATTCCAAAGGAAGCTTTTGGGGGCCTTCAGACCCCGCGGTTCTCCATGCGCTGCCTACAAGCCAGAAGGGACAACTTGCTGTGTCCTCCTGCCCTTCACCAGCGCCCAGACCCCGGCAGCACCTAGGAGGAGTTTCACCGTCGCGTGCTGTGGGCTCACGCACCGGGAAGCGTCCGCAGCAACCACCCGCTGGTTTATCCACCTTTCCATCCCGCCGCTGGCCTAGTGCGGGGAGGCCACAGGGCACCTCAGGGCTCGGACCCGCCGTTCCCTCTGCGGCTCTGGAAACAGCAGGAGGGAAGCGATAGATTTGGGGGCATTTACCAACCGCGACTTTTGTGCGGTGGACAGAGCAGCACTTTCACGTTCCTAGGTAGCTTCGTGGCTGCCTGTGGGGTAGCTAAAGCAAATAGGCAGGAAGCACTTTTAGGAAAAGGCCACGTAGAAAACACACGCTGTCTTTGACTGGCGTGGGCCTCTGCGCCACGTCCAGCCTAGCTGGTGAAACATCAGAAGCCCACACAGATTAGAGCTTCTATTTACGGACACCCAGGCCGCTGAAGCATTTTTGCCCTGCCGAAACATTTAGAAAAGCAGATGTTTCGCTTTTGCTTTATGGCAGCAGTGATAATGTAAGCCATCTAGAAGTACAACGTTTCATAAAGAGGCCATACATTTACTGGCAAACCAAAGGCTACCAAAAATAGCTTTCTAATGCCACACATTTCAGAAGAGCAACACGTCCCAGCCCGACAGAAGCAGATGTGGGGAAAGTCTCAGCTAAAGTGGATAGCATATAGATAAATAAATGCAAAGAGCGCCTTACTCGGATTCCTCCTCCTCGTTCACAGCGAGGGCAGGGGGCACCGCGTTCCTACTGCTGGTGTCAAATCCAGTGTCACCCCCTGCTTCCCAAGATGCGGATCTGGGTCAGCTCCCTGGAGCAGAGCTAATCCTGCTGCTCGCTTGCGGCACGCGGGGCTCCGCGATCTCCCTGCCGCTTCGCCCCTTCGTTCAGGGGGACGGCATCGTTGGAGAAAAATCTCAATCAGATGATGCACATGAAAGGTAGGAGAGACTTTTGGCTAGGCCCGCAAGCAACCCTAGAAAAAAGTTTGGGAGGTGACTTCTAAAGTACATAACTCTTCGCATGGCTGCATTAAACATTTATGTCAGCCTACAGGAAGAGGAGGTCCTGCGACAAACCAGGGGCCCAAGCTCTACCTATAACGCACAGAAAACATCAAGATACATGAAAATATATAAGAGAAAGTCAGCATTCATCTAGCCATTGGTTGTTTTAGAGTAATGGTCCAAAAGGTGTATGTGTACTTAAATGGTGAGCTTAGGACAACACACTTAACTCTAGGACGAGTATTATTAAAGGAAAGTGCAGCTCTGCGGTTTTGCCATCCAGACGCCTTGCAAGAAATGAGTGTAAAAGAAAGGAGATCAAACAAGACGCACCACGAGCGGACATAGCGCTGGACATGCACTGTGGGACTATCTGACGCCAGCACTGGCCTTTGCTGGGGTATCTTTACCTGTTGTCCAGCTGCCGGGTGCCAAACACAGGTAGAAAGTGGAAGCAAACAAGATGCAAAAACCACTGCCGAGCACTGGGAAATTCAGGGGGAATATATCCCAGGAACGAGACCATATCCTTTGGGAAATACCGTACACATTAGGAAAAAGCAGCTGCGAGCACAATACATTGAAACCCGGTGCCGGTTTAACACCTGGAGGTGCGTGCAAGTGCTCAAGGGCAAGTTAACCGCCTGGAGAGATTCTGTCTTTCCTGACCAGGAGGGATAGAAAGGACACGTACTGATTCTGAACAATAAAGTTGCTCTGTTTTGGCCGAGCTTACATCACTTACCAGAACAACAGCCAACCCAAATAGCTGCATGTGCCCCCTCCCCCTGCAAACAACCCCATATTCTCCAGCTGACAAGTGCTGGTTGTTGTGTAGCAGACATGAGCAGTTATGATGGAAAAATGGCTCAGGGACAGATGATGTAAACTGTGCTACCAAGAGAACTAAGCAAGCCTTTGTCTTCCAAAACAAGTCTTATTTGGCTGTTCCACTGCAACACTTGAGCAAGAGTTTGCTACTAAGGTCAGCGCAGCCACCATCTACTCACCAAATTCACCCACGTGTCCCCAGCAAATCCACACGGATGAACCACAGCAGATGAGCCCACACGGTCACATCCCCATCTCCGCAGGAGCTTCTACCTACCCGCTTAGCTCTTCTTTTGCATCAGAGCCAATATACGGAGATGTTCCCTAAATTCTGAATGAAATACTTGTAGGAGAGGGTGTTTGGGGGAGCAAGGTGAGCGCTGGCACTTCTGAAGGGCTTCCTGAAGGTTTGCTCAGTTCCACCCTGCTCCAGGGCACAGACGTACACCCGCTCCCTGTGATGTTCAATACCATTTGAGGGGAGCAGGAAGGAGGCAACAAGGAAAGATGAAGCAGGTGAGGACAGAACAAGATGCAAAGTTAGGATGAAATAAAATCACAATACAAGGAACGGTTTAGAAGCCCCCCCTAAAATGTAAGATGACATCTAGCAGCCAAGTGACTGTGACACCTCCTAGGGAAGCAGTTGATCAAACTGGCCACCATGAGCACTCCCAGGTGCATGGTAACAGCTTCTTTGATAGACAGCACTTCAGCTATGTCCGGACTCCGGTCACATGCATCCAGACACGCATCTTTTCTAAGTGACAGCCGTGAAATGCCATGCCTTGTGGGGAATGTGCCATAGGCGACAGCTTCGCGATGCGCTGCATCGGATATACCCCAACGCACCGCACAGCGGGGGCTACGCGGTCCAGCACACCCAGGCCTTCTAAAACCTTACACCAGAGGTGTAAGAAATACTACTAGGAACAACACAAGTTACTAAAAAACAGCAAGATGACTGAATGCTACAGCACGAACTGCACAATGGGGGGAAAACAGTGCCCAAAAAAGTCACCAAATAAAGGACCTTTAAGAGCTCATCTATAGAACAAGTCTGATGAGTTTTGGAAGGGTAAGCAAGGGTGGAGAAGGGAAAATATTCCAGCAGGCTTGGCTGTTGTACACACTACACTTTACAGACACGACATGCATGGAAGAGCCAGTCTGCTCTGAGGTGCTCCTAACTTATGTTGTCATCTGAAGTAGAGATGAAAAGCTGAAGCCTCAGGAAAATAAGGACAAGAAGGGGCTGTAACAGCAAATGCTGCAATATCGACTGTTACGCACTGTGCCAAAGGCAGCCCAGTGCCAAGTAATAACACACATCCAAGGAGTCCTTGCCACATCTACACAACACTAGTTCGTTTTGGGCAGAGGCCAGGGCTGCGTGCCAGCAGCGAAAACATCACAAGCACAGAGGAATCAAACTCCTAAGTATAAAAGGAAGGAATAACGAATAACTGGATGCATGACTCAGCTATGGAAATCCGAGTCTGTAATAACGTGTGTATTGAACGCCGAAAGACGCATTTGCTTTTTTGGAACTCCGATCATGTACTGAATCATCACACCACCTCCCACCTCTATTGTTCTGATCGACTAAGTTGGAGCTGGATTAGCCAAGACAGAATCATGTGCCAAGCTGCCGGAGCCTTTTCTTAGCACTTTTCTTCTCAAAAGCAAATTTGCAAGGATTTTGGGTAGACAAGAAGCAGATCTGCATTGCAGATTTCACTGGGGTCTGCCCAGGTCAGGCATCAGCTACGACATTCAGGTCATTGTGCGCTGGTGCTGCACTCTGTGGGCTCTCGAGGAAGCACTGATCCTGTCGTGGCCGCTTTGTGCTGCGCTGCTCTGGGCTGCTTTACAGCTCACGTCTCCTGAATTCGGAAGAACTTGTCTAATTTCAGGCATAAAAAAAGATCTTTCAGACCTGATTTTCCACAACTGCCACCACTGAACAATCCCACTGTGCTCCATGTACAAAACAGGCACATTAACTGTTTAACTGAGAACGGCTCCTGTATTCTTACCTACGCTTCCAGCCAAATCAGATGGAGGCACAGAGGCTACACCAACGCAAGCTAGACCTCCATGTGACGAGAGGAAGGCTGGCACAGACAGGGAAGGAGGGGAAATTGGGTTGATTACCAAGAAAACTGCACAGTAAAACGCACAAAAAAAAAAGTCAGAGGGAGGGAGACAATCTCCATCCCCCTCTGTCCTTCCCCAAGTCCATTTACTCTTTGGGCACATCCCTGTTGCAATTTCACCCACAGCTCTGCAAATGAAGCACCAAAAAGCTTCAGAAGGACCCAAGAACTTCAGAAAAACACTGTTGGGTTCTGCACAGATGCTTACAAGAAAAAGGTGGATTCATTCACTGTATTTAGGAGGCCATTTATGTTTCCGGAACAGGTCATAGGTTGGAAAGTCTGTTCACTTGTGGCAGAGTGTGGAAGCAAAATGAAGACTCACTGATTACTGTCTGCTGATGTATTTATAAACTTCCTTCATCCCATAAGTGGTAGCTGTCATTCTGAGCGATTCCAGATTTGCCCTTTGCTGTCCAAAGTTAAACTCTTAGTGAAGAAAGACAGCAGAGTGGAATCTGAAGGGGGAACAGATTATATTCATCTTACATATTTGTCCTACATGGGCTACGAGAGACGGCTGCAGTTCCATGGGGCAGGAAAGCTGTGTTTATAAACAGATGCTCTTACAGAAGAATGTTACCTTTCAAAACAAACCAAAAAAAAAAAAAAAAAAAAAAAAAAAGACACCCCCCGCTACAAGATGAAAACCGAGAAATGGATCAGCTCGATATTCCAGCACTTTGCTGGGACAGTAAAGCTGTGAAATGAGAACCATGCACGGAACTGACACAAGACTAGGAGTAAAATCCCTAACATGAGTGACACTTGTTCCTCTTGGAACTTTCTTTTGCCATTAAGGGAAATTTATGTTACATAAAGACAAGCTAAAGCCAGATTAATTAAGTGATTAAGTGGCATTTTCTGCCAATATCACCCTGTTTCAACCAGGAGAGTTTGCCAGCTTAACTGTACCACAGAAGTCTTTACAGTGTAAATTAACGCTCACGTGAAGCCAAGTGCATTTCTGGAGTAACTCGGTTAATACTGCGCGATGCAGCAGCACTGTAATTTGGCTCGAGTGCACTGAAGAGCCCTTCAGAGAATAAGCTGCCCAATGTCAACGCCAGTGCTAAAAGTAGGCTTAGTTCCCCAAGAGGTAACACCCTGCTATGCCCAGACACGTTCTGCTCTGAATCACGCGTACATGGAACGCTTCTGGTCAAAAAAAAAAAAAAAAAAAAAAAAAAAAAAAAAAAAAAAAAAGAGGAGGGAGCCCTTTACACCTTAGCAGCCTTTTCGATCCATCAACAACACAGGTGTTCACCAACATCCCCTCTTTATGGGCTTGTTCAGCTGTGCAAACCAAGTCACTGGCTTGTAAGGTCCCAAGGCACCTTCCCACTAAACGTCAGGCCCTTGTATTGCTGCTTAGAGCCTTTTGCTGCGGAACTGCAGCCATGGTCCTGTAGAAGAGGTCTGCAATTCATTAAAAGAGCGCAGAGCATAAGATATGCTGCATGGGTGACTCCTCACCACGCTCGGGCTGAGATTTGGACGCTGCTTGCCCTGACTCCGGAGCGTGCCAGGCCCAGCATTGCGCTGCTCCGATATGCGAAGCCGGCGGAAAACCACAAACCATCTTCTGTCCAGGTTGTCCATCCGTGACAGTGAAATGGCCAGGTCAGATGCAGAGGGGAGAGGAAGGGGGTCAGAGACACAGCACTAAGATCAGCTCCTTGCAGCCTTGCTCCTCTGCAAACTCAGCTTCAGAAAAGCAGCTCTCTGAGCAAGGCAATTTCATAAACTACATCTTGGTTAAGAGAGGAATATCGGAGGATTCTGCATTTTGTTACAGCATTTTGAGCAGCTTAGGCCTTTGGGAGACATTACAAAAAGCTCCCACTGCTCTAGTGCCAGAAGTGGGTTTTTGAGCATCCGAAAGTATTTACCTCCTCCGTGGCTGTCACTACCAACTGCATTCAGATAAACGTCCTTGATTCGCCACTATTGTGAGCAAGTGACATTGGAGATGAGTGTGAATCACTTTCTGGAAGAAAGACAACATACAGATTTGTTTTGAAAGAACAGGCAGGCTTACATAAAGAGCAGAAAAAGCCTTCGCTATAACCTTACATCAGAAACTGATCTTAAAGAAAACATTGTTCAAACAGAGGACAGGCAGCTACCACTAGTGTAGGGAGAAGGGAGTATTCAACGAAGCAGAAAGGTAGAAAATGTAATAAAAAATTAAATTAAAAAAAAAACGGAAGAAAATACACTCCTCCACGTGACAGAATTTTCCTTGTGGCCATGAGCACCGCAGGCTACTGAGGACAAAACATGAGCGCTGCGCTCGAGAAGAATCCTACGTTTACGCAGATGCGATCACCTGGTGCTACCAACGGAATAACACATATTTAACCACTTACAAAAGCCAGGAGAGGAACCTTCCTGCAGAGAGGTTACTCCACAATCATCTGTGACAGGAGCAAGAAGCCTCTCTCTGAAACATCCGTAACCACTTAGCTGGGAAATGGGACACTGGACTGGACGGGGTTGCAGCGCTCGAACGCCTGCTTCCTTCTAGCGCAGTGGAGCATTAAGAGCCCAGGAAGCACCTCTGAATTTTAAGTGTTCTACCTTCCTCCCTTGTCCTCAGTAACACGCAAGCACGAGCTACGTGACAACACGAAGAGGAACTAGCAAGAGAAACAAGCAAGAGAAACAAAAAATGCACGATGGAAACACAGCCAAGCAAGCAACCCTCTCCCAAAACCTGTGCATGCACAGGAGGGCTACAAAGCAAACGCACTGAAAACCCCGACACCAACCTCTCCCACAGGTAACTCTTAAAAGCTTTGCTTTTTATGTGTAGAACATGACTTAGTCTGACACAAGGCTCCCTGCCAAACCTCCCCAAGAAGCCTGCGTTTCCGCAGCCAAGCCTCTTGCTCACCAGGAACACTCTCATTTTGGTGAGCAAAGTTATCCCCATGGACTGGAAAATAAAAAATGACTGTATGGAGAACAAGGGGATCAGAAACCTTTGTCAGGGTTAGTTCCGGCCCCTAAATTTTGTGCTAGTCACAGTCACAATGTGCAGCTCATGAGGAAGGAGGGCTCCAGCGACAAGGGCTCACAAATTCTTCCTGTGACAGGGAGCCCCTGCTGATCATTAACCCAGTATCCATCAGGGAAACATCTGGCAGCAGTCATTTCATACCAAATTTTACTCAGGAAGCAAAATGCAACTATCTTAAACTGAAACCCTGAGGCCACCTGCTTTTCCCAACATTCCCTATTAAGGAATCCTTGATCTGCTTCCCCATTGCAAAGCCAGGCTGCAGCCTAACATTTAATGTTTTCTGAAAGGCGCTGAACAAAGCCTTAAATTTGACTGATGCTGCAGCTCTCCAGTCCTGCCAGAACATGACACCCCCCCCTGCTCCCTTCCTTCCTCCCATGCAAGCAGCCTCAGAGCTCTGCATCTCAACAGCCTGTTCATTTCTTATTTAGCACACAGCATACGGCAGTAAAAGTATTTTTAGCTTCAAACCCATCTCCTAGAGTAACATGGGGCCTTCTTCAAGGCCTCCTCTCACCAGAGAAGTACTGATATACTCAGCCAAAGGAAAGGCTTAATGCTGCTTTCTCGCCAGCTCAGCTACTTTCTGTCCACAGGGGAAGCATCCGCTACGGACGGACTGTATTTGCTGTAGCTTATCTAGAACATCCTGTCTCTTCGACATTTGCCTCCTCCCAAGCCTCTGGTCTCTGAGCATTTCCTCTTCATCTTCTTCCTCACCCTGCTAACCCCATCCCGTTTCCTTCATCTTTTCCTCTGCTCTTATCAGTCCAGCTACATGGGAGACCCATGAGTAGCACGTGAGAGTGGCAACCATGAAGATCAGCAAATTCAAGCGGGGCAGAACGATCCCCTTTCTTGCCCATCAGCAGATTCAAAATGCAACGAACAACAAGGCCGTTCATCCAGGGAACACAGGCACAAGTGTTTGCCTAGTGGGAAGGGCCTTTCAAACCCAGGCTCTGAAATGAGATGCGGAGTCTCGCTGAGTGGTACCAGAGAGATCATGACGTGAGGCAGGAGCAAAGACAGCGCTGCCTGTTGTGCACAAAAGAAAAGCAAGGATAAACTGAAATAATAATAATAATTAAAAAACCCTTTTAGCCTGAAGGAAAAGCATCTAATGCTATGGTAGGATAACACGTGCGGCCACCTGAAATAATACGGAGCGCCTTTACTGCGTGAAGTTGTTGCTATGCCCCACAAGCAGATCCAAATGTTGCTCCAGGCCACTCCTAAAGACCTACGGTTGGTTTATTCTATAGCGAGACAAAGCTTCAAATTAATTCGTGACCCACTTCAGAGGGGGCTCCCAGCCCTGCTCTGATAGTGCCAGACTGGTAGCTCACCCCAGAGGATGCAGAGCACATCCTGTTTGAAAGAGCAGGCCGCACACTGAGCCACATCCGTCCTCGTCCTCGCCCACACGAGACCCCGTGGTCACACACACGTATGTGAAGGCGAACGCTGCTACTGCACCAGTCCTCAAGGCTGGAGCACAGGGGTGAAAGAGGCTTCTGATCCGAGGGAGAAGCTGAAATCTTTTCCTGAAATACCCAGTAGTGGATGCAAAGCCCTGAAAGAAAATGACTTCATATGGATGCCTACCTCACTTATGCAGAAACTGGTACCAGAACAGCCTGCCAGTGGCAACTTATAACCTATTAAAATGCCACCATCAGTGCAGCAAGACCAAAGGCTCCTGAAGGCACGCACAAAATCCTCCAAAATACATCTACCAAGCTGGAGTCAACACTGCTGACTGCTAAAGAACCTGAAGAATAAACAGCCTGGAAGCCATTTATGTTTTCCCCTGTATTGCAGAAATAAACACATGTCTGAGGCAGCGGGGGGAAGCTCTCCCACCTCCCCTTGCCTGCAGCCAGACGGAACACGTGGCACTGCCAGGCTGTAGCAAATAGGCCACCGGGTGCTCCTCTCCAAGTAGAGCACTGATTTCCAGGGAGCAATTTCCCAAGGTGAGGGCTGCTACAGTTGCATGGATAAGCCTGTTGCTAAGAGTTGGCTGTCAAAGCAGTGTCCGCTGAGCATCAGTTGTGGAGGGGGGGGATGTTAAAAAGGAGACTGTATGTGAATGCACTCCCTGATGCTGCACACATGGTGCATCGGTCACAGAGCTTTAGATTTACGGCCAACAAGGCAGCTCCTACCTAAGGGGCCGTGGGTGGAACAGGCAGTCGCAGCCGCGGTGCTTACGACTGTTCTTCACACGGCCAGACGCAGCCCCCGGAACAGGAGAGTTTCAGCCTCACTCTGCCCGTCTGGTGACGGGTTCTGAAGCTGGGACCTGGGACAGGAAGAGACAAATCTGACATGAAACAATCGAGCCCCTGTGATGCTTCTGCCGCTGGCTCTGCGGGTGCAGCCACCGAGCCCCAGAAAGGTGGCAGGAATGCACTGCAAATGCCCAGAAACTCAGGAGAGTTCGTGCCTGGCAAGCACCTTGCACTGTTCCATTGCTCCTGCACTACCTTTTTCCAACACCTTCAACGTACCGGAGGTTAAGCCTCAGCCACCGCTCCTGCTCTCAAGAGCAGACATTAGCTGCCCTGCTGTCCTGATCTCATGGAAAACCTTTTTTTCATCTTTGGGGTCCAATTTTTCTCTCTGATTTTCAGAAGGCATGTAGTGCAGATGCCACATCTTAATATTACCTTGAATTAGGCTGTATTTTCTTGCAAATCATTCCTAGAGGCTGCATTCAACTGCCTCCTCCATTAACACCCACAGCTATTCTTGAGGCTGCAGCCAGGAAAGCAGGATTTAAGCACATCTAATTGAAAGAAGCTGCTCCAGAACATTAAAGACTCCCTCTCTCAATCCATATATTTGGAAAACCTATATATACACACAGGGAAGGCCTTCATTTTTCAGACATGTCTGCAACAAAAGCTCTTTTAAAAGGAGCCATCACACCACATGTTCTAGCAGACGTCACTACAACACGGTCTGGAGAAACCCTTTGGAGCTACACGCAAGGTCTGCCCCATCACAAGCCCCCTCAAAGCAAAAGGCACAATTTTGCCAGCAACCCTCTCCTTTCACTCCAGCTGGTTCTCTCCCCTCTTCACAGACTCCAGCAGGAAGTATTTAGCTACATAACCTTTGTTTTAATGCAGACAATGGAAGGAGATTTAAATCTCACCTAGGCTGAATCAGTCCCAGTCATGGAACAGTTAACTCTTTTCAGGTCAGAAAGAACCAAACTCAGTAATTCCAGATACCTGCAGGGTCTCTAACATTGACACATGACTATTTGAAGCCTGAACACTGGCTGTTTTGAACCTCTAACCACTTCAGAGAGTTCATGGCATTTCCATGGCACTGTGACCAGCCAGGCATTGGCAGGGTGACACTTTCCCCCCTTTTTAAATTTTTGTAGGACATGAATATAAGTTGTATACGTGTCACCCAGACGTAACGACACTTCACATTGTGCCAGCAGAGGAAATCAGGTAGATCCCCAAATGCCCCTATTTTCCTTAGGTTTTTCATGTGCAACTTCACCCAGATCGTCCACAGTGCGGGAATGGCCTTTTCCTTGGGGAAGAGCCTGCAGGTTAAGTCAGAGCTTTCTCACCGCAGGCTACAGTCCGGGAGCACCTGGCAGCCAGAGCAGCCTCCCAGGGCGAGCTCTCCTCCCCTAGGACCTGCACCAAAGGGCTGCGGAGGACGAAACACGGCTGTTTGGCACCCTCGCATGGGTTCAAGGATCCAAACACCTGGCTGGGATGCTACACGTGCTTGAAAAAGAGGCTCTAAGGAAACACAGCCCCCATCGAGATCAACAGGCCCACTGATTGATCGGGTACCTAAGTTGTTTTGCCTTGGGAGGCAACATGGATGGTGACTTGGCCCTTGCCAATCAGCCCATCAACTTTGAGGCTAAGAGCAGCCAGCTGTCACTCAACATTGATAGTGTTAGCAAAGGGGAAGAATTTTAACAAATCTTTCTCTATTGCAATATCCAAAAACAGAAGCTTATAAACTACAGCTGCCTCCAGGTTCAGGTCCCTTTTGGGCATCCACTAGTCTGGCTAACCACACAGCCACAGTGCCTAGTGCCGTCTGCTGCCACTGGCCAGTCCCATCACAGCCAGGCCTGTCTGCACCGATCCACAGATCTCCAGATAAGGAGACTGTATCGTCTCTCTAGGAACAAGGATACGCAAACCCTCAAAAAGCTTCAGATCGGTACAAAACGCAGCAGCCCATCTGCCTCACAGAAACGGTTGCCATGAACACATTACTAGTGCTCCGCCACTTCTATTTTTAAAGACACTTGGGAAGCATTTGAAATCACTGGTGATTGTGCTATTTAAGTATCTGGATTGATATTATTTGAGGGCCATATTGATACTTCTCTGTGGGAAAACACAGCACCTGTGCAGGAAAACCTGCCTTTGGCACAGGTGCATTTTAGTATCAACTCCTGGAACCCGACAGGGGAGCACTACACTGACAGACAAGAGATGTTTTTCATGCAGAGCAACGGATACCAAAACTGATAAGATGAGTCTTATCCTCAGAGGACCCTTCGGTGCTACGCTAAGGTGAAGACTTTAAAAAGAGGAAGTTTACGGTTTGTAAATTGCAGCTGCAGTCACCAAAATGCCCATGGTCTAACGCAAGGTTTAAACACAGTATGTGTGCGTAGGAAAAGAGGGTGAAAAAAAAAAAAGGAAAAGACCTGCCTGGGAGAAAATGAAAAACACCCAGAAGAGATCCTCAATCCAGCTGAACATGCTGACAAGCCTTGGACCTTTTCCAGAATGCTCTGAATTCCTGAGAGTGTTGAGTCTCACTGCATTTCAGGCAGGGTCCCCTCTCCGGCAGGCGCGTTGTTCCGGCCCCGGCGAGCGCAGCGCTGGTTGCCCCGTCAGTGCCGGGATGAGGTCCCCGCTCTGGCCGTTCTCCTTCCCTGCCTGGAATCCGCAGGCCCCACAGGCCTCTCCAGCTGCGCGGGGTGGGAAGGTGGATATGCAGCCCGGGATGAAGCGACCTCAGAGCAAGGAGAGGCGGCAAGCAGAGCTTCCAGCTTCTGCTCCAGCTTCATCCAGCACCATTTGGCAACTGGTCGGATACATTATAAACTCCCTGCTCTTGGTAGCAGGGCAGGAGCCTCCTGAGTTACAGTCATCATTAAAAATCTGGGAAGAGAAGGCTCTTCAGAGACACCCCTCTCTTCTGCAACATAGAATTTACTTAACTGGGAGAGAAAAAAAAAAAAAAAACACCTAATTTAGCTTGTCCTATAGGAGGTTCTTAAAGCTAATTCCCCTTCTCCTCATTTACAGGCTCAAAAAAATCACAGGGGGCACCTAGTGCAGATGAATTCACAGAGAGCAAGAGCTGCTGCTCTGCTCAATCAGATCACTTTGTATGCCCCTGGATGGAAAAGGAGGCTCAAACGCACTGCAGAGCAACCACCAAAACCTACTCACACAAGCAGCTCACTGCAGAAAGGCTCCACAGACCTTACAACTCCAAAGGCCCTCAAAGGCTTCTGAAAGTGTTCGATTTCAGAGAAACGATCGTAGATCACCACTCACAGACTTCTAACAGAACATGGCCACAGCATCTATTTCCCTTTAGCCTTTCACCAAATCTTCAGAATTTCAGAAGAGCCAAAGCAGGATCTGGTAGCCTCTCTGTAGGGTAACTCTTCTCTTTATTGGTCCTGGAAATTCACCCTTCTTGCAGTTTCTCTAACTGCAGCGGGGGAAAATATTTGGAAAAGGTCAAATGACTCAATACAACCGAGATCTGCAACGTTCCCAGCAGGAACAGGTTTCCATGTGCTTCCAGTTATGCTGCAGATAGGTTAGGGGAAAGGCAGCAAGCCTAAGAGCCTTCTACGAGGGGATACACAAGCAGGCCAGTCGAGGGGAATGTATGTGTTTGGTTTAAATTACAGATGATTTTGCTGCTGGAACACATCTGCAATCTGCAGCACACCGAGAGAACTGCTGAACCTCAGCCAGCTCGGAAAACAACAACCCATAAGGCTGGCAACGCAAGCGGACTCCAGCACTGCCGGATACAGCCCCCATGCCCAGCAAGGAGACACGGACACTTCCAAGAAGCAGCTCTCCCCATGACACTCTCCAGGCCAGCTCATTTTCTTATGACTCCGGGAAGCAGAGGGGTTAATTTCCTTCCAAGTTCACATACTGTTTGAATTCCTTAGATAAGCTGCTTCCACCAAACCCAAGGATCTAGCCTCAGGGGAGAAAACTGTAAGGAAAAGCTCCTTTGATAGATTTTCTTCAAAAGATTTTTAAAGGTATTCCATGCCCATAGTTTCCATAAGCTATAAATGAGGTTTCACCATGCATCTGGAATTAAAACTGCAATTCTTAGAGCACTTGGAGCAATTCTCTATGACTTCTGTTTGCAAGACAGAAGTGTTTTACACTTGCTCAGTGAAATCACCCATTTCTGGAGAAAGCTCCTCCATACTTAGCGTACAGCACCATAAAGAGAAAAAACAGACCAAACCCAGATTTAGTTCTCAGATAAAAAAAATTACCAACTGGCACAAATGAATACTGTACCTTTAAAAATGAGCAGTCACTTAGGAAAGCAAAAAAACAAGTTTTGAGAGTCACTAAAGGCTGCTTTCACATCTTGAGGCAGAAAGCAAGCAAGCCCAGGCTGTTATGGAATTTGTATTTGCATACTGCTAGGTGATAAACTATGTGCATAGTTGGAAACAAAGCAAGGTTTTATTAGCAATTAGTAGCAACAGGAGGGACAGATTTGTCTGAAGGAGTTAGAAAGAAAGCAAACACTGGCAGGACAACCTTTAAAGGTTGCAAGGCAACAAAATGGTCCCTCTGTGACAGGTCACTTTAAAACAATAATGCGGCTATAAACTTGGAAACTCAATGACATTTGTTCCAGAAGATAAACTGTGTCTTTAATACTGACAACTTTGACTCCAGGCAGCAGTTTTCCCTTGCACAGCAATTTGCAATGCAAAGCAAGCTACTTCCACTCTCACCAAGAGCAAGAGAGGAGGGCAAAGTTGGGAAGGGTCCATCTGCTTAGCCTAGATGCACCTTCCTGCAGAGTTGAGTTTCAAGTCAGGCATGAAAGCAGCAGAGCACAGCTCTAAAACAGCATGTGAAAACTTGGGTCAGGGAAGCAAAAAGAAAGGGAGAGGGGGAAAAAGAAAAGAAAGTTTTCATCCACAAACCCTGATCTCTTTCATGGGTGCAATCCCCCACATCCTCCAAGCCTTTGAAAAATTTCAATCCCGCTCTGCTCAGACCATAGCGAAGCTCAGAGCTCTCCAGCTACATTCTTGCCCCTCTCTGGAGGGCCATGTGGCATGTGCGGCCCTAAAACACAACTATTAAATCACATGAAGGGAGAGGCAAGTGGTAGCCATATGCTGAACCATTCGAATGCAGAAACAAAAGCAGGCAAAGAACAGCCAGGAAGCAAGTTAGCTGCTTACCTGCTGGATAAGCTAGCAAAGTCTCCTCCATCTAGCAGCCTGATTTTGCAGAACAGAACCCCATTCACAAAGGGGACGGCAGTCAGCTCTTCCAGAGTGAAGCTTGTCTGAAATTTGAACTTCTTCTTCTTCATCAGGAAAGCCATGGGCAGATTCAGCGTGAAAAGGCCAGGAATTCCAAATAAGATTAGGGAGGAGCAGCTCAAAACACACACACACAAACAGGGGAATGGCAGTGGTCGTTCCGGGAGCGTAAGCAGGGAGTAAATTCCAGTTCAGTTACAGTGACGGCCCTGCTTCAAACGCACAATCCTCTTCTCTTTGGTGCTTGGGTCTGGCTGCGGGGTCATTGCCACGGCAGGCTTCAGGTGGGGAGGAAGAGCACAGATTATATCCCTGCAACATCTCCAAGGGAAAAAGAAGGGAGAAAAATACGTCCCAGCTCCAGACCAGCAGGAGCTGTCCCAATTAGAGGCTGCAGGGCTCTGTCTCCATCAGATCTCCTCCAGAAGGCATCTCTCATGGGAGGTCATCTTGCATCTCTCTGAAGAGGCCCTAGGTCTGTGCGCGGCTCCCTCAGAAGGCTGCCAGCTTCTACCTCCTCTTCTTGTGCAACTACTTCATGCAGGTCTCTGGGTCAGCCTTTGGGAGGGAAATGAGTAAATTAGTCCCAGCCGCTCTCAGGCTCCTCCTCCTCTAAAACCTGTTTGGATGGATAGCACTGAGCCCAGATTCATACCAGTCTGAAGAGGAATGGCCCCAATTAGCCTGGCCCCAACACCCTCTTCTTCCTCCTCACCTAAGGGGAGCTTCCCTGCTGTGGCTCCCCTCACAGGGTCTGTTTTTGCTAAGCGGTTAATAAGAAATTGTTCTTTTAAACCTATTTTCACCTATCACCTTTAGAAGCAATTTACAGAGCAAGATCAGTCCAACACATAGTCTAACAACAGCAAGTAAAGCAGCCTAGAGAAATGCAGAAAACTGTTTCTTTTCTGTTTTTATAACAGCCCTGACCTGATTACCCAGCACAGCCACCGAATCAGGTCACCCGGCCGCCAAGTCCCGCTGCCTTCCCCAGCGGCGGCTCCGCACAGAGCCGCTCTCCGCGCGTCAGTTTTGGGGCCAGTGACTGTCATTTCCACAGCACCTAAGCCCGCAAGGCCCAAAGCTGATTAGCATCTCAAGAGGACAGGGTTATAAGCAATCCTCACACGGACTACGAATTGGTGGCCGTGAATTAACCCCAGCCAAGCCCCTGCTCCCTGATGGCTATTTTTTTTTCTTTTCCATCCAAGCAGACAGAGGTGCCGTGGAGCGCCCAGGCAGGCTCCTAACTGCCTCATGGCGCCGCAGGAGCCCTGCGAGCCCATGCACTGAGCTGCTGCTCGGCCTCAGCCGCCTTCCAGCCCCGTGCACCGTGTGCCGAGATCTGGAGGGGTCTCAAGCAGCCCCTGGAGTCCCTGGACTGCGGTGAGGTCTCAGCCCGGCTCCTGGACCACGAGCTGCCTCTACTGAGGTCTCAGCCCCCCTCCTTGCCCACAAACCATGCACTGAGCTGCATCCAGGTCTCAGCCCACCTCTGCTCCTCATGGACCATGCACTGAGCTGCATCCAGGTCTCAGCCCACCTCTGCTCCTCATGGACCATGCACTGAGCTGCAGCCAGGTCTCAGACCATCACCTGCAACTCATGAAGCACTGAGCTGCAAGGCAGGTCTCAGATCATCTCTGGGCCTCGTGGACCCCGCACTGAGCTGTGACCAGTTCTCAGCCCATACCCCAGCCTGTGCCCCGAGCTGCTGCCCACGCACTGTCCCGCACCCCGAGCCGCCGCGGGTCCCAGCCCGCATCTCTGCCCATGGCGCGAGCTGCCGCCAGGTCTCAGTCCTGCTCCCAGCCCGCGCACGGAGCCGCGCTCGGGTCGCCTCCCGCTGCCGAGTGCCGGGCTGACCCGCGGCCAGCCCCCATCCCGCTCCCCAGCCGCCCCCCGCGGCCCGGCCCGCTCGCACCTCCTGCCCTCGCCTTGCGCGGCCGCCGCCGCCTCCACGACCGTCGTTCGCCGACACTGCCCGCGCTACGCCAAGTGCGCCCGCTACGCCAATGGCGCAGGCAGCAGCCAGGCAGAGCCGCCGCGACCGCGCTTCGGGAATACCTACCCGACACTACGTAACCCCCCACTTCGCCTTCCTCCCCGGGGAGGGGAGGCGGGCGGCGCCAGCCGATTGGGCAGCGGCGAGGAGGCGGGACGGAGCATCGGAGTGCGGATTGGCTATCCCGGCATTGAGCGGGGCAGGGAGCGCGGGGTTTGGACGGAGGACCTGTCTGTCTGACGCAGGGCCCGCCCCCCAGCCCAGGGGCCCTGAGGCGGCGATGGTGGCTACGCGGGGGTCACCTCAGCGCGTTGGGGGCTCCGTGGCCGCCAGGGCTGCGGCGCCGTGGCGCGGGATGCGGAGGTCCTGGCGGCCGCGCTGAGGGGTTGGAGGGCGCACCTCTCCCACCACCCGGCTGCCGCCTGCCTGCAGGCCCCGGCCGGGCAGGGCTCGACCCGAATGGAACAAAACCCCTCTGCCTCACGAGGCGTTTTCCAGGCGGCGACGCTGTTTGCCTGGTTTTAAAAGTCAGGGTTGCACCCCGGAGCCTCGCTGAGGCACAGGGAGCAGCTGGGGCTCGCAGGGAGGCGCTTTCCCCGGGAGAGTGGTGGCTGGCGAAGCCTGAGGGAAAGCCTGGGAGCAGCCGGCCCTAGGCTGGGCCTTGGCCCCCGGATCCCACATCTCTAATCTTCGCCATCGATGCCACGGCAGTATCGGTGCTCCTGAGTAACTGCACCACAATGCAAACCCTTTCAGGCAAAGCCCAACAGGGAAACCACACCGGAGTCGGCTTGGCTGAGGCTTAAGGGCTAGATTAGACCAAACATTTTGCTCCATGGTGATTCTTGCCCCTGGGTCAGTCAGGGTTTAGGGCTGGGAACACATCTCTCCCCACCCTCGCCGGAGAGGCCGCCGGAGGTCCCACAGGGTTAGGAGAGGCTGTTTTCGAAAGTAGGGGTCAAAGCCCTGCCGTGGGTTGATACCGAGTATTCACAAGTTCACGAGACTTTGGCAGATTGGCTGTTCTTTTGCTTTGTGTTTGGTTTCTTTGGTCTCTTCTTCTGAACTCAGTTTGCAAAATACCTAATATTTGACAGACTGGGGAGGTTGCCTATAGGAGGCATCTGAAAAATCCAGCCTGATCCTGTATACTGCTCGTTCTGCACCCTGGCAGCCACGTCAGTCCATGTTTGGCTTCCATCATCGCTAGCCGAGGGCGCATGATCCTTGTTTGCTGTGTGGGAGGAGGCCTTGTGTTATCTGCTGTGATTCACGCCGATAAATAACCTCCTCGGAGGACTTCTCGCGTTGTTTATAGCAACAGGCCTGAATGCCGAAGTTTACGGAGATTCCAGTCCCCGCTGTTCTCATGCATATTTACTGTGCATTTTTTTTTAATCAAAAACCTCTCTCGGAGAGCTCAGTGTTTTTATAATTAATTGAATAATGTGACTGATGTTAAAAATAAATGGATCTGGAAAAATGCCCAGGGAGCTGCTGAACATTTTGCAGTATAGCAACTGCAGTTGGATTCTCAGGGGTATGTATATTTTCCTAACAAAGGCAGTCTCATGACTCTGAGATTAAATCTTTATTAGTTAGAAATTCACCCTGTTGATTGTTTTTTCTTTGTTGATATTGCATAATTGTTTCTGGACAAATTCATGTTTTTAAAGGGACAGCGCTTTGGTGAACACTTCCTTCGTGCCCTTCCGTCGGGAGAGATGCTGGAGTCAGTGAGGGAGCTGAGCCGCACGGAGGTACCGCACAGGGGAGCCAAGTGCAGATGTCCCCACGATGGTGACCCCACGTCGTGTCCTCGCCTGCGTGCTCCTTGCCCTGAGCCTTTTCTGCTGCCTCTCCCCAAGTGCTGCCACTGCTCCCTCCACGTTTGCTGGCTCAGGGCACCTTATCAGCACTTGCTCATTTATCAGCTTGGGCTCTGCTTCAGGCTGGGTCTTGCCTGTGTGTCCCCAGCAAGGACTGCACCCGAGGAGTGAGCAGGGACAGCAATGGCTTTTCTTGTCTCCAACACTCCTGTTCTACCCCAGACTTGGAGCACTGAGATAAATAAGCAGGAAAGATAAGAGGCAAGATCAGTTCTAAAGGGACAAAACTCAGCGCAGTGAATTGAGACAGGTTCTGCAAAGCAGTTGGAGAGCTGTCTAATTCCATCTCCAAGCCCAGAGGGATTTCAGGTACATGATCCCTATAAACGACATAATCAGTTTCTGCCTTTGGAAAGTATCATCAGATGAATAATACGTTTGTCCTATCAGCCAAATGATGAAAATTTGAAAACCAAATTACACACAGTTGCTGCAACTGTGTAAACACATTAATGGATCTCCTCTATTACATATGTAATAACCCCCATGACAATGGCATTAATGAGCTCTCAGTCTCACCATCTTAAAAAAAAAAAAAGCAAAATACTATCACAGACGCTTTATAAATACAGTATTTGCCCCGTGGGTAGCCAAACACCTACAAACGCATCTGTTCTGTGAACCTGTGCTGGGAGCTGCAGTCAGGCGTCCGCTGCAGGCTCCTTCCCTGGAGCTTCCCGGGATGCAGGAGAGCGTTGGGCGCGGGGCGGCCGCAGCCTCTGGATGCGGTGCATGCTGTGAGCCTGGCCGCGCGGTGCTGCCTGTTGCTGCCTCTCCATTAGACAGGATTATCCTATGATACGGGGTTGCTCCAAGCTTGTATCTTTTCAGCTTAATTTAATAATAGGCTACAAGCTCCACTTTGATCTTTTTTTTTTATTATTATTTACATGTTTAACTGAACTTGTCCTATTAAAGGCCAGAGACTGTTTCACTTCCCATGCCAGGCTGGATTTCCTGTGGGGCATGCAAAGGAAACCCCTGCATGGTGGGTTTCTCACTTGGGAGACTGGGAATCCTGTTATCTGCAGAGAAAAGGGAGCACAGGAATCCGGAGCTGGTGGATTCCTTTCTCCAAGCATGCAGCCTGACCTGAAATTCCTGCTGCCTGGCTCTTTTGTTTATTAGTTTCCAGGTCTTCCCCGTGTTTCTTGGGAAAGCGCGGCAGGGCTTTCCCTTTGCTTCTGGGAAGCCCCAGTAGCAGCTTGGGAGCTACTTGTCCCTTCCAAAATCTTCAGGCCTGAGCCTGCTTTGCCTTGGGGCCTGTCTTGTTTATGGAGCATTGCCCTTGTGTCTGCAGCCCACGTGTCACCTTCAGCTCTGTGGTGGTGAGACACAACACGCTGGCACCATGTTCTCCATGTTTCTGGCTGCAGCCCCCCAAAAAGCTGCTGTCATCCCTAGTTTGGGGACAGAAACGGTCCTTCCTGGCCACTGGGGATGAAGCACCTTGGGGTAGCCTCCCCACAGCACTGGGACCCGAGGGCTGAGGAGCCCAGTTTGCAGGTGGCCTGGCTGTTACTGGCCCCATGAGCTGCACTCTGGAAGCTGATCACTCATGTGAAGCTTCCTGCCAGGTGCTTTCAAGAGAGACAGGGCATCTTAAATTTAAATGCCCAGATTTTCATATTTAAACACAGCAGACCACACTTTTGCTGGTAGTAACCTCTCTGATACCAACAGGAAGACATCAGAAGTCTTTGCCAAATCAGGCTCAGCAAACTTAAAAACATGCTGGAGGAGACAGAGGTAATTGCGATGAATGTGCAGATGATGAAATTTGGTCCCTTTGCAGGGATCAGCTCCCAGAACCGCAATGTAGCTATCGAAGTGCACCGCACATGTGCCATCTGACACATAAACGTGATTTTTATATGATTTTCTATTCTTGGGGTTCAAGAGCTGCAGCAGCGGGAGGAAGAGGCAGGCTCATGGAAGGCCTGGATGAAAACAGCCGGCCCTGGCAGGGCTTCCCAGCGTGGGAGGCCGTGGAGGAGGCTGCCTGGGTGCCCGCGCTGCGTCTGGACATGCAGTGCCACCTCCTGGAAAGCTGGGGCCGAGCCGCACATGCCGCAGCCAGGCTCCCCAACTGGATTTCTGCTCCTGGGGAAGCCTGAGGTGCTGCGAGGGCTCAGGCTGCTGCAAGTTCAGCTTTGGAGGCACTCATGACCTCCACCGCAGCGACCGTTCCGCTTCTCCAGCACTTTGGAGTTTGGACTTTTTGCGGCCCCCTTTTCTTCCTTCCTCCCCAAGTTTGATGACCTGCACATGAGCCACAACCAAGCCCCTAATCATGGGGCTTGCCCCATGTTTAAAATGTTGCTACATCGTTTTAATGAGACAAAAATGCCTACATGGAATCTCTACCTGAATGCTAGTGGCTTGACTGAGCTCTGTATTTATCCAGAAAAGACAAGAAAATGGCCAGTTCAAAGGGCAAAGCATTTACTTGTATGAAACAGTAAAAAAGCTTAAGTGTTTAGTCACTGAAAAAAATAACACTGCAATTTAAACCAAAGGCCGGTACTTCATCCATCATTTTAAGCATATCCAGAGCAGCTGAATATTAGTATACTTTGGTAATCTATCATACACAAGTGCCTCAAGGTAAGGCTGTAAAAGCTATTATATGTGAAAAAGTCCATAATTATGTAAATAAAAGGCCAAAAAGCTCACAAACAGGAGAAAAAATTACCACAGCACATGGCTGTGTGCAGCTTTCTTTGCTGCCTGAATACTCTCTGTTGCAAACTTGTTTTCACAAAGCAATTTTTGCCCTGGAGCAAGATGAGGAACTGAAACATCCTGTTTACCAAAAATGTATTTTTTTTTTTATTAAAATTTGCATTTGTAAAGGAGAGTTCATTGCACAAATGAGGTAAAACAAAACGTATGACATAGTCTTCAGCTTTAAAAATAAATTTAAATTGAGCAACTGATTTGATTCTGCAAAGTCTTGTTCAGAGCCAAGCGGTTCAAGGGCAGACTCTGATGCTGCCCTGACTTAGCACGGAAGTGCTGGTGGGAGAGGGTCAGGAATCTTTCATGGGACAACCGTGTCACCTGCTTCTCCATCAGGAGCCAAGATTTGCGAAGGAGAGGAGATCAGAACAGGCCAGAGACATGCAGCGGTAGCCAGGTCACCTGCTGCTCTAACCAGGGGTCTCCCAGCACATTCCTCCATAAAAGACTCTGTAAAGTTGATAATTTGATTGTGCGAATTTAACCTCTCATCAGTCTTTGCTCACTGTCTCCTCAGGCCTTGAGATTGGGCAGCAAGCAGATACCAGCTCTAAAAATGTTCCATTTCAAAAGCAACACCTGGCCTAACTGGGACACAGTTTGCAATGCATGGGCAGAAAAGTTACATTTTTCTCTTCCTTTTTTTTGAGGTCCATTTCCATGTACATACAAGTTGAGCTCATCACTAAAGTCGGCTTGCTTTAAAGTTTACAAAGTCACTGCAAGTCTGTAACAATCACATTTACCATCTTACGAAATTAAGCTTTCTCCTTTAGGATCAAGCCCAATAGTTGAACACCTCAAAGAGAGAAGTGGCTCAAAATGTTGTTCTCCAGAAGAAAACAGACGAGGCGAAACCCAGACCCATTTCTCAGAACACAAGGCAAAGTCAACTAGCAGACTAAGAACTGCTTAAGTTGTGTCCGGCTCCTAAAAAGTACAAAACAAAAAACTCCCCTCCCCTCCCCAAAAAAGTAATGCTCCCAAATCCACAGAAACTCCTAAATAGAGCCTGCTGGGAATTCCTGCTTGGCTGAAGCTCTGTGGTCCAGGTTCACTTTGATGGATTAAGGTATTAGAGATGCCCAACTGCGCAGGCCTGGAAGGAGACGGAGCTTCACCTGTAAACCCATCTAAATGAAATTCAGACGTGTCGTTGTGCATTCACTCCTCTGAGACAGCTAAAACGTTGCTTCTGATGCACATCCCAGCACAGTATGTAGGAACCAAAGTTTTTTTTTTTTTTTTAGCACCTCTAAGTTCAAAAGTGAAACGTTTTCACTGTGGCCAGACAGAACAAGAGGCGTACGCACTATTTTAATCCCATTCATACCCTCAGGGGATGTGGGTGGGATTTAAACTGTATAAACTAGGTGCTGGTCTTCTGCACGGGCTGGATTTCATGCTCCAAGGGCAGCATCCACAAACTCTTAGCAGAGAGAAAAGGTTGTAGCCCCTCAGGTACCACATTTCCAGTAGATGTTTTCAGCAAAGGACAGAAAAGCTTCACTACCCTGCGCTACAGTTTGTGTTAACTGACCTGGCAGCTTCAGTACTGGGATATAACAGGACCCTCCACATTAGAAGTCAGTTAAAGGCTACAGATCTTGAGAGAGAAAGAGAGAGGTGTCATATTTAGGAGAGGTTTTTTTTTTTTTTTTAAACTGAAATAAAAAAATAATCGTCTTACTTTATAAACCTGTTTTTTAAGGAACTAAAACAATCAACATTACGCCCCTGCTTTGTTACACACCCTGCTACCACTCTGCACAATGAGTCTGAAAAGGCAGATTAGCATAAGGTTAGCAGAGAAAGCTGTTCATGCTCAGCATTAGACTCCAAGGGGAACCATTTCGCATGGACAAGAGCTACCACCCTTGGACTCCACGTATCCACCAGCAGCACAGGCAGTTTTCCCAGGAAAGGAGCCTCACCAGTGTTTCTCTCATTGGATAATGCCATCTTGCTGCCCGGCGTGGCCGGGGTCGGCAGTCACGGAGGGACTGGGCGTGTTGCTCTGCAGAAAGCGACGGAAGTCTTTGATCATGGGGCGCAGGACCTGGATGAGGGCGCTCAGCGCGGCCTGCGTGCCCTCCATGGCCTGCGCCTGTCGCTCCTGCGCGCACGCCTGCACCTCCTGCGAGCGGCGAATCATCTGCAGCAGGTCGTTCTGCTGCTCCAGGTGCTGCGCAATCTCCTTCACGTGCAGGTTGGTCACTCGCTGCTCCTGCAAGAGCTTGGCTGAGTTCAGGGCAATCCGGCTTTTCAGCTCCTGGGGTTTGGCGGCCACTTCGTGCTGATGCGCCATCATCTCCAGGGGGGCTTCGGCCGTGACCGTTGCGGGGGCCTCTGTCGTGCAGTACTCTACAACCCCGTCCTCCAGGCTGTGGTAGGTCGTCTCTGCAGGAACTGGGAACAAAAGAGAGAAAGGGCGTAACAAGTAGCTGTAATAGGGGTATTTTTATCTACAGGCCTATTCAATGAATATAGCAGGACTTTATTGCCTGTTCAGTGAGATAACATAGACTGAACACGGAATGCCCCAAACGACTGGTTGAGGCCAACTCCACCCACCCTCATCCGAGCTCCCTTCTGGGCTGTGCAGACCAGAGTCCAAAGAACAGGCCACGCAAAGACCATCCAGACAAAATCACTTCTCAGCCTTGGATTCAGAATGATCTTCCCAATCGGCATTAACCAACTGTTGCCCTGGGGAAAGGAAACCCCATGGCATTCACTGGAAAGCTGGCTCTTTCCTGGGGCAGAGGAAGAAGCCGGTCTTGGAGAAGCTTCCCCCTCTGCTCTTGTCCCCTGAGATGGGGCATAAGCCTCAAGGTTCAAAGGATACTCGCCCTCCTTGTCCTTGTGGCCAACCCCAGCTATCAGAGCTCACTTGCACTACGTGCGTATCTTGCAGCTGCTCCCCTAGAGCATTTTGGGAACATCCCCTAGGACATTTTGGGAATGTCCCCTAGGACATTTGGAGAACGGCACTTTCATTACACAGATAGAGAGGTTTCCTTTCAACAGGGGCTTCCCTGCACAAGGCCCAGGACCTTCCAGCTGAGCCAGGAGCACCTCCAGCGGGGGCAGCACTCACTCTGCGTCAGCGTGACAGTGGTGGCCGAGGTGGCGATGGGAATCTCGGTGCCGTCCCCGGCGCTGCAGTCGCCGCTCGGCAGGCTGATGATGGTGGCCTCCCCGAGCAGGTTGCAGATGCGCTGCTGCATGGGCGTGAGGATGACGGGTGCCGCCGCGGCGCCCGCGGCCTCTTCGCTCTCGGGCCCGTTGCCGCTGTGGCCCTCGCCGCCTCCCTCCATGGCGGCGCGCACCAGGGCCACCTTGCGCCGCACCTCGGTCTTGAGGTCGGACCACTTCTTCTTGACCTCGGGCAGCTCGCGGTGGCAGGTGGCCACGGCGTTGACGCGGCGCAGGATGTCGTGCCAGGCGGCCGCCTTGGCGGCCAGGGGCACGCCGGCGTTGAAGTGGTTCACGAGGAGGTGCTTGCCCCGCTCCAGCTCCTCCACGATGATCTCCACCTCCCGCTCCGAGAAGTTCATCTTGCGCTTCTTGGCGGGGGGCGCCGGCGACGACGCCATGGCCGGGCGCGGGGGGACACCCGCGGGGGCG
>VZSV01000103.1:75854-102939 GCA_013398735.1 Nothocercus julius
GGAGCGGCGGCTCCGCGCCCTCTTCCAGAAGCTCGACGTGAACCGCGACGGCGCCCTCTGCATCCACGACCTGGCCGAGGGCTTGGGCCGCCTGGGGCTGCACCGCACCGAGCTGGACCTGCTGGTGAGTCGCGCCGAACCCGCGGCGGCACCGGTCCCCGGCGGCCCTGCAGGGAGGCGGCGGCCGCCGTTGCCCTCCTCGCCTCCCGCTACCTCCCTGTGCAGCGGGAGGAGCCACCCCCTTGCCCGCTGCAGACCCGTGTGCTCGTTAGATGGCTAGGGCTGAGCATGGAAACCTTCTGCTTGCACGAAAATAGCCCCCAAGGCCTCCCCTTCCCCCGGGTCTGAGCAGCAGGATGCTCCTGTGCTCATCTAAACCTTTAAAATAAGGGCAGGGTCGGTGTCCAGGGCTTGTGCTCAGGTTGTCATGCAGCTTCCGTTGTATTTCCTCACTTTGGCACCGCATTCCGACTCGTGTAATCCCAATACAGCTTACCCGAGGCAAATTCCCTTCCCTATTGCTTTGAAGGGCTGCACGCACCGTGAGGATGGGAAGGCAGCAGTGTTAGTGTGGCGTGCATGGGACGTGTGCCAAAGAGGCTTCCTGCCGGCTTGCTCCTTCAGCGTTGGAAGCCGTGCTCTTCTGTGGCCCCGCGGCTTTGCCAGGTGCTGCTGTATGGGGAAGAATCCAGTTTTCAAGGCTCAGAATAGATAATTCTATAATTCTAATTAGTGTAACTAGCCCTGTAGGACTCAGGGTAGTCTGTTTGTCTTCAGTGCACACCTCTTCTCTGCACTCTATGGCTTCTTTGTAATTGTATGTGTGTCCTCGGTCAGTAACACCCCAAAAGCCATGGAGACAGACAGAGATGACTGCTTTCCGAGTGCCGAAATCTGTCAGGAAGGAAGCAGTTTAGGGATAACTTTTGAGCCACAGAACAGACATCTAATTAAACTTCTTTTTCTCCCTGTGCTGAGCGTGGTGATCCAGTTTGTTTGAGTGGCTGTAACTGTAACATCTATCCTTTCCAAAGCTTCTGGTTGCTTTTTGACTTTGAATTCCCCGCATCTTAAATTTAACCTTTTTTTTTTTTTTTTTTTTAAATTTGGGGGAGGGCGGGTGGCATTTCCCTTGCTGCTTTTAAAGTATGAGTTTTTTGGCAATCTGAAGATCTTGCAAGTGGTTTAGTACTGTTGTTTCTAAAAACACTGGTAGTGCCATGCTGATTTTCTGCCCTGGGTGCTTTGGTAAGGAAATATGACTGTAATATAAATTACCCATGCGTGACCTGTGAAATGTTGACTTGCCGCCACTTGTGGGCCCTGAATCCCTTAACTCCAACAAAAGTCTCGGCTGCATCCACTGGAATGCCCTGTGCTTATGTCTGCGTGCCTGTCTCAGCTTGCAGTCCCTTCCCGGGGGTGTTATTCAATCTGGCCTGACATTTTCCAGCCCAGGAGGATGTACTAGGAGGGTATGAACCTAGATGCGTTTTACCTGTCCAGCAAATACTTTCTTTTCTCGCTAGCCAAGCTCCAGGAGCAGCAGAGGGGAAATGTTTTGCAGGGATTGAACCCGCCCCATCTTGGCGAAACACTGGATGCTCCTGGTCTCCCTGTTCTTCTGCTGAAGCCCCTGAATGTCAGGATTGTCCCTCTCTCCTTTACTTCTCTCTGCTCTTTTCTGAGCCGCATTTATCCTTCCTGCTCTCTGGCGATGCAGGAAGTGGCTGGTTGGATGCAGGGTGTTCGTAAAATGTTGGTGTTGCAGAGCATCCTGTTCTGCAGCATGAGATGCAGCTCCTAAAAATGAGGATGCAGAGTTCAAAACTTCTAAGTTCTACTTTGACCTGTGAGAGCAAAGCTCTAGAGAGCTCGCTAGAAAACTTCCGCCTTAACTTCTAGGGAAAAATGAATAAACTTCCTGTTTCCCAGCAGTTCTATTATTAAAACATTCTTTTTTCTCCTTTTGTCCCCCATCCTTAGCTAGCAGTGATGTTTCAACCATGGAGGTAACTAATGTGAAGTCATATTCACAAAATTACTAAAGACTCAAAATGAAAAGCTCTCTGATAGGCATGGTCTTCGGAGACCAACTTAGCTTGTGATTAGTAAAATACTCTGTTACTCTATGGCTCTGGCACCTATTTTCTTTTTTTTTCCTTCCATGCAGGAGTTACATTCTAGTGTTTCGGAGACAGACTCAGAAAATATTAGGCTCAAATGTCAGGTTATCACTGATCTTAGCTGCAAGCTGCTAATCTCTGCGTCAGTAGGACAAAA
This sequence comes from Nothocercus julius, assembly GCA_013398735.1. Taxonomy (NCBI): domain Eukaryota; kingdom Metazoa; phylum Chordata; class Aves; order Tinamiformes; family Tinamidae; genus Nothocercus; species Nothocercus julius. Next base: position 78,138 of record VZSV01000103.1, read on the forward strand.
GTCCTTGTGGTAACAATAATAGTTTTGGCCTGCAACATGAAAAGAAAATGAGCAATATTTTGGCCCCTTCACTATTTTCAGCACTTGATAGCGCTTTCCAAGGTAAAGTCTTTTGCAGGGCTCTTGGAAAACTGCTGTTTTCTGTTTCAGAGGTGGCTGTCAGTGGTGGGGGAGAGAATAGGGTTGTACATAGGTGTCCTTCACGGTGGAATTTGCTTATGTAAATACATATATTTTTTTAAACCATGTTGTTATTGTTAAACCCCTGGACAAATATGGAATACCAAATCAGTATGCCTTCTAAAGAAGCACTTGTTTGCACTGGTTAGCACAAAGCAAATAAGATACTTTGCTTTGTTTGAGAAGTAAAGTGATAACCAGGTGAATTAGTCTTCCTTGTTATGCCATGTAAAGGGATGCTTCTGTGCTACTTAATTTCATCTACCTCTGAAATAGTGTCTCTTGTTAATACTACTTTTTGTCTTCCCTCATGAAAATCTTCATGTAGTCTTATAGAACTGAAAATACCCAGTTAATGGAAGTCTGGCTGGTTGAACCTGGACCATGTTTTCTCCATCACAACTAGAAGTGTTGTGCTTTTAAAAGGCTGCCCCATTAACAAAATGCATGACAATGGTATTTGTGTCTTTGCTAATATAATTGTTTTCCTACTGCTCCTAATTAACTGCAGGACTGGAGTGCTATTCTAAGGCCTCACCTTTGCTGCAGAAGTTCCAGACAGTTGAACTGGTGGAGTTGATCCCAGCTCTCTAGACACAGAGCGAAGTGGCGTGCTGGCTCTGCCGTAACTGTTGGTGGTGATGCTCAACATCTTCTGTTCTGGACTGTTTCTCTCTGCCCTAAGGAGCAGAGCAACCATCACCCTTGTCTCTTTTCCTTTGTAACTGTCCCTTTGCCTCTGCTGTAACTTTGGTGTCCTCTTTGATCTTACGATACTTTCTCCTCCTGAATTCATGTATGTGACTGTGCTGCCTTCATGCCACCTTCATCCCAGCATTCCTATATGAAACTACCTCAGCTGCCGTTCTGAAATGGCCACATGGGCTTTCATCTCTTCTTTCTCTGCCTGCTATGTCCTCCTTGATCTTTGAGGTCCAGCTGTCCAGATACCTGTGCGAGTTGTGCTGTTCGCTTTGCACGGGTGCTGGAGAAGGAAGCACTGCTGCAACCAGGTTCTGCAGGGCTCTATTTGCTTCAGGCTTCTCCTCAGAATGACTCTGGTTTTAACATGTGAAGTTTTTAAAGTTTCCACTCTCGCAGAACATTGCATCTGTGCTGTTTTCTGTGTCAGGTTTAGTTAGCTCTTTTGCAAGTGCCTCCACAATGGATAGACTCTTGAGATGTTTTCTTCCAGAGCAATAGCAAATGGTAAAAGATTTAATTTTATTTCTAATAAATTATTTAATTTCTGTCATACCTCTTTGTATATCTACCTTTTAGACTCTCTTTCTGTAACTATTTTACTCTGTTTTTTGGGGGCATACTCTGTATTAGTGATACTATGCATAACCTACTAAAATTCTCAGCAATTATAAGGGATAGAGGAAATGGAGAACCTTATTCTGTGCTATGCCTTGACCTGCTTTCCATTCACAATCATCTGGAAGCAAATGATTATGCCTATAAGAGAAGACCTGATTTTTAAATCAAGTTTAAGAAGTATTTTTAGAATGAAAGAATAAAATTCACACATTGTCAGGCTGAAATCTCTCTCAAATGCTGTATACGCTTTAATGCAAGCTCTTTAGTGCCTCACATCGTGCTGGGGCAGTTGTGGAGCTCATAATTTTATCTTTAAGGGTTGAGTAACGTATGGTCAAAATCAAACAATTGAAGCAGTGTCTCCTTTGGAAATCCCAGCTGACAGACACCTTTCTGTTGTAAGATATTTGCCAGCAGCTTCTCAACCACATATCTCCTAACTTGTCCCAAGGGCCTAATTTCATGCCCTGAACCAGTTTTGAAAGCAGTATCACCTTGTATTAATAGCGTTACGCATTTGTGTGTAATGTGCTTTAAAATACAAAGCCAGAAATGCTGTGTTTGCTGGGTCTGTAGGGAATGGAGGCCTACGCTTGGTAAGTTGTGAAATGTGTGGACTGATGAAGGTCCTTTCCTTGTGCACTGGGGAGACAGGGTTGGAGCTGAGTAGAATCGTCATGTTTATGTTCCTGTTGTAGATGATGCCTTTAAATTAGTGCTAACTAGGGGAACTGGTGCGAGTTCTGTGCGAATATTGTTGACTGGGGTTTGCTAAAGATGCAAAATGAACTTCTTGTAATCAGTCAAAGGGGTTCTTGGCAGTAACTGCAAAGGCTTTGTGAAGAACCCCAGTGCCTGGCTTTGGCATCAGTAAACTTTCCAGCTACAGTGTCAGTTATTAATAGACTTGGCCAGTAGCTCATAAAGCTCAGACTTGCCAGGCTACAGGGCTGCCCTGTGACAATGGCTGTCGGGGACAACAACGTCACATTCTGGCTGTTTGTACTGACTGTTATGTTGTCACCTGGCGGTCTTTTGTGGGGGGACTGCTTGGGAGGGAGGCCAGAGACGAGGTCCAGCAACAATGGGAGTCTCCAGTGTACCCAGTGTTCAAAGGCATGGACACGAAGTGAACTTTTACGTGCAAATTTACACAAGAACAGCTCATCCTTGCCTCATCAGCATGGAAGGTAATGTTTGCAAGTGTAGCTTTATCCCTGTGTACATCCCTGTAACTCCTGAGATATGCGGTCCTGAACTGCTCTTCCAGGATCAGCCTCTGTTCTGTCTTGCAGCAACCTGGAGAAGCCTCATGGGGCTCATTTAGTTGAGACCTTTGTCCTATTTACAGGCAATAATAATGAGTTAAGGATATGGGTCTGACCTTTGTGGGATGTAGCTGCAGCTTTGGCTCGAGTGTATCAGTTAGAAATGGTGACAGCGTGCAGTGAGAACCTGTTTTGCAGAAACGCATCCTGTGTGTTGCTGGCATGGTCCTGTAGCGTTACGTTCCTGCAGGACAGGGTATATTCGCAATTCTGTAGTGGAGGGAATGGCTGTAGGATAACTTGGTTATTCTGCAGACTGTGGGTGAAAGGAAACAACAGAATCCTTGGTTGATGCAGTAATAAAATTGCATGAGCATTATTCAAAGGAGGTGGTCTCATATTTGGAAGCCCTGCCAAATGGGACCCTTGTGGTTCTGTGCTCTCTGCTGCATATGCTACAATATGTTGTTGGGAGGGGAAAAGGAGGAGGCATCTTTCTTTGTCAGACCTACTTGCAACAAATGGTAAATGAGGCTTTGTTCTTGTTCATACTCTATCGCTATATTTGTGCCTCTGAATGTGGGGCATGAACACACTTTAATGACACTCCAGGCTCCTTCTGAAGGAAGGGAAGGTGGCTGTGGTGGCTGACATCGATGTAGAATGACAGTGGGGAGACGTTTTAGTGTTCATAAGTTACCTGTCACAAGCTATGGGGGAGTTTTGGGCAGTTAAAGTGGTTCAGAGTGGAGAATTCTGCGGTAAGAACTTGAACAGTCAGGTGATGAGCTGCATGGGAAGGCAAAGCTATTTGCTCCCTGCACCTACCTTGCCAAGCAAGGGTTCTGGGAGAACAAGGAGCACGTTGAGCGAGCTTGGTCCCAGGCTGGAAAGAATCATGTCACACAAGCTGTTTTCCTTGTGTTTGGCCCTTCTCAGTATGTGGCATGTGCCTATTTCACTGCTTGGTGTGACAAGAAGATGACTTGGGTGATTTCTGAGTATTAGGGATGCCCTTTCTCTTGGTCTGTCCCCAGTTCTTCATGTGATCTGATGTGACCTTAGTAGGGACTAACTGTTCTGGCCTCTGGCTGTGTATTCTCCCCCTGCCTGGTTTGCTATCTTGGTAGCTGTGTATTTGGCAGTGGCTCTTGACAGCCTTAATTTATCAACTGCAGTAACTAATCACTTGTGCCAGGGTTCCTGTGAAGAGATGACCCGGGTTTCTTTGTAGTATTCCCCGAACTATGCTTTGCGTCACCTTAATACATTTACATAGCTGAACGTTACTATACAGTAATTGTATAAGCAGCAGTGGCCAAGATATCAAGATTTTACTGAGTGATGTCAGGAACACGCTGCAGGCTTTGCATCCACTCCCACAGAGTGGAAAGTTCTTGTGTTATGCAGAAATTACAGTTAAAAAGATAAGAGGTGATTTGAAAGAGTCACTCTTGGCCCGGAGCAGGTACGGGGAGCGGGGCTGGTATCTCTGGGTTGCAGATGGGCCCTTCTCAGGGTGTTTCCTGGATGACTCTGAAAGCAGATGAGTCACCGCTGATTCCTGCGGGGTCACTTAAGGAACTTGAGACTGCGACTGCAGTGGCAGTTCTTCCTGCGCTGGAGGAGGAGGAGAATTGCGGCTTCTCTAACAGCTTCCCGTTGCCTCCCCCTTTTCAGCCTCCCTCCTGCATTTTTTAAATGTTAGCTCATTGTCTGGTGATGAGACTCACATTCTTGCTGAAAAACACGTTGATGCAAAAGTCTTCTAGAAACCATCACTAAAGCAAATAACCTGAGACTGAATTTCCAGCTTGTTCTATGAGGCTGGGAAGGGAAAGTGGCTGTTTGAAAGCCCCATGTCAGACTAGACAGGTAGCAAGATGCCTGAACACCATACAAAACACACAGTCTTTCTACACAGCAGGACCTTCTTTTGACAGTTTGCAGTACGGAGAAAAATCTGTTTTTAATTAAGCAAAACACATCATTCGCTTGCTCTTTCCTTTTCTCCTTTGTCTCTGCTTGAATAGATTGCGTGACTTTGTTGGTATCTCCTCCTACAGATACCTAATGAATATCCAATCTGATGGGGCAGGATTGGGGGGGCAGCTGACATAGGCATGTCTGTCTCCAGAGTCTGGTGTGCTGGCCGAGTGCTGCTTTTAAGAGCAGTTTTGGTGCTTTTGTGGCTTGAATCTTGAACTAGACTCATGGAAACAGCTGGACTCAAAGGGCTGCATCTCTCCTAATGAAGTCTAGTTTTGACAAGCTGTTCTGTTGAGGCCTATAGTCTGTTCATGATTTCAATAAAATAAGTAAATTTTTGTTCATGATAATAGTGCAGGTGCTGCTTGCTCTATTTGTTGCCTTGGTACCTCTGGGTACCAAGGGTAGTATTTTTGTATAAATTCCCTCCAGCAGAGCAGTTGCTTTTGGCTATAACTATCTTGCCTTTACTAGTTTTATTGTTCTGACCTAATAAAACTCCTCACTTGGTTAAAGACACGCTTGCTTCTAAATATGTTTAAGAAAGTCTGTGTGTCCTTAAGGAGCTGTGTGGATTAGTGCAGTGGGAGAATTCCTTTGAGGTTTCCTTCTGTGAGGATAATGGCTGAGGAAGCCCTGCTGAGTTCCTGCTTTAATTGCACTCTGGGCATGTAGTTTCTTGCACAGACGACCCGACACTCATGCAGCTGTTCTCCTGCGTGACGTGTTAGGTTTAGTGGTGTGCATATGGCAGGGACCCCATCTCTCTCTGTTCATGTGGAGATTGCTGGGCCTAAAATAGTAATTTTAGGTGGTTTAGCAGCTCCTCCTGAGCACCAACCCATCATTAAGTGACCGGTGAAGGCAAATACGATATCCCACTTGCTTGGCCTTTTTCATTTGGGCTTGTGCTCAGAGCCAGTCTGGCTACCTGCTGCTGCTGCCACCCCAGTGGGCAACTCTTGTGCCCTTTCCACAAGCTCTGATGTTTTTTGGAGCCATTCCAATGAGCAGAGTCAGTTTGTTACCTCAGTGGGAAGCTCTGTGTTTTTTCGGCTGGGTTGGTGAGGTAAATCTGCTCCCAGGAGTCTCAGACGTGTGGAAGCAAGGTAAAGCCAGGGGCAAACTTGGTGAGGATGTATGAGACATCTGCAAAAGAGCAGTAATAGGATCTGTTTGCGGCTTCTTGTGAAACTATAGCCTTAGGCTGAGAAAAATCTGATTTTGAAGAGTTGTGCCCAGTTTAGAGAATCAGCTTTGTTCCTCGTTTGGCTTTACAGGGTTAGAAACTTTAATCTAAAATATCAAATTAAGGGATCTGACTCACTGCATTTTGAAATATTTAACGCCTGTGTTTATGGCTGTGATAACTGGCAACAGCTCAGAGTAACCAAGGCATGAGGATACTTGATTCCCTTCTAACTGTCCCTAAACCTGGGCTGTTGACCCCATCTCAAGCAGGGCTGCACTGTGCCACTCCTGAGAGAAAGGAAGGGCATTTTCAAGCCTTTCATCTCCTGCCTTAGCTCCTGTAATGCTGGAAATGTTCATGTGTGTTGCAATTCATGTTTTATTATTTTTTTGTCAGCTTTACAGTTGTTGGGTATTACATGCAGACCTTATAGCTAAACAATATTTTTCTCCTGAGTAATTTTGCAGAAGAATTTTTTTAATGTGAAGTCTTCTACATTCTTGTCTCTGGCTTTTTCCATTACTGGGGCTGGTCAATAGAATTCAGCAGTACTGAGTACCAAGAGGTATCCTCATGTCCTTCCTCTCACGTTTATTGCAAAATGGGACTGCTTAAAGCTGCCAGGAGTTTGTTGGTTTAGAAAAGGAGCCCTTGGTGCCTCCCACTGATGTGGGCAGCCCTGGGTTAACGTTCCCCAGGGTGCCCTCCTCGGGGGGCTGAGTGTTGGCGGAGTCTCTGCTCACACCGAGACCTGGCCACACTGCCGGGGACCTGGAGCATCCTGCAGGTGCTCCGGGACAGTGGGGCAAACTGTGGCACTCGCAGAGCTTCGGGGACGTCGTGTACCCTGGGTTGCAGGGCAATATATCCACATGCTCTTGTGCTTGATTCGCTGCTTAGGTAATTCTGCGTTTTCCTGTGCAGTTAAAGGCCCCATCACTGGATGCCGCTGTTGGGCTAGCGGGCAGCAGTTCCAGCGTTAAGGTCTTGCATGGATGAATAGCAATAAGCGAACGTGGCTGCTGCCAGCCAAACAGCAGGAGGATAATGCAGCCCAACACGCTCTCCGGGTGATGGACGGCTCTATAATAGGCCAGAGGGAGAGGCTGCAGTTGGAGGTTAATTAAGGCGCGGACGGGAAAAGCCGGATTCTCTCCGGGGGGACCATCTGCGGCTCTAACAAAGAGCCGCCTCCAAGCTGCCCAGCAGGTCCCGAAGTGCTCTGGGTGACCCCCCACCCCGTGCTGGTGAGTTGCCCCGGGGCTACGGGTTGCGCATCGGGGCGGCCTCCCCGACCGCCTCCCGCGCGTTCCCGCGCAGGGCGCCTCCCGCGCGCTCCCGCCAGCGCCGCGCGCCGGCACCGCCGCGTTGCCGGTGACGATTGGCTGCATCCTGCTGCAGTGGGGACGCAGCCCGGCGCCTCAGCCCGGCTGCTCGCTCCGTGTGCCGGTAGGATGAGCTGGCGAGCGCAGGTTGCTTGGCAGCTCTGAGCAGCTTCTCTCGCAGAAGGGCTTTTTTTTATTTCTATTTTTTTTTTTCCTGCTTTCCTCTTAAGCGCATCATCTCGGCGGTTCGGCCCAAGCTGTCTCCAAACATCTCGGCTTCTCCGTGCCAGAGGGCTCGCGCTTTGTCTCTTGCCACCAGATTTCCAAGGCTCTGGTACAATGAACTGCTTGTCAGGCCAGGCACGACCGCGCTAGCAGCAATTTCCAAAGGCAGGAAGCAGCCGCAGGAGCGCTCTGTAAAGAATCCGAGCCCGTGGAGTTGCTGGGCTGAACCTCCCGCTGGCTGCCGTGCCGCTTCCCAGCTCGGTAGTGCAGTCCCGTCGGCCCCGGCAGCAGGCAGCTCCCAAGCGCGCCGTGTTTCCCTGTCCGGGATGCTCCCAGGAGCAGCAATGCTGCGGACCCTTTGGCATTTTCTGTCTAGCTTCCTTCCCAGGGCCGCGTGCCAGGGTCCTGCAGATGAAAAAGAGGATGAGGCCAGAAACACCACCCCACTTCCAGGCCCCGGGGAGAAAGGGCCAAAGATGTTGGGGAAGCCACAGGACAGAGGGACTGATCCCACTGAAAGGAGACCAACTATCCTACTGGTGGTTGGACCCGCAGAGCATTTCCCAAAGGTAACGGGATATCCAGGGGGCCTGAGCAGCATGTGAGAGTGGTGCGGCAGGTTGGGGGCGTGGGGGGAGCGCACAAATACCCCCCTGTTGGTGTGTGTGCACGGGGGCACCGCGGGCGATGGGGAAAGGGGCAGGGTCTGCTGCGTGCGCTTGCTGGGAGGGCAGATGTGGGGGGGACTGGTGGGATGACTAAGAACAACAGTGACTTGGCCTGCCAGGCGCGATGCTTAAAGGACGGAATTGCTTTTCAGGGGCATGAGGGAATACGTTGGGTTCTGACGCTTCCTTAGTCACTTGTTAGAAGTGTAACTGAGACGGCAGGGAACGATAATGCGGGTTAGCGGGGAGTCCCACCCCTGCGCTGGAGATTGGCGAGGGATCAAAAGAGCTCCGAAAAGGTTCTAGACTTGGTCCCTGGCAATTCAGCCATCTGGAAATCCCGAGGAACCAGGATGTCTTGAGCAAATCAGTAACCGTCGGTGTGCTGTGAGTGGCCCGGCCCGACGGAGGGGAAAGCCTGTCCCCGGGGAGCGTTCGGAAGCGCCCGAACGCGCGGGGAGCTGGCGCCTTCCTGAGGGCTGGGAGAAGGGGGACGTGCTGGGGGAGCACAATAGGAGGGGAAGCAGCTCCAGGGCTTTGTCTGGGGCGGAACAAAAGCTGCTCAGTTTAGTGCCTGCAGTCGTAGTACAACATTGACTGAGGCTGGTTTGTTTCCGCTGGGGAGGCGACGCTGTTTGGCCCTCCGAGGCCGGGGCTGTTGGTGGTGACCGTGTGGTTTATGAGCAAGGGTGTTACCTGGGATTAGGGGGGAGAGTGAGGCGTAGCCCTGCAAGCCCGGAATCACGTTATTCCCGCAGCCTGGAATAATAATGCTCTGGGAGGGACCGCAGCAGCGGTGATGGTGGGTGACTTGCAGGATCCTGCTTATCCGACAGGGAATCGGGTGTAGTTGTTGCCGTGAGCTTTCTTCCCAAAATGGGGCCGGGCAGATTCACGTCGTACGCGGACTGAAGTCCTCCCTGCGGGTAGTTTGTCTGGAAACGGGCAGGGTGGCGTTTCACATCGTGGGGAACGAAAGCCACTCCCTGCCTCAATCCAGCCAGGGGGATTTTGCCTTCATCACCACACTAGCAATCAGCACCGGGTGTCCCCTCCAAAAGAGGCGGGTGTGCGTGGTGGCGGGTGTGCGTGGTGAGATGAGGAGCACTCCTGCCTGCCGAGGTTGAGAAAGGAGAGAAGCTCAAGGAGCCGAAGGAGCCTCTGATGAAAACTGTGGAAGAGCGGGGCTGAAGATCTCGTGCCCCTTCCAAGGGGAACAAAGGCTCTACAGTCCGGGAGAGTCGATCCATCCACACCTGCAAATGAAGCTTTCTCTGAAACGGGGCGGGGGGGTGGAAATTAACACCAATCTCCTCTTTCCACATGACCTTGGATGCTTTGCTGTATAGGAACTGTAAACCTGGCTAATGGCGAGAGATGTAGGGCGTGTGATAAAATAATAAGGGCATGTGATAAAATGGAGTTGAGTTACTGCAGCTTAGGAAGTAACTGCCCATCTGCTAGGAGGTTGTGACTGTAATTTTAGCTTGCCCTGGTTGTAAAGTAAGATGGAGTAAAGCGCTTCGGTTGGGGATTATGCAAATATGTTTTACCTTGCAATTCAGACGGGCAAATGCTGCACTCAGTCCTCATGGATCAGCTGAAGGACAGGAACTTGTTAAGCTGCAGTGACTTGCATGTGCCTGATCGTGGATCTGTGATCAGAGAAGTTTCACAAAAAAACTAATACAGCATCAAACATTGATTCGAAATTACCACGAACAACAATGATTATTTGGTGTTTAAAGAAAATGTGGGAGATGCCGGGATTTGTTCTCTGTCATTGTGTGTCTGTGACCTTGCAGTAAGTCTCTTAACTGATCTGTCACTGTGTTTCACAAAAATGCCTCTACTCATCTGCTAACAACATATGAAATATCATGCTTTGACAGTTGAGATCCTGTAAGGGATTTACAGTATTGATCTTGATCCGAGGTGTTTTCTATTTGAACTGTTCAGTCCTCAGTCTATAATGATGTGTTTCTGCTCAGATTCTTGGTTAAAGGTGACTATTTCAAAGGCAGACTGCTTCTTGGGTGGAAAAAACCACCGGCTGCTGCGATGCGTTGTCTGCCGGGTGCGTGTACAAAGGAGAGGGACAATCTGCCCCTGGTGTCATCATGTGGACTTGTAACTTTGGATCCCTGTGTTGTCAGGGGAAGAGGTCACCTCTCCTGGAGTCGTTATTTCTACGTCAGCCGCTAATCTCACGTCGTCTGCCTTCCCCTTGCACAGCCTTGGTCGACTGCTGCTCTTTACTCTTTTGGGGTCTCTTAAATGATTAACTGCCTTCCCTTCATACCCTTTACACCCTTGGTCTGTGATTTGTTAGGACTTTCCGTTCTGTGCAATTAATTATAAGCTAGTTTCCAGAAAAACAGCAGTCAGCAGGAAATGCCAGGCAGGACCTGCTGAACACTTGGAGTGGCAGTGGTCCCCTCCGTGCCCGGAAAGCTCCGAGGAGGAGGCAGGATGTTAGCTATGGAGCTGTGACACTAGAACTGGCCCTTGATATTTTTATAGACGGGAGGTTTTCTTACCAAAGCAGATTCAAAACTAAACAGCATCCTTTGCAGCTCCTTGTATGGCTACATCCTGCCCTTGGGAGGTACTTTCTGGAACTGAGGTAGTAAATCGGCGAGGAAGCAGATGCCTTGGCGAGTACGAATAGTTTGGAGAGGTTAACGGCTGAATGGCAGGATGTTGAAACTCGTAACTCGTGCTGCGCTTAACTAAGAGCCAGACCCCGTGAAGAAACTGGAAAACGAGTTTAGGGCTTTTTCTCGTGGCTCTCTGCCCTGTCCTTGGCTTGACAGACAAGCGAGAAGCCGCAATAAGGGCCACCATGTAGGTAGCTCCTCGCTTGCGAGCCCCTCGGAGCCGCTGTGCTGCTCTGCATGGGGCCGGGCTGGCTGCAGAGCCCTCCTGCTTTGCTACTCCCAGCCCCACCACTGGTTTTCCTCTTTTAACCAACTCCATGAGCTTGCTAACGTTTTCTTCATCATTATGGCTACGGTAGCTGGTATAAACTTTGCTTCTAATCTGTTTCTCCTGCTTAGCTCACTGCCCTGTAATTAATACCCTGCTTAAAATCCGCTTTCTTAGCCTCATTACCTCTCTTGTTTCCGCTGACGTAGGTAGTAGGGCTTTCTTTCCTAAAATGTGCAGATTTTGCCCCTTTTTTTTTTTGTCTCGAGCTGCCAACTGTGGATGGAGTTTGAGGGAAACCTGCATCGCGTCGGCATGGCGACGGTGCCGCCAGCCGCTCACGACGACGCGTTGGCAGCTCGCGGGAGGGAGCCCGCAGGGTCCCAGTGCTCTGCGGAACCACCCCAAATCTACATTTTTTTTCACTTAATACCCGAGGTCGATCCTGCGTGGCCCAGGGATGGTGCTTGTGGCTGGGCTGGGTGCGAAGGCCCTGCTCTTGGCGGCTGCGTAGCGAGCCCCTGCGCTGATCTTTAAGAGGATCTGGGTTCCCTGAGAAGATCGAGGGTTTTTTTTTTTTTTTTCCCTTTTGTGCAGCGAGACGTCAGCAAGTGAGTAGGTTAAGCCTGGTTAGGTAACGCGGCACGGTAGGTGAGAGGGCTGGAAGGAGGCCGTGATTCTCCCGGGGACCGCTCTGCTCCGAGTTGTGCCCCATTAAGCTTCTTAAAAATCCTTGAAACAAACCCTCCAATTAAATATTCCCAACTCATGCTGCTGAGGTGCAGCAAAGAGCTTATTAAGGACCATTTTTTTTCATTTCTTTTAATTCTGAAGAGCAAAACACGTTGGTAAAGACGTGAATGCCCCTTGCGCCTAGGAGGCAAGGGGAGCGCGTGGGGACCTTTGCGCTGGCCAGACGAGCTGTTTGCCCAGAGCAAACAGAGGCAGACGCTGCCGTGTCCGCAGCGGCAGGGGAAGCTCTTGGCTGCACTGGCTGAAACGTGTTCAGCAAACCCGCCTCGCTGCCTCGAGTGCAGACAGGATTGTGGTGTCTGCAAAGCCTGGCTCTAAATTGCACCTCTCACATGGCAACCTCTCTTTGCAAACTTCTTTTTATTCTACATTTCAGATTAGTGATAGGGCATCCTGTAATTGAGCAGAGTTTTAGCCTGGTGTGCTTTTCCTTCGGTCTCCCTGCTCTAACATGGGGTGATATCCCATGCGTCAAACTCTATTAAATGCTCAGCAGCCTGTAATTATATCCCATGTTAATGATGCGTGTGCCACGTTCCCTCTCGGCCTGACCTGTTCCCCGTGATGCTCAGGGACTCGCTTCCAAAGCCCTTAAACTGTTAAATGGTAGAAACTGGACAATGTTGTTCTGCCTGGGCTGCTTCTCATTGAAATGCATGAGCAATTGAAATGTTTAATTGCAGTTGGGCGAGGAGGACAAATTAGCACGGTGTTCTTGCGGATGCTTGGCTTTGCTCCGAAGCAACCCTGTCTGTTTGGAAACCTGCCCTTGATTTTGATGGTTTCCTGAGTATAAAGTTTAAGGGCAGATGTTCTGCTAACACTTTTGTTGCCTGCATTAATAATCCTTAAGTGCTGCCGAGGAGAACTCGGTCTGTCCATGGGTCGCCTGCCCCTAGCTGGCACAAGAGGTTCTTGGAAAACTCCCAGCTAAAAGCTAGTCGGCTCTGACGCAGCGAAGCAGCTTTTATGAAAATGGAATATTGAGGCTTTTGCTGAAGCTCAGTGTCCCAGGAGTGGCAGGAGAGCAGTAAGTGGATGTGACCTTTTTTGGAGGCAGAATTTTGGGAAGAGGAGGGTGGTGACCGTCCCTTTGCGTTTTCTGATCGAGTTCATGGTTGCTTCCTACTCCTCTGTGCACACCAGCCCCTGGAAGGGAGAGAAGAGGATGAGGAGGGATTGGATTGATGCAGGGGGCACCGGGGAAGTGCCTTGGCCGCGGGCCAGAGCTGCTGGAGCCGCCTGTTAGGAGTTAACTTCCAGTGAGGGTGATGTAAGGTCCCCGCGGCTTAATGGGAGCGAGGTGTTGAGCAAGGGGAGGCTGCGCACAGGCCTCCCCCGGATCCCGTGCCTCGCGGGGTGGGACCGAGTGACTCCAGCTTCCCTTTTAAGTAGAAGGGCTGGGCTTGCACAGCCAATAGCGCCCGAGCCGGGGAGCTCATAGGCTTGTGTCATGAGACTCGCCGGCATTTCCTTTCCACTACGCACCCAAATTAGCTCCGGGAGTCATTCAGTTTTGCTTCCCCCCACTTCAGCCTGAACAGGAGGGCGGCGGAGCGGCCGGCTCGGAAAGATGCTCTGTCTCTGTCTGTACGTGCCGCTGCTGGGGGAGGCCCAGGCGGAGTTCGAGTACTTCGAGTCGAAGGGCTTGCCGGCTGAGCTCAAATCTATCTTCCGCCTCAGCCTCCTGATTCCTTCCCAGGAATTCTCCACCTACCGCCAGTGGAAGCAGGTATGGCCGGGAGGGAGGACCCGGTGGGAGAGGAGGGGATGAGCGGCGGGCTCATGCTCTATAGCCCCCAAAGTGCCGAGCTGGAGGGGGAAACTTGGGTCACCTGTGGTGTTAATAGCAGATACAGCCTGGGTCAGTTTCTTCGGCCGCTTGCCAGGAGTTGCTGTGGTGCTGTAGAAGGGTCTTTTTTTCTTTTTGATTCCTGACATTTGGTTTTGAAGTAAGCTAAATATTAAAAGCTTTTCTTTTTCCTTTTTTTTTTTTTTTTTCTCTGACTTGGGGATTCCTCAGCTTTGACTGACTCAACTTTTCACATCCTCTTCCTTTTTCTTGCGCTCCTCCCCTTGTCCCAGTTCTGGCAGGAAGCATGCAATTATGTTAGCTCGAACCGTGATGCGGTTTTGACCCAGGTGAAGGTGAGCAGACCGATGCTTTTAGCTGCATTTGCTCCGGGCAAACCGTGCACGAGGTCTGCAGAGGTCTCTGCTAACATTCTGCATCACAGACCTGTGTCTCCAGCTGATGCTCCCGGCGTGGTACCCATGGCTGTGCCATTGAGAGCACAGACAGCTGATTATTAAACAGCAAAGCTTGCAGGCTTTTTTATACCTTTGAAACTGGGGATGTAACAGATCTAAAGCATGTGGAGTCCCTACGTGCGCCGCAGGAGCAGCGTGTGGTGCCGGCGACCACAGAAACACCGGCAGCAGGCATCACTGCTGAGGAGCAGCTCTGCGTGCAGAGCCCAACCTAAACATCTCCGCAGAGGTGCCTGTATCTGCTGTTAAAGGCAGAGAGGTACCGGGAGATACTCGCTGATGCCTCTGGAGGTGGTGCCAGCAGCTTGGCATCCTCATCCTTTGCCACCTGTCTTTGCAGCTTACACTTCTGCAGCATTTTTGCTTAGGGGATTTGGAAGGGCAAGGCCGGCTGAGCGGGACGCGGTCGCTGAGGGTGCATCAGGCAGCGCTGCCGTTGCTGGGGACGGCTGCACGACCGAATCTCTCATCGTGTCTCCGATGGCCACGGGCTGCCCGGCCTCCTGGCGAGAGGGAAGCCCCGAACGAGCTGCCCAAGGCTGCTCCGCCGTCACGAGGCGCATCTATCTTTAGCCCACAAGTTCAACGTGGGGCCATCTGTGAACTTTACAGCAGTCATATGAGAAATTGCAGCCTAAGAATGCCGTGCGCCTCGCAAAGGTCGCCGCGGCCGCCCCAGCGCGCTCGCGCTTAGCGCCCGTAGAACGATCAGGAGAAACTTTAGTAGCATTTGGGCTCAAGTGACTTGGTAGGGCGGGAGTGAGACAGCAGAATCTTAATGGTGAATGTACTTGGTATTAACTTCTCATGCTATGGCATCAGATTGAAGGCTTGTGCCTTGTGCAGGGTATGTCCTCATAGGCAGAGGAAATATAATAAATTGTAGTTTACCTAAATATGGTGAATGGAGGGTTAGTCCATTCAGAAGAGGTGAAGTGGCCTGATTCACACCTTGTTTAGTGCTGGTCATTGATTTATGTTGAAAAAGACTTATAGGCTGTCAAAAGAAACTGTCTGAATGGGAAGGGGAGTAGGAACTTCGAGAGCCGCATTCCTGCTGTCTAGGGATCACCTGCCCTGTTAACCAGTGGCCATGAGCCCTCAGGTAGGACCCTCCATATGCTGTTGCCTCAGGAGGACTGGGATTAATTCCTGGGTTCTCTGTGTTGTCCCAGCTGTCTGACAGAATCTGATCTTGCTCCAAGCTGCGTCCTATTCAAAACCTTTTCTTGTTCTATGTGCATCTCAGGGGAGCTTGTACAGGTAAAGCACGTAGCTGCAGGGAACCTAAGCCAGTTCACAGGGATTTTCATTCTTCCTCTGTGTCCACTGGAGCTGCACAGGTTTGTTCTGGCTGGAGTTGGTGGTTGCCAGGCTGGCTCGCTTCTTTAAGCATCTTATGGGGCGTGAAATTTCCCCTCTCATTTAGGCATTTTTGTTGCCTGGAGTTTTGTGGTTCACTCTTTAGGCAGATCCGTTGCCTCATATTCCATCCAGGTGGAGGCTCTTGCATAACACCTTACACAAGCCGATTCAAGATACAGGTCTGAGATTAGGTACATGATACTGGCAAAGTGCCCTGATAGGAACATGAGATGTTTGCTCTGCATAAGTAGCTTTGGGAGAGCAGGTGACTTTCCTTCTGTACTACTGTAGCATTTAATTTTTTTTAAGAGTTTTTTTTATAGAGCTGTCGGCTGCTTTCTAGGTGGAAAACCAAGTCATCTAGGAAATGATCTTTAGATGTGGTAGAAGAAGGGTCAGATCTGTCTGAATGAACACAGGAATCAACAATTTTTTGGTTGCCTTCCCCCACAGAAAATTGTGAAGGCAGGAGACAAAGACCTTGATGGACAACTGGACTTTGAGGAGTTTGTCCACTATCTCCAAGATCATGAGAAGAAGCTGAGACTGGTTTTCAAGAGCCTAGACAAGAAAAATGATGGTAAACACCTTGCTCATATCATGAAGAGACTGTTGATGTGTTAACTTACAGTACATGACTACATAACCAGTGGTTTATCTTCGCAGGCCGTATTGATGCCCAGGAGATTGTACAGTCTCTTCGAGACCTGGGAGTCAAGATCTCGGAGCAGCAGGCTGAGAAAATACTTAAGAGGTGAGGGTTCAGCTGGTTCTTATGTTGTAGCGAACAGAAGAAGTTAGATGGAGGCATGAGGATACAGAACCTGGCTCTTCATTCTGCCCCGCACACACTTTCCAGAGACTTTGGCTCCTCCCTTTTTGCCTATTCTTCATCTTGATTTTTTTCCATGAATTGAAACTTGTAATGCTGTAATGCATTATGGAGAGTTACTGTCAGAATCTTTCTTGCTGCCCTGTGTGGGAAGGGGCACCTGACCCTCGTTGCACCCCTGTCTGAATGTCCTGTTGCCCTGAGCTTGCTGCTTTGGAGAGGGACTGTGTAGTTGCTGTATGGAAATGCTCAGTGCTTTATGCATGTGGCACTAACATGTGAACAACCACTTATTTGTGCTGTTTTTTTCCTCTTTCTTTCCTCTGCAACCTTCCCTCTGTCTGTTTGCCTGTCTGTCAGAATAAGGACGGGACACTTCTGGGGTCCTGTCACCTAGTAAGTATTATTTTCCCTTCAGTGTCAGTTATGTTGGCCTAACTCTGGTAGGAGGGGTAGCAGCAACTCCTATGGTTCAGTTAAAGGGGAGAGAGGAAAAAAAGGGAGCCTATTTTTGACTCCCTTTGTTGTCTGGTGAAGACTCCCTAGCTGTGTGTTGCGTCTCTCTTCAGAAAGCTTTTGGTAGCTGCTTTGCAAAAATTTTTTGTTGTAGGCATGAATAATCAAAGGGAAGGGGAGGAGGAATTGGTCTCCTGGTGAGAGTCTGTGCTCATCTCCTGTAAATCTTTTCAGCATGGATAAAAATGGGACAATGACAATTGATTGGAATGAGTGGCGAGACTATCACCTGTTGCACCCAGTGGAGAACATTCCTGAAATCATCCTGTACTGGAAGCACTCTACGGTAAGAAATGAGTCCTCCACCTTAATAGGTCTTAGTTCTCTTCCAGCTTCTTCGTGGAAGTTCCAGCGCCCAGGAGCTGCTCTTGGCAGTCTCTGTCTTCATGGTTCAGTAGCTGCCTTGTAGCCCTAGAAGCCAAATTGCCTCCTGTCCTGTTATTTTGCCATCTCTCACTGGCACTGCTGGTAACAGCTGCACGGTCTGCAGCCTGGTGAGCACGTTCAGTTTGCCTGCACCTCCCAGAGCTCAGACCAGTGTGTCCAGCTCTTGCTAGTTCAGAACCTGTCAAGACTAGAAACTGATAAACTGATATAACAGGCAGCTGTCCTTTCTGGAGATATTTAATCTGTGTATAGCATGTAACAAGATTAAACTGGCTGTAAACTCAGAAAGTTCCGGAATAGTCCAGCTTTTCCCCATGCAACTGCCCATAGTTAATCATTTTGTTCATTTGTATGATCCATGGTATTTTAATACAGGTAAAGTGTTCAGCAGTTCTCGGCTTCCTTCTAGTGCGAAGGGAGCCCTCGTGACATGCTGAGCACTCCCTAGCAGCGGTGTTGCCTGTGGCTAGATACAGCAGTTAAGGTTATAGATAAGCGGCTGATTTTGAAACAAGCACATTTGGAGCTTCAACACTTAACACTGATAAAGAGCAATAAATTGGCAAGATTGCTGACTGATCAAACGTTTCTCAACACCTTATGCTTGTGCAGATCTTCGATGTAGGAGAGAATTTGACTGTCCCTGATGAGTTCACCGTGGAAGAGAGGCAGACAGGGATGTGGTGGAGACATCTGGTTGCAGGTGGAGGTGCAGGTGCAGTGTCCAGAACCTGCACAGCTCCCTTGGATCGCCTCAAAGTGCTCATGCAGGTAAGATGGGATAATTTTGATTTGTCTAAATACCCAGCCTGATTCCTTTAATCTTTTGGCCCAAGTGATGCCTAGGAGGTAATAGTGTCTATCAGCACAGTGCAGCACTCTGGCTGGGATTAATCTCCTTACTCATATTGGTGATTTTTGAAAGCTTTTTAGATTGAGTTACTAAAGTCATATTCAAAAGTAATTCTTCACTGACTAGAAAATATACTGATTAGAAAGATGTAGAGAAGGTTTGAAGAGGTGGATGTGTGAAAATTGTCAGAGAACTTCATGCTTTAGAGAACAGGAAAATTTGGATTTTGATGAAATAGGTTCAAGTCTTGTGTTTCCATGAAAGACCCGGATGTAAGTGGCTGTGCTGGTCAGTTGACGAAGCTGGTTCTTAGTATAAATCTTCTTTTGGTAATTCTTTTCTAATATTGATTATAAACTGCATTGTCATTGTACCTGCTCTTTAGCCAGCTGAGAAGTCTGTTCGTCTGGGTAGGTAGCCCTGTGCTAGGTTGTGGGAGTTGTTTGTTTCACCCACCTTCCCCATTCCAGAGAGAGATGCTGGTTAAATTCATTAGTCAACTAACATGAGGCTTTGCAAAAAGGAAAAGAAGCTTGCTTTCCTATTGTGAAAGTTATCTGGAAGGGATTAAAGCCTTGGTAAATCTCTGGGCAAATAAAAAGTGCCCTTTTGTCCCAGGATTACGGAAAAACATAGTACTGTCGTAATCAGGACTGGAACTGATCCAAACTCGCTCTCTTTCTGCCTCCCAGGTTCATGCCTCCCGCAGTAACAACATGTGCATCATTGGTGGTTTTACTCAAATGATCCGAGAGGGTGGAACAAGGTCCCTGTGGCGGGGAAATGGCATCAACGTGTTGAAGATAGCACCAGAATCTGCCATTAAATTCATGGCCTATGAGCAGGTGAGTAAAAGAGCAGGGAGAAGTCTCTCTGGCTCCTCACTGGCCAAATTTTCATCTGGCTCCTGACAAAGAGGAAGGCTGAGATGCAGTCAGTGAGCTTCAGTCTTTTTTTCCTTCCTTACCTCTGCAGATCAAGAGGTTCATTGGAACTGACCAGGAAATGCTGAGGATTCATGAGCGGCTCTTAGCTGGGTCCCTGGCTGGGGCCATTGCACAGAGCAGCATCTACCCGATGGAGGTAACTACAAACCCAGGTGACTACAAACCCAGGTGGTTTGTGGTCCAGGCCATGAGGGGTCATGGAAGGTGCTTTGGAAGATCTTCACGGCATTTATTCTTGTCCTCTAGGTTCTGAAAACACGCATGGCTCTAAGAAAGACGGGACAATATTCAGGCATGTTGGACTGTGCCAAAAATATCCTTTCAAAGGAAGGAATGGCTGCCTTCTACAAAGGCTACATCCCCAACATGCTAGGAATCATTCCATATGCTGGTATCGACCTGGCAGTCTATGAGGTATGAGGCATTTAACCCTTTTGTAGGGCTGTGCTATCTGTGTAGTTTTATTGCTTTCACAGTTGTCAGTTAATATAAATGATTAAAATCACTTTTCAAAGCCTTCCTGATAAGTCTTAGGGAACACAAGTGGATTTTAGCCCAAATGTCAGAAAAGATAATCCAGTACAATAGATTCTCCTCCTTTTCTTGTTAACAGCATGCATGGTCCCTTAATTTTTTTGATAAGGGAATTAAGACAGAAAATCAAAGAAGTGTGTGGTGTTTTTTTTCCCAATTTTTTTCCCAGCCAGGTAGCACTAGGTCAGGATAATCTAAGAAACCTGATGGTGCTGGCTGAAACTGTACATACTTGCCTGGGCCTTTTGCTCTAGACTAATCTTATGTAATCTGGTATCCTTCTGATGGCCTCTTCATTGCTAACATCTGCCTTGTTTCCTCCAGACGCTAAAAAATGCCTGGCTGCAACGCTATGCCGTCAACAGTGCTGATCCTGGAGTTTTTGTTCTGTTGGCCTGTGGCACCATCTCTAGTACGTGTGGACAGCTTGCCAGTTATCCCTTGGCTCTAGTGAGGACGCGCATGCAGGCCCAAGGTGAGAACTTCCGAGAACTCTGCAGTAGTGTGTGAACTGCCATGGTCATCGCGCGGGGCAAAGGTCCTCTAGTGTAAACATTGCAACAGCAGCCTCAGTGAACCTGAGCAGCAGCTGTTTGCCACGCTGCAAGGGGACAGTGGACTTTGTCCCCCTTAGCATTTTGAGTCAGGCACCTCCAGGACAGCAATTTTGCTTTACTCACCTCAGAGTTCTGGGCTTAAGGCCTCTGAAGAGCAGGTTAAGAAATTGGCTGCATTGCAGCACAGCTGTGTCTTGATGGTTAATCAGATGCTGTCCCTCATAAAGCACCTTTGAACATCCATGTAAAGTGCATGAGTCAAAACTGCTCTCTGAGACAGGTCTTAAAGTGATTTTACCAGGTAGGCTATGTTATTTATTGTTGCTTTTCCTCCTGCAGCTTCAGTCGAGGGTGCTCCAGAAGTGACCATGAGGGGACTGTTCAAACACATTCTGAAGACGGAGGGAGCGTTTGGTCTCTACCGAGGTCTGGCGCCGAACTTTATGAAGGTGATCCCAGCTGTGAGCATCAGCTACGTGGTGTATGAGAACTTGAAGATGACTCTGGGTGTGCAGTCACGGTGACCAGGAGATGCTGAGGACTTTGAACTCTGAAATCTTGGGCAGTGATCCCAAGACGTTTAGCCATCTCTCATTCTGTGAATGTGTTGACACTAAGCTGACGAAGCAAAGCTGTGAAATCTCAGATAGTGTGTGAGTCAGTAAGGGTGAGGGGAGGATCTGGCGGCCTTTGCCATCTTGCTACTCGACGCTTTCGTAAACCATCGTGTGGCCCTTTTTGTTGGGCCCTTTGGGAGATGGGGAGATCTGCTGCTGAGAGGATCTAAATGTGTGAATTGCTGTGGTCGGTTCCTGGCAGAGTAGCAAGGATCTGGGGGACAGGTCTGCTTTCAGCATATTACACGTACCGAGCTGTTTGCCAGCGGATGAGCACCTTCTGACTTGCTGAAAGAGCTTCTTTTCCATTCAGTTGTTTAACTTCCTACCTGCTGTTTAAATTTGTACAAACCTTGTGTAGGAGCTGCTGCTGCACCAGGCTTGTTTATTATGTTTACATATATTCTTTTGGGTAGGAGACATTCATGTTCTGCTTCCAAGACTTGACATGAAATGTAACTTTGAACTATACTGTTTTTTCGAGGGCTGGTGGGCAGTGGTTTAATCCAGTCAGGCTGAAGATTACTTAGGCCAGCCTGGTCAATAATTAGGATTATTTATTTTTATAGGTTTAAGTGTGTCTCCTAAATCCACTAACAAGATGCACTTACTAACAGAAGCAGCAGACTAGAGCCTGCATGCCTGTGTCCTTTGCATGCTGGAACTGGCTTGTCTTATACTCAGCAGGGGCTTGGAAAGGGGCAGGCCAAGAGAGCCCTGGATGGACTGGCACCTTGATGCATGGCTTTAGTGAATAAATGACAATATTTCACCGCTCCTGTGCGGTTGTGCTCCTAGCACGGCACGAGAGCCCCTGTGCAGCATTGCATGGATCTCTGAATTTCATTCTGCCTGGTGCCAAGGCTAGATGATGGAACCTCTTCCAAACCCTGTGCCTATGCTGCTATCGATCTCTGTAGACCTCTTTGTAGATTGATGTTCAGGTTTGCATTAGAGGGATGGAGTTTCCAAGCCAGGAGCACATCTGCTGTGTGCTGGTCTTGGGGAGAGGGGCTAGTTGTCATTGGGAGAGGTGAGCTTTCAGTCCTGGAGACAGCTGCTTGCTTTTCTTTCAAAGGGTGCTTTTCACAAGGCTAAGGGAAAGAGTTGGCTTTAAAATTTCTCTTGACTGCATTATGGGCTACTTTAGTTGATAGGATCAGGCTTCTGAGGCCTGAGAGATCCTCATCCAACTTTTTGTTTTGGGCAAAATGGACCAGCGTTGCATTCCACTGTTTTACTGCTTAAAGCATATTTATTTTGTATTTATTTGAACAGAGTTATGTCAAACTATTTTTATAGACTTGTTTAAATATTGTTACTGTGCTTGTATTTCTCCTGTTTTAAAAAGTTCTCTATTTGTTCTCTTACATCACACAGCTGAGTTGTGGGGAAGGACACTGAAGTCACTGGTGTTCCTTCTCTCTGGGGCTTGAGCTGCCTTCCCCACACCTGGGGTTGTTGCTGGAGGACCTTGGCCCAGAGAAATTCTGCAGTGAGAAGCCGTAGGAGAGAAGGGAACTAGTGAGGGAGCAGTCCATTGGGATGAGGGGAAGAGGGTGCAATGTGAGGCTTGTCGTATTTTGGAATTGCCTCTCTGCATGGCTGAAAGGGTTGCAGGTGGATGGCCAGAGTCGGGAAGTTGAAGGTTCGTGTATGTCGTATGGCACAACGGCTATTTATGGGGTTCTTGGGGAATTTTTCGGTAAAGGGGGGAGGGGAGAAATCTCAGGGACTAAAATAAGTGCAAGTTTCCAGCGAGATGGAAGGAAACTTGCGCTTGGACACAAGCTGCTGCGGTTGTGCTTGAGGCTGAGTCAGCAGATCCCCCTGCTGAGCCAGAGTTTTCCACATGGCAACGGGCACTGGGGAAGTTTGGGAAATCAGGAAGGGATTTGTTAGCACTCAGCAGCTGCTTTATGACTGACAGGTTTTGGTGGCTCATGGAGAACCTTCCAGGTGAGCTTTTCTACACTGACTATCCAGTGCTGTCCGTAGCCATGTGGAAATCTAACCTGGTATCTGGATTACTGACATGATTTTTTTTCCATCCCCCCCTTTTTGAGACCTGCCATCAATTCTGCAGTGGCTCCTTCCTACCAGTGTGGCCTAATGGGAAAAATTCAGAGTGCAAAATCAATGCAAAATGACAACTGTCTCTGTAGCTGTAACCACAAATTGTTATAATGCAAATCTAACTCAGATTCTTCACGTAGGGAACAGTCTGCTAATAAAGGTCTGTCAAAGAGATGCCGCTTGCCTGTGTTTCTTGCTCCATGTGTTTTTGGTGCTGTCTGTGGCCAGACCCTTCCTGGAATGATTCACAGGTTGCACACGCTGGGGCTGATCTGCCCTGCCTGGACCTGGGAGAACCGAATGCTTTTTAAAGGAGAAAAAAAAAAAAAACCCAGCATAACCAAGGTCAAATCTAATAATGCCAGTGAGGAGTAAAGGATGTTCAAATTCTGTTAACTTGTCTCTGCTGAACCTTGTTTCTCTAGTTGTTTTTTCTTTCTCTGAGAATTGAGCCTCCCAGGAAAATTGGACTGGGCAGCGTTTTCAATTATGCTCTTGAAAGAATCAGGCTGAAAATTGCCAAGACTAAAGGCTTTGTACCTTTTTTTTTTTTTTTTTTTTTTTTTTTTTTTAAGAGCAATCCTTGAAGGCCACTGAAAATCATGGTTGCAAAAGTGGCTTCTAATTTGGTTTAGAATCTCTGTGGACACCAGACTAGGGTGTTACTGGTTGCTTATGTCTGCAGCTGTAACTCAGGCTTTTATTCAGCTATAAATCTACTTGTGAAGTCCGCGTCCTTGTAATCCGAGAAGCTGCTTTTCCCGTGGGGTCAGCTCCAGTCAGCTGAGACGCTTATCAGCCTTTCTAGACCTGGCGCTCGAGGCCGCTGGCAGCATCGTCTGCGATGCTGCTGCCCTCTCCTGCCCTTGGACCGTCTGGCTCCTCGAGGCGGGGGGTTAAACTTGCCTCTCTGGAGCTGATAAAGGTGCTCTGGAACAGAGGGCTGCCCAGGGACCTGCGAGCTGGGGCTGGGGAATCTGGATTAGCCTTGGCGCAGCTCGTGGCTATCGCAGCGGAGGCCAGAGGCGCCGCTCCAGGATGATGCCTCGTGAATGCTGCATCGCAGAGCGAGGACAGGCCAGGGCTGCAGAGAGAGGAGGACGAGGAGGGCTCTGCTACGCGCCCTCGGGTTGTCCTTTCTTCCTTTTTAAGGAAGAAGGATATTTTGAGTGCTTAATTACTAGGTTACAACTGAGACTGAATTACCTTCCAGATGCACAGTAAAAATGGTCTTTTTTTCTTTACCTCTGCCTTTCACAAACAGACCAACAGTTGCTTCCCTCCTGTGGGGGCCTGCCTTAACAGGTTAAGGATAAGGTATCTGTGGGATGTTCAGGATTAAGGGAGAGCAGGATATGGGCTGAGGGCTGCCTTGTAGCACAGGAATGTGCCTTGAAGCGCCTGAGCCTTCCCACAGCCAACGTGCTGAGCTAGTTGTGAAATGGGGAAACATGATCTTTCGCTCCAAAGCCGTAAAACTCCAGCTTGGATGGGGTTAGGACCCCCTCCCTTTTTGGCAGCAGAGGAACCTGTCAATGCTGTCATCCTACGTGGCAAATCTTGCCACGAACGACCTCAGAGAGCTCGAGCTCAGGCCAAAGAGTTTAAGAAGAAACATCTGCTCCAGCTGAATGACTTCTGGCAGTTGGGTTGACATCAAGGAAAATTAGGTGGTCACTTCTAGCGGGGCCTTATCTTCCTCTTCAGGCTGCTTGGTTAAAGCTGCGTTTCTGGCCTCCTGTGTTTTTGAGCCATGCACGGGGTGCTTGGCAGGCTCCTCTAGAGGAAGGTAAGGGATTGCCCTCTCCTGGTCGTCTTCATTACTGCTCGATCTGCGATTTTAATAGAGCTGCCTTCCAAACTTTGTTTGGGAATACGTGGTGGGAAGCTGGAAGGACTGAATCAGTGCTGAAAAAGCATCCAAATGTCACCTTGTCCTGGATCCCTGATTGCTTAGGATTGTTTTTAAATAATGCACCCCCCTGTCCCCCCCCCC
>VZSV01000103.1:110041-194091 GCA_013398735.1 Nothocercus julius
AAAAAAAACAAAAAAACAAAAACCAACAAACCAGCAGGCAGAAGTGAAAAGAATACGCAGAGAGAGACTCACATAGATATATTTTTTTTTTCCTCAAAAAAATAAAATCCATAGTCCATACGAGACATGAAAACTCCAAACAGGCGCTGAAGCATTTCTGCTGATACAGTACAGCTCCGATTACATCAATATTATTCCTTATATAGAATTAAAGATTACCATAATTATCCTCTTTAAAAAAAAAATCCTCCAAATTTACATATAGAGACTAGATTTCTACAAAACTTAACAAAACAAAACCCCTCCAAGCCCGGCTGGGTTCTGAAGCAAGGTACCATCATTTCAGTCTTGACAGAGGGGGCCAGACTAAAGGGCGGCAGAGCTGGGGTTTTAAATAGGAGATTAGACCAGGAAATCACTGCGCGCGAGAGCCGGCCCGGACACGTGGCCAACGCAAATACAGCAAAACTAGTTACGTAACGACCGACTGGAACCCTGGCTCTCTCTGAGGCTTAATGCTTACAGCGTCTGCGGATGAGCTGTATCCCTCACTCCTCTCCAAAGCAGTGAAGTGCCTTTTTTTTTTTTTTTTTAATAGCAGTATTTGCTTTTAAATGCAGCTGGCAAGTTGTTGTGCATCGCTGACATCCATGGCAATTAAAGGATCCCTTTAAAGGTGACTCTTCCTCTGATTTAGCTGTGATCGCAACCTCCTCTCTTCCCCGAGAGATGGTCCTATGGGTTTTTTGGGTCTGTGGCAAGACATTGTAGCACCTTCACAACCTTAAATAGTTTAAAGTCATATATATAAAATAACACACTTTTTTTTTTAAGAGCACCAGAGATTTCACAGTGAGAGGTAGAAACAAATCAGACGAGCCCATCCTCTCGCTTTCTCTATTTTAGCACCAATCTCTTCCCCTCTCCTCCTTCCATCCCCCCCTTCCAGCTTTGGGGCTCCCCCGTACCCTAACACCACGCTTGAGAAGGGACATTTATTAAACTCACCCATGGAAGGAGGAACTTTTTTTTTTCTTTTTTTTTTTCTTTTTGCTTTAAATAATATAATATATATATATTTTGTTTCTTCTAATATTGCACATCAAAATGCTTCCGGCACACAGAGCAGCCAGATTCAACGTGCAGCTCCGCCTGGGAGAGCCTGATGCAGCATGTGGCCGTCCAGAAGGCGACAAGCTCTGACAGGGAAGCTCTATCATTTGATTACTTTTCAAGGGAAAGAACATTTGGTAACTCAGGAACCAGATAAGACAAAATGGAGGAAAAAACAAAACAAAACCCAACAACGCACGCTGCAAGTTTCTTGAGGTTTCTCTCAATATTTTCTTCTTTGGTCATGGAAAAAGCTTTGTGTGTGGAGCTGCTTGCAACATCTAGTTCTCCCAATCCCTTTTCGCTGTTCGTGTCCCGACTGACTCCTGCTTCCCCTCCGGCCTTGTTATTCCTCCTTTCAAGAATCTGCTGAGTTCAGTAGATCACGGGTTCTTTGAGACCTGGAGCCAATGGCTGGAGCAACAGCTGGCCCCAACGGTGCAGCCCAGCTGTCCTCACCGCGGAGACGTGGGAGACCCTGCGTACAGACGTAGGCCAAAAACGGGCGCGAAGCCTTGGAGCCCAGTTTTGGTGGCTTTGTTCAAAGGAAGCACACGGGGCCGACCTCGAGGTGATACTGCTTTCCTGGCTCGGATGGGGGAAGGTTGTAGATGTTGACGATGGGCAGCTGGTGAGGGTCCTGGGTCCGAAACGAAAAGAGAGTCCGATGCCAGCGTCCGTCCTTGATCTATGCAGGGAAGGAGTAAGATAGGAAAAAAAAAAAGATTAAGTGAGGAAAGGATCTTGCTGGAGAGGAAGGCATTTCCCTAGGCTATGTGCTTGGAAAGGCCTGTGCTGTGCAAGGGGCTGCCCCGGGCCAGAGCAGGTCTGGAGCAAGGTGCAGGAAGCATTTCTGGGAGCTCCTTATCCACTTCAGGTTGGTGGGAACCAAATTTGAAACAGTATCACAAAACGTAAACCACCTAATGTAGTCAACCCAAAATACCAACACACTGCTCTTAACACAGCATGACACCAGGCAAGAGCTGAGTCCTCTGCCTTTTAGTGCTGATCTCCCCTTCCGTCATTTCACTGGTGGTGCACATGACACTTAAGTTTAGGAGAATTTTTCTATTTGAAGGCAATCTTCTTCATGCTGGACTACAAAATTAAAGTTTGTGAACGGGTAAACTAGACTCTTTCACTCTTTTTCTTTGTTTGGCAGTGGTCACGGAGCAAGAAGCATAGCCGTAACTTGAGCCCTTTGTGCACTAAGGGGTTTGAACTGTAATGGTGCCTCCGCATCTCTCCACCCTTCCAGGACAACGTACCTTGCAATCATCAGCTGCCACTTCTGGCTTGAGCTGCCCTCCTGCCTCAAACATCTGTCCATTCCAGGCCTTAAAGCGCACGGCTTTTTCCGAAGGTTTTTCGGACAAACCTTCCCGCCACACAGAGGTATTCAGGCAGTGGATGGTTATGTGCTGGACCACCTCTGAGCTCAGAAGTCGAAGGAAGTTCATCTGGACTCTACCAATGTCAAAATCCAGCTGTGAAGGTAACAGAGACGTTAGCTCATACTTCCCCCAAAGCTGTGGAGGGAGATATCGGTACAGCTAGTGCAAGAAGTGGCAGCAAAAACATTCCCTGTTCTCTGCTTGAGCCTGCACAGGGATGTCAGAGCCCAAACCAGTTCTGGTCTGAGTACAGGCAAAAGGGGCAGATGCAAAGTCAATTTGGACAATTTTCATGGGGACACAGCAGGTCCTTCTTTTCAGAAGAAAGTGAGAGGGGTCTTAAGTAGGAGAAGATTAATATGAAGTTCAAATTCAAACCTTGTTTCTGCAAAGACCAAAGCAACAGCATCGAGGGGGCACTGCAGATGAAACCAAGTATTGCTGCTGGTGCTTTTTGGTACAGATACTTCCACAAGAAAAATTGAAAAGCTATTCCAGAGAAATCCTGTAGCATTAATTTCAGCAGAAAGTTGTATATTTAAACCTGACCTCAATTTTTCAGTAGAAGACAAAACACAGGAATGACCTGAACATAAATCAACTCAACAATGCATTTGGGAGCAACATGTTTGCAAAATTATTGGCCTCTATTAAGGTTACGGGTTAATTAAACATTGTTGAAAACGTACTGCTTTGTCTTGGCAAGAGTCAATATTTTTTTTAACTGCATGAGAGGAGCCCTGAATGTAACAACTTCAGCAACTCCACCTCAAGCATAAACCAGCATGTTCTCTTATAGAGGGTGTATGGTTATAGTGGTCCCTGTCCAGTATTGTGGGATAACATACCTGTTTTATTAATAAAACTTATAAAATAGTGATAGTGGTATGGCAAATACAATGCTAGTTCAGGTCTGGGTGTACCTTGGAGACAGTGATGGGACTGAGACATGTCTGCCCACCGTTGGTGAAGTTACAGATGACCTGTATGGTGTCCGAGGAACAGCCAAGATTTGGGTCAATCCAGTAGGTACCTGGGAAAAATGGAGGATTGGGAGATTAGCAAGAACTCTTAGCCTTTCCTGTGCGTAACACCCACCGAATGCATCTCTGATCCCAAGCTGGGAGACCAGGTTGAATGATACTAAAGCTTTGGTCCTACGGAAGACTGTGGTCTTTGCACATGTAGGGCTTCCTACCATCATTCATCTTCTGTTCACAGTTCATGAGGTCTCGACAGATGCGTGCAGGGTTCTCCTTCGTTCCCAGGGGTCTTTTGATGCTCTGAATGAGGTTGCTGAGGTAGTGTAGAGTCTTAAAGATCTCCCCTCCATGGTCCAGCATCACAAGTTCTGGATGTTGGTAACCCTGGAGAGAACAGGATGTGCAGTTAGGGGAGCGAGGCCTTAGCAGGGCTGAGGGGCGCCTTGCAGGGGAACAAGGTGCTGCAAACACAAGGGTTTCTGCTTTATCTAGGGGAAAACTCAGTGGGCCAAAGACTGGCAATACTCGATGTGAGCAGTGCGCCAGCAGCTCTCGTTTCATCCTCAGTGAGGGGATCTCCGAACTGCTTGGAAAGACACTAAGTTGGAAGCGTCACAAACAATTCACACAACGAAACCATGTCCTTTAACTGGATCTTTGCATGCATAAATCCCAGTTATTCCACGAGAATGGAAGGCAAGGCAGAGCTTCATCTACACAGGTCTTGAACCCAGAGACAGAACAGGACCGTGACCACTCCCAGCCTACAGCTGCAGTGAAAGCCACAGAGCCCAAAAGGCCCCTCGTACCTCTGTCTTGAGCGCAGCGTTCGAGTCCATTAGTGACTGGAAAGCTGTTCCAAAGCCATCTTGTTGCTAGTGGGGTGAAAAACACAGTGAGTGTGACTGTTGGAAGCTGAGCATTGCCTGAGGGAAGCAAATGCTTCTCTGCCTGGGGGCCGTGGGGGTGACTGGAGCGTGGCTCTGCTAATGCAGCATCCCTTGCTGGGCTTAAGTGGGTCTTCAGGGTCCCCCCAGGCCTTTCCCGATGTCCTATTGGCATTTTGGCTCTACATGCCTTGTTAGCATCATTAGTAAACGTAGAGAAAACAGCAACTTACAAATGAAGCTGGAATTCCCGGCGGACCCTAGAAAGCAGAGCAAAAAAAAAAAAAAAAAGGGCATCAGCCAGAAAGATGGGCAATTGCTACTGCAAACATAGTCTTTCATGTCCTTTTGAAATGCTTTTTCCTCTGGAGTCCCTCAGTGCTGACTAGTGAGAGGGGCAACAATGCTGTCTCTATAAAATACTTGGAGATGGTTTGTAGTAAAGTGCAATAAACACTAGTCCATTCACACACACACGCATTTTTGCATATGAGGAATGGGGATAAGCTATAATTTCCAGTGAGAGAGCAGTCCCCTCTGGAGAGTATCACTGCAATAATTTTAGCTCGTCTCAAAAAAGTCTTTGAACTCTTGCCATGTATACGTACCGGAGGGCCAGGGTGTCCTTGTGGGCCTGGAGGACCCTAAAGACAGAGCAGCATCAGTTAGTGAAATGTCTCCAGTTTGCATTTCCGTTTATCATGGTTGTCACAAAAATGAGTCTGTTCCTTGCTGAAATCCTCCACATTTTTGACATTTTACAGCATCCTGTCTTCTCAAAGAGAAGGGAGATTTTACAGCGATCTCCCTGGTTGCAGTCTCCCTATTTTGGTGCATTTGTGGAGCTCCCTCTCCGGAGATCTACCAAACCCGCCTGGATGCCACTCTGTGCCCCGTGCTCTGGGTGTCCCTGCTGGAGCGGGGGGTTGGACTAGATGATCTCTAGAGGTCCCTTTCACCCTCAACCATCCTGAAATTCTGTGATTTGTCTGCACCTGCTTCCATTCCTACTGTCTCTCTTATTCCTACTCCTATGGTTCCCTAACTAACATTCCTGCCAAACCTCCAGGTACTTAACTACTTTCCCTGTATGCAGCATTACCTGCTCTGCAGCTTTTTATTTGCCAAAGCCAGACATTTTAAATAAAAGAGAGCAGTGATAAAAAAAGGATGGCAAATACTCACCCTTGGACCTTGCAGACCCTGCAGAAAAAAAATGGGAGAAGCTGTCAAAAGATGCACATCAATAAAAATCTCCCTGTACAACCACTGAGCCAGTGTAAATGCTGGTCCAGCAGAGCCCAGTGTCCCTCCCTCCCTCCCTCAGATAAGAGAGGAACCTCTTCCCACCAGGATACACCCCGGGATGCGCAGCAGCACTTACCGTTTCTCCACGGCTGCCCTTGTCTCCCTTCGGCCCCTGTTTCACACACAAGGAGAGCACTATCAGCAGCCTGCCTGGAGGCATTGCCACCGAGAAGCTTTTTACGAAGACCCAGGCACAGCTCTTGGCAAATTAGCCCAGGGTGTCATACTGCCCTCCTCCCCCTCCACAAACATACACACAGGGAGGGAAAAAAAAGAGCCATTACTGGACGTTTCACACATTCAATGTGGAATGAGAGCGGAGAAGTGTCTATCCATACGCATCCGGGAAGTTCCAGTGCACATGGAGCAAGGGGCTGGGACTGCTTCCCTTGCAACTGCAGGCACCGAGTCCCTACCTTCCTCTCCTGCTGTGAACAGCAGGAGCCACTTGCTGCCTTTTGGGCACGCTGACCCATGAATCCAAAGCACGGATGAGGTCTGAGTTAATCTTACTGGTTTTCATCTCTGTCAACATCAGCTTCTTTCTTCTCAGCTTTGGGTAACTTTATTCTCATGTTTTTATCAAGCACTGACCTGAACTTTAGTCTGTGTTCAGTGACTTTGGCATTTCAGGGCAGGCAGGGTAGGAATCCCAGGGTGGATTTTCAACACTTCCCAGAATCCAGCTGTTCCCAGTTTAATACATTTATCAGATTTTTTTTCCCTGGGGCCTCCCAGGCTGAGCTGTTTGGAAAATCTGGCAACTCATTGCAGTGCCTACATTTCCTTTGAAAAACCTTCTGAATAGCATTCTTGCCTTTTGTCCTACAGCTTCTATCAACCCAAACACTTAAACAGAGTTGCTCCTTACTTGTAAGTTAAAACCTCCACCTCCCACCCGGGATGTATGCAGCTAGGGACTAAATCTGCACTTCTCTTAAGCTGTTCATCTTCTGAAGATTTTGTTTTGCCCATTACAGCAGGACCTGGGCTTTACTTATGCTGGCCTCAAGCAGCTTGGATCTCAAATATTTTGCTCTCCTCAAAAATACAGGCAAAAAAAAAAAAAAACAAAGCAGAGGCAGATACTTACTGGACTTCCCGTGGGACCCAGAATTCCAAGTGGACCAATAATTCCTTCTTTCCCCTAGAAAATATATGCACCCATCATGTGGGAACCCACAGCCATTTTTACCAAGTCTGATCCAGCAAGAACACGGAGTATCTTGCAACCTTTCAGTGCCGTGACCACCACTGCTCAAACAAAACCATTCCCAAGACAGGCCCAACGGGAAGAGCCCTCGCGGCACAGTTGTCACAGCCCAGCTGAAACCTCCGAAATTACAGAATCAGAAAGATTTCAGCCACAGCTGAGCTGTCTCCAGCGGCAGCCCAGCCCTGCGCGCTGCACTCAGCTACGGACGTGTTTGGGTGGGTTGGAGCTGGTACTGGGGCCGTGGCTCGTGGCCCAGCTCCCTGGGCAGCCGCTGCTCTGTGCTCGTTACAGCACCCCGGAGCCTCGCAGACATAGGGGATGGAGGAAGGAAGGAAAATCCGCGCAAACAAAACAAGCCGAAAACCGCTCACCATGAGACCAGGCGGCCCACGTGGTCCCTGAATGCCTTTGAAACCAATGTCTCCGGGGGGCCCCTGCAAGCAAAAATGAGATGCCAGGTGCTGGTAATGAATGCACCCAATGCCAGGCCTTGCTTGCAGCTCTGCGACATGGATAGAGGTGTGACCTCTTCTGTGTGGGAATGGGAAGGTCCAATTATTAAAAATTCTTTTCTTGCTTCTGTTTTGCGAGCCCTTTGCTCCCTTCAGCAAACACACTGGCTGCCCTTTCCCTGAGAAACTCTACTCAGGGCACAGGACAAAGTGAGTCTAAATTTCCGGCCAAGGCTTAACATGAGGAGCGCACATCAGTGTCGCAGGCACAGACCGACGACTCACGTGGGAGACACAAACATCTTCTGACAAAGCGAGAGCAACAAAGAAATTCAAGTTGGCAGAACAACTTGGGGATACAGGACAGGCATTTTCCCTCAATTATTAGCCATTTTAACAGGGCAAAGCTCCATCAAACCATGTGTAAATGCACACTCAAGGATTATTTCAGAAATGAAGATGCATAAATCAAAGAAACTTGGAATGACAGCTTAGTTTCAAGAGTTTCTATGAAGCTACTAATAAAAAATTTGCATCAAGGATTTCATTGTCTCTCCCCAGTAAAAAAGAGATTAGAAAACCAACAAGTCACAAGATATTCTCTTACCTTTGGCCCAAACATGCCTGCAATGCCTGGAAATCCTGCCTCACCAAAGTCTCCCTGGATATGGCAGCCAAGACAAATACAAGAACAAAGAAAAACATTAGGTCAACATTGAATGGCTGGTCACTCAAAGCCACTCCAAAAGCTCAGGAGCTTCAGGGGAGAAAAAAAAACAAAAAAAAAAACCAAAAAAAAGACGAGTAGTATTTTTCAAGGCAAACAGAATCAATGTGACAAAAAGTACAAAGGAAACCTGAAGGTGGAATTACAAAAATGTCAGGTTAAAAGGAGCTCTTGAAGGTCTCAAGGACTCAGCTCCCTTCCCAACCGAGACAAGAGATGCACCTACAGTGTTTGCAGTAGGTGCTTGGCTAGTTTGTCCTGAAACATTGATGGTGAAAGAGATGCCACCCTCTCCCTGCAACGCTGCCAGTGCTTCAGGACGCTGATTGCTTAAGCTTTCTCTAATATCCAATCATCTAAATCGTTTTTGATGCAATCTAAGCCGATTTCTCTTTGAATTTCCCTCCGCTTACAGGCTAAAATTCAATCTTTCTCTTTGATTAAGATGTTACCGATGCTTCTCTGCCCTCAAGGTGCTGGAGGTAAAAGGGAATTGCTTGGAATACAGTCAGCAGAAGCAGGATGGAAATATTCTCAACACTGGCCTCAAAACCCTTTAAAATAAGCTCTTCTTTTATTCTAATATTGACTGGACCAACCAACTAAAGAATAATTTCAAACTCTACTTGCTCAAGCTGTCAAAAAAAGTGCACGTTCTTACCACAGAAACTCCCCCTCAAAATCAGGAAAACTGTGCATATTCCCCAATTCTTTTCTGTATCAACCCTGCAGGGATTTTTGCTCAATTTCTCAAGAAAAATAATAATAAGATATTTGGAAGACCACCAAGCTTGGATTAGCACATAGCATGCACTCTCAGAATAAAAAAACACACTGGGTAGAATGCCTTTACATAAACACCCTCATTTCATCACGTTTGAAATTTATGTCCTTTGATATTTGTGGGTTTCCCAGATGTGAAAATGCAAAGTGATTCACCATTGCAAAAAAAAAAAAAAAAAAAAAAGGAAAAAAAGAAAGAAAGAAAGAAAGAAAGAAAGAAAAAAAGACAGAAACATATGACTCATCTACACTCTTAGGAACTTAAGTGATGGAAAAGGTTTGCTTGGCCTCTTGGCTGGACTATGTGACCATGCTGGATTGTACTTTACGGGATGTTTTACAATGTCTCATTCAGCCCAGTTGTAAATGACTCAAGAAATGGGGTTTCCACCACCTCTATTACAAGGCTATTCCAGAGTCAATCTATAGACCTCTGTTAGGAAGTTTTTTCCTGTCCCAGTAGTGAGAAACAGCTTGGCAAGAATGGGCTTGTTTGGAATCGGTGGAGTGTAAGAACTTTCCAAGGATACAAGATGATTTAACTACCCATCTAGGGATTCTGGAAAGCAAACATGCTACTAACAGAGGGCTAAGGTCTTTCCTGCGTTAGGAGAACCAACCAAGCCATCTTTCTAGAGGAATTTAGGACAAAAGAATATGGAAAGTCAGAAGGGGTTTAGAGAAGTCTAAAATCACAGATCCACCCCTCAGCTAGTGGCACCTGATTGATATTTATTCAGCGGGGTAAGCGACTACGGTGTTGGGCAAATTAAGCTGCTGCAGAAGAGAAAAAAAATTATATTCTTAGGCTGTTGGGTAGTTCCTTTCAGCTTGTTTGAATACTGTCATTACAGGGTTTGATAGAAAATATACGAACATAGAAACTACCTTTGAGTGAGGTAGTTGGGAATAGATCTGCATGTTGGTCATGAATTAGTCACTGCCCTGAGCCAGGCAATGCACAGGTCACACGCCCGGGTTAAGCCCCCGGTGTCTCTCCTACAGGCACACGCAGAATCCCAGGGCACCGCGTGTGGAGAACAGGAAAGGGGGCAGCTTGCTCACGATCAGCGCTAACCTGAGCTCTCCTCCGCCCTTACTTCATATCACCCCTAATCTCTCTTCTCCTAGTACTGGTGTTATATTCTTGGCTTAACTACATCGTCTAAGGGTGGTCACGTTCTTGAGATGCTTAACCTGTCATGGTAAGGGAGTGCATATGTCTGCATTTTTTTGTATGGCTGGAAACCCCACTGCTGTAATGAAGAGATAGAGCTGATAAGAGAGATTTAAAATAGTTCCTGCTTCAGTTACTGGTTTCTAAAAGTTACTTAATAAGTGATTCTGCAGAAATTTAGTAGGTAAAATATCCTCTGTACAAGTACTATTCTTGACTTAAAGTGGTCCCAATCTAAACAGCTTAGGCATTTGCAATACAGCCTCAGTCTGATGAAGTGCAACACATAAACGCCCACACCTATCTCCAAAACAGTTACCTAATCTTTAGTGATTTTACTTGTCTTACTAGCAGGACTGTCTAACTTAGCACGGGGCTTCTGCTTCAACTGAGGGCTCTCAGTATTTCCCCTGCTGTGCTCTGACCTCACAGCTCCATTGCCTAGGACACCACAACAGGATATCTGCATGTTCCCGGTCTTCCCGTACAGCCCCCAAAGAGCTACCTGCTACCCCATGTACCTTCTGGATAGTTCGGATTACAGAGTCCATTTTTGAAGTCCAGCTCTCAAAACTTTTTGCAGACTCTCTGTGTCCCTATCATAATGTTCCTCATCAGAAACACTGCTGCAGACCCTTTTTGAGAGGGTTCTGCGTACCAGCTGCCAGCACTTATCACAGCCTTGTGGCTACAGGAACGACGATACGAACAGTGTGACTGTGCTGTCTCAGGGAACATGGGCACCAGTTAGACATCTCTTGCACAAGCGAGTGCCGAAGAGCAGTCAAGTGTGCACACTAGAGGAAACTCTGCTGACACACAAGCCAAGCATGAATTCTCCTGTAAGAGATTGTCTTCTGGGTCAACCCTGCTGTCCAGGCCTGCAGATCTATTTCTTCTTCACACAGAAAATAGATTAAAATCAACTCTCATCATTTCAATTGATCACTAACCGGCTGTCCTTTGGGTCCTGGGTCACCTGGGTTCCCTGGAAGCCCTGTCCCGCCTGGTGATCCTCGCTTCCCTGTTTGGCCAGTCTGTCCAGGCAATCCTCTTTCACCCTAAAATAACAGAAACCAAGTAATTCCTAAGGACAGGAGCTAAATATAGCAACATGCAGCTGAAATAGCCATAGAAGGAAAGCTGGAAAAAAAGGGCGCAGTGGGACAAGCAATATGGCTTTGTCAGGAGATCCCTCAGGTCTGTGAATGTGGATTATTGCGGGAAATGCACTGTGAGATCCCTGCTGGGTTTGGCTGTCCCCTCCTGGGCTCCACACAGAGCAGGAGCTCCCAGCGGGGCAGTACTGCCTGCTTGGAGCTGAGGACTTCAACTTCTCTTTGCACTTCTGTATGCTGCCTGTCCTGCCTTGCAGTTTCTCATAGCAATTGATGATTAATCCATCTAAAATGTTGAAGACATTCCAAGCTTTCAGCTGGAGGACCTTAATCCAAGGCTACAAAGCCAACATTTTCCCTGGCACCAACCCTGCAACTCAAGGACAGCAGAGAGGTGCTTGAGACCCACCATCGCACTTTGTGTCACAGTCCTTCACCTTGCAAAGCCCCAGGAGCAATGCACACCCAACTACACCAACCTGGGCCAGCAAAGAGAGTGAGTGCTCAGGCTCTGGAAAAGGGGCAACAGCTTCCCTAGCAGCAAGGGTGTGAGCCTGCCAGAACCCCTCAAGAGTCTTTCAGTCATTTTTGGTAACAGCCTGTTATTCTACTCCAGGCAGCTGGAGGGCAGCAAGTGACAGTAAGAATGACATGTTAGACATAATTTAAATCAGATCTGATAGCCTCCCCAAACATATCCAGAGTCTTCCCATTCACATTGTCTTCCTACAAATGGCTGAATTGCTGCTGGCCCAGTTTCTTTGGGCTACCTGCATGGGATAAAGACCAGTAAGAAAACCCAAGGGCTCCAAAGAAAGTTTTCCCTGCCTCTTTGTGCCCAGAGCAATGCCCAAGCTCATACTGGCTTCAGCAAGTCCAGTCCTGTAAACACATGCTAAGGAAACAAGCAGTGCAAACTTCTCATCAGCAGTTCAGGCCTCACAGGGAGCAGCTGAAGGATTCCTGAGTTTCCAGCAGTCATCCATCCTGGACTTCCTGCACGCAGGGCCATTGCAACTTCTCCAAGGCCCCCCCCTTTTTTTTTTTTTTTCAGTTGGGTATGTACTGAAATGAGGCTGGAGCATTTGTAGTATGGATATGTGTGTCTGGAGACTCCTGAACTCAGTTAACTTCGACAAAGGAATAAAGGTCTCCAGGATATTCAGCTTCTAGAGATTTCATTGAAGTGGATGGCTGGATGAGGAGAAAGACCTATGAAGCCTCCAGCTAAGTGAAAGATGTCAGCAGGAGTTCAACTTTATTAGAGCCTAGAGATTCCAAACTCTAGATTAAAACCCCAAGGGAGCCAGGCTCACAGAGTGAATTGTGAGGAGCAGTATCTTATGGAACCAGAAACTCACCTTAAATCCTGGTGGTCCCTGTGCTCCAGGAAGTCCTGGTATTCCCGGGTTCCCTCTTTTGCCTGACATCCCTGTTACACCTTCTTCCCCGTCATCTCCCTGCTCTCCCTGGAAAAGAGACACAGCCAAAGTTAGGGAAACCAGACACTCTCTCCACCTGTGCACACCTGCTTGTGCAGGGACAGGCGCGTGGTGCGATTCTGTCTCCAGCAGCATGCATGCATCGTGGCACGGGTGGATTTGCAGACACATGCAGAGAGATCTGGGCATATAAATGTCTGTTTGTCAGCCAAGAAGCATCATTTTGTGTGGAGACTTGGCCATGCAAAGCCATCTGCCTGCCTCTGTGTGCATGCATGGTTTTAAGAGCAACACATGGTCCACTCTGGCTACATATAAAACAGCTGGACGTCTATATAGCTTTATATGCTATGAATATAGCGCATAAAATAATCTATAGTTGGACTATATCCACTTTTCCTGTGCTAATTTTTAGTTTTCCACCTCTTAGTTGCATTTGGTGCTATAAAATTACAATTGCAAACTCACCAGCATCCCAGGCACACCATCCTTCCCGGGCACTCCGTCCACGCCAGGGGCACCCTCCTGACCCTGCCTGCCCACCACTCCTCTAGGTCCTGGTAGCCCAAGGGTGCCCTAAAATCACAAAGATGTTAATGATGGAGGTGCCTGCACAGCACTTCCTAGGGTGTAAAGTTGAAACTTTACCTACCGGTGAGCCTCTGCTCCCTGCGCTGCCTCGTGCTCCTTGCTTTCCTTTTTGACCCTGCAGACAAAGCAGACAGACATCTAAAATTGCAGCAGTTCTAACACAACCCCACTTTGCAGCCTGATTTCAGGGTGTGCTCTAGATAACGTTTGAAAAACATTTTATAAAAAGGAGATTATAAAGCCAAGTTGCTGCAGCACAGGGAGATGAACTGCTATTTGGTTTTATTACAAGTAGCTCTTCGTATGTCTTGTGAGTTCTAGGGCAGGAATGAATAGCTAGAAGGCAAGGACCTACATTTTCATAATACGGAGCAGATGAGGACAAATAAAGCAGGATGAACTCGAGGAAGACTCAGTCCGCTGGCAAACATTAGAACAAAATGCTTAAAACCTGCATCCTCTGTCAGTTCCTTGACAGCACAGTGCAGTACTGAGCAACTAGCAAACCTGCAGGGCATGCAATAAGAGCTGCTCTGAGCCTTTTCCCTGCTAGGTTACTCCCTCTCTGTTGAAAAGTTGATGGAAACTAAAACACTAAGTGTCCTCTGTCTAAAACTTGCAACTCTGCTTTGTGAATAAAGATGTAAAAGAAACATCTCTGAGGCTTACTAGCTGTAAAAAGGATTACGTTCAGCAGAAGGAATGGAAAACTCAGCTCATCACCTTCATTAGGGCTCTCTTAGTGAGGTCACATCCTAATACATTTTTAAATTAGAGCATTGCATTTTCTGTGCATTGTTTCTGCAGAGGACCAGGCCAACTACAGAAAGAAACTCCTAGGGGCACTTCCTCTGCTACTCCATTGACCCAAACGCAGCTTCCAATCATCCGCTGGTGGGTAGGACTGATTTACCTTATCACCTGGGATACTCCTTGCCAAAAACACCTACTGTAATTTAGATGATCCTCTGGCATTTATCCAATGGGGTCAGATTAAAAACCCTTACATCTGCCAAGAGGGAGCAGGAATTTGTTGAGTATTGAGGTCATGTGTCTGTGTTTCAGCAAATGAAGTCCTGGACCACTGGGAATAATTAGCAAGCTGTCTTTTCAGCCAGATGTGGAGGTAGGAGAAAGTATCAGGTATCACTGAACCTCGAAGGAACCATGTGTGGTGTGTTTTGTTGCTCAATAAGGGCAAGAAGTTAAGAGGGAGGGAATCTTCCAAGAAACAGAAGAACTCTAAGGTTAAGTAGACTCCAAATTTGGAATGTTTCAAGTCAGAAAAGCGTATGGCCCAAATGAGGGAGCAGGACATTTGCCTGGCCCAGCTATCCTTTGAGACAGGAAAGCCAGCTGGAGGCAGGAAACACAGCGGTATGGCAGAAAGACACAACCCGAGGCAGTGACTTAGAACCTGCCTCAGAGTCACCCGTGCCGGAGTTAGAATTGCCTTAATCTTCTCCAGCTCCATAAAACCAACAAACTATTGGTCTTAAACGCTCAAATACATATTACCCTCCCTTTAGATTCTCCACAGTCCTTCTAGGGATAAACCATAGGCCAAATCAAATATGCTGGAGGAAAACAGAAGAGTCCTGTTTTCTTTACGCTTAGGACGCTATAAATCCACCCTGCGGAAACCTACCACATCACCTTTGGATCCCTTTGCTCCTGGCTGGCCTGGTGGTCCAGGATCCCCCTAGAAAAGATGATCAAGAAAAATCTGCTTGAAATTCTCTTCTGGCAGCATCGTGCATGAAGTAGAGCAAACAGCATATTTCTGCGGTCCTGACAACACTGACTGTGTGGAAACAATTCAGGGGAACAGGCTGTGCCCATTCAGGCCTCCTGGGGAAAAAGGAGCATAGAAATGTCTCCGGAGAGCACTTAGCAGGGTGTCGTTTATAGAAGTGATGCACTCCCTCCCTTGGACAGTGTTTGTATTCAGAGAAATCATCACTAAATTCCAGATTGCTCCTGGAAAACAATGCTGAGAGGCAGACAGGAAGGAGCCTGGTCTGAGAAAGGCTCTGTACAAGCTATATGCAGAACTAGGATCTATCAGTCCCTCACATCTCAGAGGCTATCACCTCTCAGAATAAATTAACTAACATTGGTGAATGCAGCAGTTTTACCTATTTCTAAGCCATATGACAGACCTCTAAGATTTTAACCCCAAGATTGAATCCATAATTCTTTTCAGAAGCCTTGCAAAGAATGCTCATATTTCTTACTGCAGCTCTTTCTACCTCCCTTCCCTTTTGCACCTATTTTGCACACGCATCTGACATTGGGTAGCTTACAATAAAGCAGTATCTCTTACAGGTAAACCTTGCTGTCCAGGTTTTCCTCTTTCTCCATCAAGCCCTTCTTGACCCTTGAATAAAAAGAGAGAGGGAACGTTAGTTTCTTCCTAGGTACTTTGTTGGCAAAAGCGTCCAGGGGCCTCTGACATTCTTTTTGTCCAGTGAGCGGGTGCTCGGCATTACGAGATGCTGATATTCAGGACCCACAATTGCCTTCAGCAAAGTTTTTACCACTTTGAGTAGAGGTAGCTGAATTGCTTCTTCTTATCTGAAATACAGTCACGTGAGCAGCGGACAGGGACAACACTCAGTCATGAATCATGACTACTAGATGAAAGGTGGACGTTCTGTGGTCCAGTGCAGACTGAAAACAATTCCCCAAGACAATATATTTGTGAATCACATACTGAGAGTAAGACTCACAGGATAACCAGGGTCTCCAGGCTCCCCTCGATCACCTCTGTCACCAATGGGGCCCTAAAACAACATATAAAAGGTTTAAGGTCAGTGCAAAAAAACACCCCTATTATCCACAGAATTTGTATGGCTTCTGCATGCTCTACAAATACAGAAGCAACTCAGCTAGTACACCTGCAAAAGTCAGGCCAGGATTGATCAGAGAAGGGATTTAACATCTTACTCTGTCTCCAGGTGGTCCCTGTGGGCCTTCCACTTTCCCATCATCACCTTGTTCTCCCTGTAAATAAAAATATATCAGTATTAATATTGACAACAGCATATACAGCAGGTGCTTCTGTCCAGACTTGAACCAGTCCTTTCATATCCTGGGTTCCTAAACCAAAGCCTCTATTGAATTTAATAGTTTTCCTTCTAAAGGAAGTCTGAATTATTTTTTTTTGTTTCACAACCTGGTGTGCACTGAGTCACCGCATGCTTTCCTTGTTTCTTTGGTGGTTGTTTCTGCCTGGTATAACTGTGCTCTCCGCAGAACCAGGTGCAAAGAGTTTCAACAATTTCTAGAACTAAACAAGAAGCATGTAATTAGGACAATATGGGAAACAGTTCTCTGTCTCTGAGTTTTACTGCCGACAGTCAAGCCAAACTCTTTAATCAAGCATTTTCCCACCCTCGCTGAGGGCTGCCTGGGCTGTCAAGGGAACAAGGGTGGTCCAGATGCTCTCCCTGTTTGTTTGCTACAACTACAGGCTCTTCCCATGACCAGTCAGGTAAGACCATCCATCCCTTACATAATCACTGTGTTAAAAACTCCACTCATTGATGGGATGCTCCCCATCAGGATCTCAGACCTTATGGTTTGGCTGGCAGGTAACATCACCTGGATTACTGATAAGTGAGGTCTCCCTAAAACATCCACAGAAAGATCCTTCAACACTCTCAGCACAGATATGCGCTTTTTTTTTTTTTAATTCAGTTGTAAAAGTCACTTGGGGTCATGGTGTCCTATTTTCCTCTGCAGTCCAGCTCTGAGATGGCGGTTTCGTAGCTCCCCATAGAAGGGAGCTACATTCCAACTCCTCTGGTTTTTGGCTGCTTCATATCACTGAGTCTCTGGCACTCTGGCTCCTTAGGAAGGACGTGTTTCATGGGCTCTTTGATGTTGCAGCTACTGGAGAGCAGCAGTCTGGGGGATTCTGGCACTGTTTGGACTGCTTGGGGTGCTCCTAGAGCCTTGAACATCCAAATCTACAAAGTTAGTTATGCAGAGCCAAGGTTTTTGCAGATTTATGCAACTCTCAGTAGTTGTATCAGCCTTTTCTGATGTATTTATAATGAGAGCATTTATTCCTGATGCTCTCATCTTCTGTTCGATTTGGAGCTTATGGTAAAGGTACTTGGGCAATTCCTCAGTGATGCAGCCCCTGGTAGGTGGTGGTTAGGGTGCTTCCAATGTGGTGCTTGGTAGTGACACCTCTGGAGCAGCAACTGACCAGCAGTGAAGAACCTCTTTGACAGTGGAGCTGATAGCTTGTTTTCTGTAGGAATTGGGCCCATGGCTTGGAACCAGGGTTGTGCCACCATTGAGGGGGACGTGTTGACTTCTCCCTGCAGCTGGGCACGAGTATCACCATTCACAGACTGGTATATTATGACTCCTTGAGGCTTGATAAAATCCCTCGCAGTTATCCTCAAAGGCTGCAAAGAGCTTGCTGTATATCCCTCCATCACACACCCAACAGTAATGGTGTTTTCTTTCACAGCTGCGGCAACATTTGCTGGATGAGTGTGGCTAGGATTGCAAACACGCTCTCAGGTGATAGTTGTACCTTCATGAAGAGATGATACTAAGGATGGTGGACCCCAGTATACTTGTGGGGGTTTTGGGGGAGGTAGGTTGATAAAAGAAATATATAGGAAGAAAGTGTACAAGGACTGCTTGAGAACATAATACTGAGCAATGCGAATGGAGATTTGGGTGGCAGAGCAGAGATGAAGTAACATTTAACAGTCTCTCAGGCTCTGCCAACAAATCTTCAGTGTTAATGAACTTGCCAGTTGAAGGTGGCAGCAGAATACCTGGCAACTAGTTAGTTTTCTAGCCACTATCAAAAAATCGGAGGCTGCAAGGGAATCAGAGCTACTGCGTTTCTCGAGTCTCAAAAG
Source organism: Nothocercus julius (assembly GCA_013398735.1). Taxonomy (NCBI): domain Eukaryota; kingdom Metazoa; phylum Chordata; class Aves; order Tinamiformes; family Tinamidae; genus Nothocercus; species Nothocercus julius. The sequence continues at coordinate 128,128 of VZSV01000103.1, forward strand.
CAAAAAAAGCCCTAGCATGCATGTTAACAGGCAGAAGTCTTGGCACTGATTGCTGCTTCTTGAAGAGGATATGAACACCTTTCCACCGAGGTGCTGAGGCAGGTGTGATGGAACCAAAGACAAAGCTCACTCTTCTGGAGAGCTGTGAAGAGCATCAAGGCTTGCAGACTTCCTCCCCAAAGTGGAGCAGTAAAGCTCTGTGTCTCCTTGAGTGTAATTCCCCTCCCCACCTCATTCTTTGTCTTCTGAAGGAGAAAATCCTGCAGAGCTGGTCAGCTCTAGGACTACGAGGCCGGACTCCTCCAGCACTTCCTGATGTCTCAGCTGTTCAAGAGGGAGATGAAAGGTCTGTACTAATTTTATGGAAAGTTGCAGTGAAAAAAAAAAAAAAAAAGTTAGAGTAAAGGGCAGCAAAGTAAACATGTTGGGATACAAATGGAAAATGCATGGAGAAGAAGGGAAGGCTTGTTGTTGCTGGCTCCTGTCCCAAAGTGAGATATACCAGTTTGTAATTCTTAAAAGGATCCCATCTGGACTGCTTTAAGCAGCTGCCAAATGCAGGCGTCTGCTCTGAGCAAAGCCTCTTTGAGGTGCTGTAAATGTATTAAATGCAGCAGAATAGCTGGCTGGAATAGCACAACGGAGCTAGATTCCACAATAGGCCTCTCCCCAGCCCACTTAATTCTCTGGAAAAGGGAAGACCTATCCCACCACTAAGTGCCCTCCCTCTTCAGCAAAGTTAAATTCACGAGAGTGTTTAAAAACTCACAGAGCTTTCATGCTCCCATCTCCATTTCCTCTTCAGCTTTCAGACTCAGGTTTTCATTTTAATGCTCACATATGTGCTTGAGGTTACAGAGGTTCAGAGAGAAGGACGCTTCCTACCTTTAGGCTTGGCGCCAGGCAAGTCTTCGGGGATAAGAAGGAATGACGGATGAGAGAACTTCCATGTGAGACCTTGTGGAGCACCTGGATGCTGCAGGAAGCGGTGCTGGTGACCCAGCACAGGATGCTGGGCTCCCTGTTCAGTCACAGCTGGTCCCCCAGCACTGAGCTAATGGACCTCCTCTCCCTCAGTGAAGACATGAGCAAGATCTGACTCTTGATGCTGGTTAACAGACCTGACTGTACTCAGTAGACGGCCTTAAGTGCTCTGATATCTTCACCCAGCTTCAGGTTAGATAATTACTGAGTTCATTTTATTATTCTGAACTGAGCTATCTGCACCCTGGTAACCAAATATCCATGTTACCTCTGAGGAAATGCTCCTCTAGCATTCATTTGGAGAAAAATATTCTTCTAGCTACTATGTACAGTCACAGCTTTTTATTCCTGCAGGTACCCTGTGATTGAATTTTTTCTTCCTGTGGATCCCAATTATTGTTAGTCCACATCACTGGCAGAGTATGTCCCTAATGCATCTTCTGCCATAGGAAAAGAAGGGTCTCTAGCAAGGCTTAAACTCCAGAGCCATTTCCTTGAGTCTGACTCCCCTCACAGCGGAGACTTTGCCAGCGTGCTGAACTTCACCAAATGCAGGAGCTGCAGCCTGGGGGTTCCCCTTGCAGCTGGGTGAACAGCACCCATAGGCATAGGCAGCTCTGTCAGATCAGCCCCAGGGAAGAGGAGCTTCACTGAGCACTTCAAATTAAGGATTTAGAGACCATTTGAAACAACAGGAGCTTTCAAGATGACAACTTTGAATGAAAAGGGATTAAAGAAAGCAGCAGTTGCAATTTAAACAACAGAGATAAATATCTGCACCTTTCTTTTTCCTGCTGCTCTACAGGCAATGGCCAATTTCACTTTTGGTGGTTACTACTCACAGATTTTGCCAAGATGCTCAAGTTTCTGTAGTGCAACTGTGAGAAACCTCTGGCCAGGCTCTCAACAGAAAGCGCGCTCGGCTGCCAGCTCTCCCATTATCAACCTGAGCTGCTGGTGCTTGCTTAGCACCTGCCACTTCTCCAATGGCCACCCAGCAGAATGCAGAATGTTTGGAAAAGCTGGAGGGATAGCTAAGAAAGTAAATGGGGGCAGCATCAGAAAGGCTGGAAATAGGAATTGAGTAAAGCAGTGATGGAGATGAGGAGCAGCGGGAGCACAACCAACCATTCCTGTGCCATGGGTTCATTTCAGCCTCAGGAAACACGAGAGAAGAAGAAGAAAACATTGTTCATCTGACCCACTAACTGCCATAGCACTGACATTCTCTCCTGCACAAAAAGTTTCCAGGCAGAGCGAACGTAAATCAGGTGTCCTGACTAAGGATCCCAAGCTGGAGAGGTGCATGCCCAGCCAAGGCAAAGCGTGAAAAAGAAAACGAGCCCTTGGGATCTCTTCTCCGAGTCTCACAAACTCCATCTACAAGCAACAAAGCCCCAGCCTGCACACGTCTACAATCCCACCCATGTGCAAATCCCCCGTGCAGGGGGAATGCCAAGAGCTTGCTCAGCCGTGGCGGCAGCAACACGAAGTGCAGCACGATGGAAAAACCAGGAGCGAGTTCACAGGATTTTTTCTGATTTGATGGGGACCCCACGTCCACCATTTCCCATTGCTATCACATCCCTTCCCGCGCTGGGGGCGGGAGCGTCGCTGCAGCTACTGCAGACGCGTGACTGGCTCCAGCAGCCCTGCGAGTACAGCCACAGCCAGCGGGGATCGTCCTCGGAGCGCAGAGCAGCAAGCTGTGCCGACAGGAAACCATTACAGCGTGAGTCACTTCTCCAGCGTGAACTGGTTACGACCGTGCTGACTCAGCAAAGGGGGGAAAACGCGAGGGGGGCGCCGGCCGCGCGGATAACGGCTCTGACTCAGCCCAGCTGCGCGAGGGGCGTGCGAGGGGTGTGGGTGGACAAGCAGGACGTGCGAGGGAGTGAGGGAAATGGGGCAAGGGCAGTGGAGAGGAGACCGGTTCTGCCTCGCTTACAAAACGCTGTCAGCTGATTTCCCCGCCGACCTGCTGGCCGAAGATGGGCTGGTTTGTGCAGGGTGTTCTGACCGGGTATCAAAAAGCTGCTTACTTTTGTCTTGGGGGCAGAGCAGAATTTCTGCAGAAGCAGGATGCGTCCCCCGCGTGCGTGCCTGCTGGCTCTTCTGCGGATGTGGTGGCACACGGATGTGCCAGCAGTGCAGGTGCCCTGATTGGCAGATCTGGAGCCCAAGTGGGTAAGAGTGGGATCCCTGCCCTGCCTGAATGGCACAGCAGGCTGGGAAAGCCCTTCTTCCAGCAGAGAAGGAAGGGGAGCTCAGACACGTGCTCGTGTCACAGCAGCGTAACAGAGACTGTCCGTCCGCTCGGCTACAGGAGCTCTCGCGCCAACGTGCTCAGGCTGTGGCCAACACGGAGTAACACAACACCCTAAACCTCTGTTCGAGCAAGTTGGCTGTGTTCTCACAAGCGACGTGTATGGCACAGCTACAGCGGTGCACCTACGCACGGCGACTGCAGCGTGTGGGAGCTTGGACAGCAAAGACACAATAAGCCATAGTGCTCCTCCTAGTGAAGATGGTCATCCTGATTTCTGCTTTTGCCTCAGGATGCCACTGCTTCTCTGTGACTGCTCTGTGCAGGTGACATTCACGCGAGTCTCCTGGGGCCGAGGTCCAAGCACAGCAGCGCTGGCTTGTGCACGCAGCAGAGGAGATGGCCACACTCAGCAGTCTTACCTTCTCCCCCTTTGGCCCTGGTGGTCCAGCTGGTCCTGGTGGTCCTGCATGCCCCTGGGGAAAGCAGAGAGCACGTGAGGAAAAGCAAAGAGCTGTTTGTCTAAAGGTCCTCCCTGGCTTACTGCTGACTCTCGTGAGCCCTGCATGGTGCATCCCGGAGGGACACATGCTGCACAGCAGAAGAAATCAGTTTGGAGAGGTCCTCACAATGCAAATGAAGACTGTAGAAAAAGCTAAACTCAGAGTAGGATCATAAATAGAACTTATTTTAAGACAGGTTTTGTATTTTAGAGCAATGGCCTGGCTATATTTGAGAACAGACAGAAGCTGGAGGATCAAAATGAAAGCTTTACCTGGTAACCCTTTAAGCCTGGTTCCCCTTGAATCCCCATCCTTCCTGGAGCACCCTGGAGAGGCAAGCACAGAAAGCATCATTAAAGCAGGCTGCAGGTGCTACCCCACCACACATGGGGTGTGCTGGGCTGCCAAAAGCAGCGTTGCACGAGAGCATTTCAGTGCAGCCATCCGCTCCCCTGGCCCACGAGGGGCTCTTGCTGTGGCAGTCTCTAATGTTGCTTGGCTTTCATGTTTTACATGAGCGATATTAGGACTCCTGTCTCCACCAACATGTAGCAACAGGTTCCTCAACTCATTCAGATTTGCTACCCATGTGCCAGTGTCAAGCTCTTTCTCATGTGCAAACTAGCTGGTACTTTGGCCTCCTGAAGCTTGTAGAGCTACTGCCCTTGCCTCTGTTTTCCTGCATTAAGCACTGATACCCGTGAGCATGTCCTGGCCGCTGATCTCTACATCTTCTCTCCAAGGCAACTCGGGGCACAGAGCAAGGTCTCTGAACAACAGAGTGTGGATCCTCATCTGCCAACTGCTCATCGCTCCCTAGAGCTTTGCACTAGCAATGCAAGTGGCTTCCCAGTGTGTGCTCTTTGCCTTCCTCTCTGGATGTCTTTACACCACATCCAAATTGCCATTGCACTAGGAGGTCCACCAGTGAGACCGTTCACGTGCAGGACTGAATCCTAACTGAAGGCGAGGAAACCTTTGCTGTAGGATCTGCAGCCAAGGAGGGAGCTTTCTCAGCTGTAATGATCTGCTTATTGCGTCTTCAGCAGTCTGAACAAAACGGTTTAAAACAGACCTCACGTTAAAGTAAAATGCAAACTTTCCAGATAATCCCATTTAGTGCGAAAGAAAACCTTCCTGAGAGAGACTGCAGAGACATGTTTAGTCCAACAGACTGCTTTGCTTCCTTGTGAAATAATCCGTGGAGACTTTGCCAAAGAATACGGAGGGAGGATATGCACGGTGGTCATAATTTCAGTGTAAGAAAACACTATCAGCTGAACTGTTACTCCATAACTCCTTTGCTACTGTTCTAAAACAACACTGATTCCTGGCTTTTAGATAACTGTATTCCCTCCTGCTCTTTCACTAAATTCTAACCAAATAAGTGCAAGAAGTTTCTGTGCCAATCTGTGATGTGTGAGGAGGTATTTGGTACTGCTGCTGCCATCTTGACTTATGCACCTCGTGTTCCTAAAGCAAATTAACTTTTTTTCGCTCTTTGTCGTACCACTCCTCTCTTGAAGTCTCACTTTCAGTCCTCAACTGGAACCCTTCTCCATGTTGTACTTCTTGCTGCAAGTGTTTTAGATAAGTACACTGAGAGTGGGTGTAGAGACAGGGCACAAGTCCAAGGCAGAGTTCCTTATAAAAGCACTGTTTGACTTGGAAGCTGCTCTCACCATGAGTGTGCAGTCTCAAAGGGAGAGCTCGGAGCAAAAAATAGCTTATCAGCTCACTGCCCTCCTCAAGGACTATCTCCAGGGCTTCAACCCGTATGGGGAGCTGTGAAGAACTGCCATGGTGTAACGTGAGCTGGGTTCACGGAGCACCAACTCAAGCAACACTTGGGAATCTCTCTTGTGCAGCTCAGAGCATGTGATAAGCTGTTTTGGTAAATTAATCCCCTCTAGCTTTGTTTGCTCCCTATGCTCTGAAGCCTCCTCTCAGCTCTCTCCTTCAGCTTGGGCCTCTGCCCACCACCACTAGTCGCATTTCTGTGTGTTGTGTTCAACCGTTTGCAGAGCTCTTCTCACCATAGGTCCCAGGGTACCTCGGGATCCTTTAGGGCCTTGGTTCCCCTTCGGCCCCTCCTTGCCGGGAGATCCCGTCTCGCCGAGCTGCCCCTGAAAGCCCTTGCTGCCCTGCAGAATAAAAGCACCGGCGTCACTACAGAGCGAAACTGCTTCTACAAATAAACACCAAAGGCGAGCCAAGGAAGAGAGATCCAGAGAAGGAAACGTCAGCAATGGGAGATGTTCCTACCTTCTGGCCAGGCTTGCCCTTTTCCCCCTGTTTTCCTGGTTTCCCTTCAGGTCCCTAGGAGAGCAAAAAGAGTCGTTGGAATGAGAAAGCAAAGACACCCCTTCCAGCCACCCCGAGGGCATTTATCTGCCCATCACAGCCCTGACAGCATCCTCATCCATGCGATCCAATGTCATGGGGGAATAATTATTTCATTTTCTATTTATCTGCCACACACACCTTTCTGCTAACTTCCTGCTTACAGTACAAAATCTTTTCTTCCTCTTGTCTTATTCCTACTGCAAAGCACAGCACACACAAAACAGACATCAAAATATACCCATTTCTAGAAACAGACTTGGATGCAAAGTTTCAGGTGGAAGTCATAGCAATGAGATACAGAAATACTGGCTTGCTTCGCACACCCACTGCAAGTGTCTGACACGCAGCAAAACCTGCGACCCATCCTTGCACATACAGGACAGAAACTGGCTGCAGTGAGCAGCTAAATATAGCATGCTGCTCTTAGGGAGCCCAGAGAGTTTATTTGCTCAGTGTTTGACCCTGCTGGCTACAGGGCAGACAACAGATTTTTGGATTTGACAGAAAGAAACAAAAGCATCCCTGAGAAAAACAACTCAGGCTTTTTGGCAATGGCAACAAACTTTTCAACAGCATCTACACATCAGCACGGCATCACTCCCTCTGAACTTCTGGCTTGCACTTAAGAGGGTATTACTTTCACCACCCTTGATGTTGCAGAAAAGCATCAATCTCTTAGCTAAACAAAAAGAACTTAGAAAGCCATATCTAAGTGTTTTCAGTCAGATCTGAAACATAGGCCACATTAAGTGCCTGCTCTTAACACAAAGGAGTGATTCAAGCTTTTATAGCCCTAAGCAATCATGTCAGTTCTTCACTTCCCCAAAGGGAATAGCTCCATTTTATTTAAGTTGAACATTGCAAGAACCCACCTTGCCAATGCTATTAGAGCTCCACAAAGGACAGTTTCTCCGTGCAGGAGTATGTGATCCATCCCTTCCATACTGCTCAGGCATTTTGCTTGCTATTTTTGCTACCACTTTCTGAGAGTGAGCTTTTGGAGCTATGGTTTCCTATTGAACCTGAGCAGCCTAAGCATCTATGTGATGAATTTGGGGTGCCAAGCAGCTGGTGTCAAAAAGCAGCAGACTGGGAAATGGCCACCCATACCCACCTCCGTAACCAGCTTGCCATGGGCTGCGCTACCAGATTACTTCCCCACCTATCAGTCGTTATTTGTGTCGCGATAACCCTTGCAGACCCTGCTCCACAGCAGTGTTGTGGGGCTTGGCAGCTTGGAAGTTTGGAAAGGGAATAGTGGTATCGCTCACAATGGTCTACTGTCAAAGCAAGATGTGAACAAGTAACGACACAGCTGGGATTTCTAATTAGTTATATAACATTTCACCGTCAATCTCCTCGGACAATGCACTAAGGCCTTTCGGAAGTAGAGACAAAAGAATTTTCTTGCAAATAGGAGAAAACTCATTTTGAGCTAAATCTCCTCCTGGCCCTGGTGATGGCCAAGTCCTTTTTCTTCACCAGCAGCACATTTTTGCACATCTCATAGGCACTCCTGAATTGCTGTGTTGTAACACCTCAAACAAAAACTGCCGTGCTACTTGCATCTGCTGCCCCATGACCAGGAAGTGTTGTAATTCACATAAAAAATACAAATGCTGATGCATCGACCAAGTGTATTCTTTTATGAACGCAAAAAGGACGACTCCTTCCTACAAAGTGGAGGTAATAGTCATCTCACCACTATATCAGAAGAATTATCAACCCAGCCTGGTTCCATCTGGATATATCTCCATCTCTATATCAGCTTATTCCTTATGACCCGCTGGCCTCACTGAACAGGGACATTCATCTACTCCAGAAGGCTCTGCTGAGTCCTTGGCTGGGGTGCAGCTCCTTCATTGCTGGAAGATGAAAAAAACTGGCAGCATCTCTAAATCTTGTCGTCGATAGCAGTGAAACCAGCTGTCACTCCCAGTAAAACACTGAGATCTTAGTCTGAGCTTCCCTCATTGCTGTTAGGTCTTTTCTGATGGTTAAAACTTTCGCCGGTGTGAAAAAATGGGTCAAACCACACTGGCAACACCACGAGCAGAGACGTGGCTGTGATCTTGCAGCCTGAGCCACCTCCCCGAACAGACTGAGCTGTATCAGCAAAGGATATTTCTGTGCTCTGCCAGGGTGCTTTCTAGGACTTTGGCCAGCACAGCCCTGCTGGTGAGCGGGAAGGCTACCATATGTCTGATTTTCCTCATGTGCTCTCTCTAGCTGTGCAGAAATTTTGTCCAGATGAAATCAGAGGCAGTTCAACATTTGCCTGGGGTTCCCAGAGATGTGGTATCTCTGCTTGAAATGTCTCAGATGTGATTTCCATCCATTGCAATCCCAGTGGTTCACAGGGCACCTACACCATGGTCTGTGCAGTTCCTAGGAATCACGTGCCACATGACATGCAGACACCACAGCAAACCCAGCACCAGCTTCGGGAGCCACTAAAAAGACCTTTTTTTTTTTTTTTTTTCTTTTCCCCCTCACATTCTTTAGCCTCATCTGCCCAAGAACGGGGCAGGAACAGAAAAAGATAATTAAAAAAGTCAAATTCTGTGTGATTCTAACTTCATCTAGGGTTTCCAGACCACATCAGGAATGCAGCATCTTCTGGTACGAACTTCACTGCGAGGCTGAGTCTCCAGGCTTCCTCCATGCTCTAGCAGAAACAGTAATGAGAGGCAGAAAATACAGAAAAGCCTATACATAAGAATAATTCATTCCCAAGTTTTTTTGCTGGAATCAAGTCAGCAAGTGTGCCAAGGCACTAAACACTTGAGGCTTTTTATTCTTGGAGTTTGTACATATTTTGTTGTATGCTTTAGGTTACTGGTTTGCTGAAAAAACAAATCTTTCCAAGCCTCTTCCACAAGTGGGATTATTTTTAAACAGTGATTTCTCTTTATATACTGCACTCTTTATTGGATCTGCATGCCAGTACCGCCAGAAGAGGTTGGTGTTTGCAACTGGGGTTGTGGGACACAGCAGTTTTACAAGGTCATGTGCTTTCAGGTATGCCAAAATAACGAAAGAAACCAAAAACTATAATCTTAGGTTTATCTTGTTTAAAATATCATTGCCAGCTTCACTAAGAACTCAGTTTTATATGTTTTCAAAAATGGCATCAGATATTTCCCTGGGATAAAGCCAGACAGTTTATTTTCCAATAATTCCAAATTGATTAGGTTTTCAGGAAAGAAAACGGTGCTTTTGGCCGCTGATGGCTTGGCAATGAAGTTTGGTCTCTGGCACAGCTCAGCAATAATGTTACTGGGAGCAGAGAGATGACTAGGCCAGCTTTAAATTCTCAAGGCATCAACAGTTGAAATCCATGTTACAGCAACAACAGAGAAAGAAATGGAGGAAGCAGGATGGACTTTGACTAGATATAGCCCAAATGGAGCTAAGAGCAAGGCTGAAACCCAGACCAGCTTCCCCCACTTTTAGTGGTGCTTTGGTTCACACACTAGACCTTGGGAAGCACTAACCAAGCTGCTCGGCGGGCTGGTGGGACCAGGGAGCGCTGTGGCTCCTGGCATTGCAGAGGAGAAATCTCTACTTCTCCCGCAGACTTGCACCAGGGCCCAGGCGGGGAGCGCTGGGAGGGCACGGGGCTTGGCGAGACGCCTTCCTGAACCCTGTCTCACACAGGCCCAGGACTGCTCAGGACCACCGTGGAGCCGGAACTTATTTTGAAAGTTTCTAGATGTGAGTGAGTGAAGGCCTGGGGTTGAGGATGACTACTCTCTCCCAAATATGAGACAGGAAAAAACAGAACCAGAACACAAGTACCGAGTAAAGAGAAAAGAAGGCCAATGGCGAAGGAAAAAACGGTGATAGTTTGGGACACCGGAAGTTAGGAAAACAGAAAAACTAAAGCAGCAATAAAGGTAACAAAGCAAGAAACATAGTAAGACCATGCCCATATTTGTTCAAGATCCAGCCAACCAGCTCGTTTAAAGGGAAATGAAAAAGCCCTGTATCATTTCCTACTGCTCAGCAATGTCTCCAGATGAGAAACTCTGCTTAATAAACTTTGATCGAGAGAAGCCTCCCCCTATAGAGGACAGTTCACAAGCACTCAGGAAATTAGTGGGATTATTGGAGCTGGGCATTTGAAGACATAAACGTTTCAGATTTATAAGAAACATATTTCATAATCTCTGCCTAGCAGTAGTTTGGGAGAGGAGGAGACTCGGCAGCAGCTCCTGAATGAATATGGGGGAAGAAGGACTTAACTGTTATCGAGAAGACAGACCCAATTGTACTTTAGGGTGAAGAGGACTTCATTTGGGATCACTGGGGAAAAAAAGGGTCATCGGTTAGCTTGCAGAAGCCAAACTCATGGTGAGCACGGGTAGAGCTGGCTGGCTGAATTCAAAGAAAAAGCGTAACGGGAAAATCCTATAAAAAGAGCTCAGATGAAAAGAGTATGGCTAAAATCACTATGACTACCCTTCCACTTGAATTCCTCAGTTTAAAACATGGATTCTAACCCAAAATCTCATATCTCAAACTCCCTGCTTTAGTGGAAGTTCTCAGGTTCTCATCCATATGCAGCTATTGCTCTCTATGCTCCCGCTCTTCTGAAATATGTGAAATCCTGTTTTCAGGAACGGGAAGTCTGTCTGAGTGGAGACAGAGCAGAGCTTGCTTTTTTTCTACGCAGCCACAGGGTAAGTCAGCAAAGAAAACAGCATGCAGAACAGAACAGAACAGAACAGCACTGCATGTTCTGAGCTGGCTTGGTCAGGGCTGATAGACCTGAACTGCTACTCAATTATTTTTCTGGGAAAACCTTTTGCTTTTTTTTTTTTTTTTTTCTTCCTCTGCCTCTATTTCCTCATCTCTAACGCAACACAGTGTACAAAGGCAAAAGGTGCCACCAGAACGTGGCTTGATGGATGGGATGTGCAGGAAAAGCATCATCTTCTCTGGATGGTGAAACTTCCGCACAAGATGACACCAAAACACTCCAAGAGCGAAGCCGTATGCAAGCTGAGGACCGGGAAGCAGGGAATAGGGTGAGCACTTGGGGAATATAGTTCCTTTTTGCACTAATGAGACCTACTTGCATCTTTTTGCTTTCCTCCAGACACTAGGGGTTAATATCTTCCTTTGAAGGACACGAATGCCCTGGGGCTGTGGAAGAGGAGGGGAATGAAATCCTCTCTCTCAATAAGGAGGGGAATCTTGGAGTAACTGCACAGAAAGTACGTCTCCTTCGTCTGAGTCAGGAAAGAAACCGTGCCAAGTCAACGGGATTTATTTCAAATTCTGGCTCATTTCAACTCCTATTAACTCTAAACGAAGACCAGCTGGGCTCAGCCTGCCTTGCCGCGCAGCGTATAGACCGGGCAGAGCTGGCTGATTCCCTGCGAGGGCAAACGGCCCCTCCTGGTGCACAACGCCAACCACGCTGGCCCGCGAGCCGCGCGTCGCCCGGGACCGGGAGAACGCGGTGAGTCACGGCGCGATTCCTGGTGCTCGGAAGCTACCACAGTCCCCTCCAAAGGCTTCAATGGACTTGATGGACTGAGGAAGATACCAGAGTAGCAGACAAGGGGAAAAAAACACAAACCCCTCAAACAACCAAACCCTGCACATCGCTCCCCACGAAATGGGATGTTTAGACTTCCAGAGAAGATACTGAAGAGGGGCCCATTGGAGATGCACTGGTTATTCTAGCAATAAGAGGAGAAGCTGATTGCAGCTCAAGGCAGTGTTGCACAGGGGTTTCAAAGCTGCTTCCAGCAGGGATGGGGAGCGACCTGTGGGCTGCCTCTGCACAGAGGAGCACTCACCCTGCCATTGCTCTGGCCCTGCTCAAAGCAAAGAGCTTAAGTGTGTTTGACTTCCTTCCTAATCAACTCCATTCCCCTTTGATCTTGGATGCAAGGCAAAGTACCTGCTCATGGCTTTGCTGGATGTTTGTCCACGCTCGTAACAACTCTCCAAGGCTCCAAGGTCATTACATAATGACATATACCATGGCCAAGTGCAGACACGTACAACTACAGAAACTCAACTCCAGCATGGGAACTGGCCCTGCGACATAGCAGCTACTGAAAAAGACGGGCTGCAGGCAGGAAAAGTATCTTCTGTCATGTCCTTCCTCCCGCATGGCTCTGTCTCAATGCTTCCCCAAACCCATGGCCCATATTCTCCAATCCTTCCAGTACTGATGGAGAATAAGCCCATGTCCTTAAGTTGAAGGAGTTGAAGACGCTTCCTGCAATAAGGGCTCCATGGACAGCCCATAGACCATGGCACGAAAACCATCTTTTCCAGGAAAAAACAGCTCAGCATATTATCAAAAAAATAGAAAAGGGGGGGCAGATTCCTGCACGGACAGCACAGATTAAAACCAGAAGTGATTCCAGGACTGTTCTTCTGCAGCCTCAGTATTTTCAGGGGGCAAATGCCATGCAAGTGCTGTGGCGTTGCCAGCTGTCACTGAGTTCATGTGTTTGGAGTGAATGGCTGGATTCAACAGCAGCAGAGTGAGGCACTTTGATGCAAAAAAAGAAAAATCTTTGAATCATATTTTCAGAGGCGGGAAACAGAAAAGAAGAAAGCACAGAAAACCACTCTAAGACAAATTCTGCTCTAAGACAAGTGATGTTTGGACAAGGTTACACTAGAGCAGTGTGTCAAACTAAAGCCAACTGCCTCTCTGTCCCTGCAAAACACAGCCCAGAGAGCAGCCCAAGACCACGGTGTTTCTGCAGCAGCTCTCCTAGCTCAGAGGACATGGACAGCCCAGGCCAGCAAGCCTCCCTTCTTCAGCTGATGGAGACTGTCCTCCTCAGAGGGCTGAGATCCCTGCAAGATTGCCCCCAAAACCTTCTCAACAAATCTGGGCTGGGGTGGATGGCTATTTGGCCCTCTCTGCCTTGGGCAACTCCAGACAGAGAGAGCAAACAAAAGGATCCTGGACCTGGTGGTGCTTTGGCAAAGGAATTCTCGGCCTTTGGAGCTCTCTTGGTGCACACGTGCACCGTGGCAGAGAGGGCAGCAGCCAGCGCTGCGCTGATGTAACCAGTTTATACAACTGGAGGGTCTGGCTAAAAGGCTTTTTGCCTCCTGATGCAGCTTGAACAGCACTGCAGATAGGATTTCAGGTTAAAAAGGAAGTGGAAAAAAGAAAAGGACTCCGCTTCCAGTTTTGCTGAACAATGAGGGATTTTCTTGTTTCGGAGCATGTTGCATTTCATTACCTACACACTCTCCAGTTCCTTTCCTGGAACTGTAAAAACCTCGCTATCAGATGTCTGCCTTGTGCAACAACCAGCACGTTACGAAAACCACAGTGCGCAGCTACGGAGAGCAGCTGGAAACCCACTGCGCCGCTCCTGCCAACTGGCTTGGGTCTTCCACAGAGCCACTGGCTCTTCACTTGGCCTCTAAGGAAAAACTGCCGTATTTTTGAAGATCAGGAGGGGTAGTGGCAGAGGCGGAGCACTTTCAGAGGGCAGTTGCTCTCAGTGACGACCTGCCTATGTCTGGGGTGCTGGTTCCATGCCAGCAACTTTGAATTTTGCTTCTTTGCCTCTTTTGCAAAGAGCAGGATGGACAAAGCAGCCAGGATCCACTGCAAGTGCATGCTGCACTCCAACATCATCTGAATATTCCAGGCACTGTCACACTATCCCCTCATAATCAGGGGTTAGCAGATATCTTTGGTTTTCCAAAGTACAGAACTAATTTGCTTGTGGCATGGATGCAGGTCCCATCAGGTTTCCCAGTGCTCTTCGTCTTCTGGTCTCTCACTAACTATGGAGATGTATCCACATCCTGCCTTATTCATACGGAGAACCTGAATGTCCAGGGGACGATTCTTGCTCACGCTGCTGATCCCAGGTCCTTCAGGACTTCTGTCTGCAGCTCTGAACCGAGAGGCCCAAAACACTCCCTTGCACTCTGCAAGGGGCACAGACTATCAGCTCTCAACGCTCAAACAGGCCAATTCAGAAAAAAGCAGCAAAATGGAGGGTCCAACGGCTCAGTGCAGAAACAAGTCAAGATCAAGTGAAGGCAAAAAACTGGCACAAAAGGAAACCCCTGGGAGGTGATCGCACATCAGAGCACAGCTCAAGAGGTGCAGCACATTGCTGTGTGAGCTTTAAAATCTCAACTGCAGACTGCATTAAGCTGGGCTGCAATGTGTTAGATGCTCCGATTTCCTTCTTTCTACCAGAGGGACAACCGGCCTGTCCCTCTGCTGAGCAGGAAATGGAGCAGAACGGAGCAGCGTGAACTTGGACAAAGCGACCAAAAGATAGAGGATACTCGTGCTTCATGGCCCCAGCTGCCTCGAGGGCTGCCAGCCGCAGCTGTGAGACTTGGGGCCCATCTTGGTTGCCAGGTTTGTTTGCTGAAATCCACTGGCTCTGAGACGTGTACAAACTACCCCTGGGGATGCGGCTGGGGCCTCCCTGCTGCTTTTGTTTGTGATTTCAAACCGCAGTGGAAACCGATTTTCAGATATGCTAATGCTGGGGGCGGCGGAGCCAAGATAAAGCGAGCGATCCTTGGAAAAGGCTTCTCGCGCACCCGGGGAAGCTTGGTCGCACGCGGTAACGTTATATCAGCACCACGACGGCTTTCTGGAAAGTAAAATCTCGCTCGCTGAAGGTAGACCTGGACCTGCTGTAAGACCTGCTGGCTCAAAGTGTCTCCTCTGCATGACCCAAAAGGGCAGAGCAGATGCTTTATGTTTCCCTCCAGCGAGTGCAGCGCGAGTTTGGACGTGCCCTGCCAAGCTCCCCTGCTCCTACCTGCTCTGCGGCTCCTCGGGGAGCTGCCCGCGCCAGCCTTTCCCCACTGCTGCATGTGCAGAAAGGACTGCGAATGCACCAGGAAGAGCCACGTCATTCCAGAGCCATCAGCCATCCTGTCCCCCACACGTGCCAGTGGGCACTTGATACTCAAGTGCCACATTCCTCTAAACATAAGCAAAATAAAGATTAAGACTAAACACGTCCATGGAGTGACGGAGATTTCTTCAAAAAAGTGCTGCAGCTGCAGGGATTTGTGCTGAAAAGGGGATTTCTCGTGGCCATGGAGGGCAATCTTGGCACATTGCTCCAATGCCAGCGCAAAGGGCAGTGCAGGACCAAACCCAAGGTCTGGAGAAGTCTCTATGTCAGTGACTATGGATGGGCACCGGCTTCCTCGAGCGTTACGTGAACCTCTTCCAGAAGGAAGGTGCACTAGATGCTGGGCTTCCAGCCAGCTCCACGCCAGTTTATATGATGGTTGGATACGGGTATCTAGACAAATCCACATGCATGTGTGTGTGTTCTCTTCCACTGCTGGCATGGAAGCAGTAACACCACCCCTGCCACGTCTGGATGGGCCCAGGATACCATAACAGTACTGGAGCTGAAGCTACTGTCTCTAGCCCAGGGAAAATACGATGGATCCAAGCACGGAGCGCAGCGAAGCAAAACTGTGAGGACTCCCGAGTACCACACCAGAAGAGACCCGATGAAGACGCGATATCTAAAGACGAAGGTTACTTTAAAGCCATCTAAACCAATACCACCATCATGCATATATCACATCAGCTGTATCAAAAACATATGCAATGTGCACAAGGTGGAAATGTTCCATGACTGCAGCACACTCAGAGCCTCTTCCCTGGTGGTGCCACACTGTGGAACAGGTCTCTAGGAACCCAGCATGCAGCCTCTCAGCCTGCCCTCAGGGGAGCATTCTCACCATTTTTCCCTTACAGGACCTTAAGTTTGTCCAACAGCCTTAAGAAACCTTTTTCCGTCATATACTTTTGTGGCTGGCTGTGCCTAAGGTGGCTTTGGGGCATCCATTTTACAGAGGACGGGGTGATTTTATATTCCAGCTTCCAACACTTACTCAAAAAGGAGGGCATTGTAGTTATCTCTAGTAGTTTGCACCTCTAATCTGCAAATTTTATTTTGGCAGAAACCTCAGGAAGATCCCACTAGTATTTGTGCATTTTCTCCATGGGAAGCTCGGGTAAAAAAAAAAATCTCAAAATATCGACAGAGAAAGCTTTGGTACTTCTGTCAGAGGGCTTCCATCTTTAAATTTCCTCAGTAAGGGCAGGAAGGATGGCCTATAAATTAGGTTATGGCCAGGCATTTGGCAAAGGAGGCATCGCTCTCTCCATCTCATGCGGGGCTCAAAGTCTGATGTAGTTTAGACGTAAGGAAGCATATTAAAATAGTAGATGGAAATATAGCACTCCACAGTTTAAAAAAAAAAAAAAAAGGGGGGGGGGGAGTGATTATGAACAGGAATCTTGGCTCTATTGACTTTTTTTTAATAATAAAACAGAAAATGGCATCGTGTTCCCAGGGACATGCTGGCAGACAGCAGGGATCTATATTTTATACGCTATAACTTAATATGGCTTTTTGGTAATTTTAGTGTTTTTATTGGTGCTTAAACACGCGCAGTACAAACACGTGAAGCAGCCAGGAGCACAGCGCATGCGAGGCTGCGTGCTGAGGCCGGACACCGAGCCATGCCGAGCTGCAGAGGGAGCTGGGACATTAGATACCACCCGGCGCCCACAGTTCGGTCCCAATCCTGCACAGAGCTCCCTGTGGGTACAGGGGGCTGTGGCCAAGTGTGGCTTTATTTGGGGCAGCTCTCCAGCCTCGTTCTGCACATTTATGGTGTTGCAGAGCGGCACAATGTTATTAAGCCAATGTTTCCACTTTCTAGTCGAGTCAGAGCTCAAAATCCCAACCTCAACCCAAAAATAACACAAGTCCAACCCCTTTGCTGCTTCCATCCCTTCACACCCTTCCTCCTGCTCTCCTTTTCACAGCCACAGTGTCACCGAAAGGAAAAACAACACGTGCCAGCAGCGAGGAGGGAGCGTCCCCCTGGGCACCGCGATACCTGCCGACCCGAGGCGGCATTTTGGGTGCCACCATCAGCTCGACAAATTCAGATCACTTGTCCCTTCCAGGATGCTGGGGCTGCACAAGGAGGTGTGGGGCAAGAGCCGGGGGTTCTGGCTGCAGAGCTCGTGCAGAAGCACAGGAGGAACCGTGTCTCAAATCTGCATCCTGATTAAAGGGCCCATGCTTCTCCTGGATGTACATTTTTGCAAAAAATAACATTCTTAATGCCACCTCGTCCTCCATCTCGGAGGACTCCTTGCCCTAGCAATGGATTTTCGTTTGTTCTCTGCATCTTCCTCTAGAAATACCAGGTGTTTTGCTGCAACACAGCATGTCCTGTTACAGCAGTATTAATATCTACAGTAATTGCTGTCCTTGGGGAAAAAAAGAAAGACAGGCCTGTGTGTATTTCTTGCTAGGTTTAAAGAAAATCCAGCCTTCCAAGCACAACACTACCAGCTTTTTTGTCCTCTTGTTGCAAAAGATCTTGTCTGTGCATGCGAGCTAGGTGGCCCTTGCACCCCAGAGCTGAGCTGTGCCCACTGTCCGAGCCGGGGTGCAAAAACTCGGCAGGGCATGGGCAGCGCCCGAGGAGGGTTAAAGCCTCTCGTACGCAGGGATTTAGGCAAGAGCACGCAGCACTCCTCCACGATTTTTCCAGGCCAGGATGCAACTCCTGGTTTGGGAACACGTGTGCGGTGGCCCTAACGAGAGGGCGCAGGGGATTTCTTGGGCCAAGACTCCTCATGCCCTTCAGAGCTTGAACTTTACAGACCCGGATGGGGAGGAGAGCACTAGGCACTACAGGAACCCCCCGGAGCGGCCGACGGAGACCAGCAGGCTGGTTTCTCAGACTCACTCGGACACCTGTGATTCCCGGATATCCAGGAGGGCCTTCTTTTCCCTTCAGCCCTTCGTTGCCTTTTTCTCCTTTCTCTCCTTCCAGGCCTTGCTCTCCTTTGTCTCCCTGCGGAAGAGAGGAGAGAGTGAGCTCTTCATACCCACACAACACTTGGGTCACTGTACAGGGCTCTTGCAAGGCAAAAAAAACACCACATAATTAATATTTCAGGAGTTGGGAAGGAAGAGAGCCTGCAAACAAAAGGATGAATGAGGCTGAGTCATAATACACTTGACATTTAACAAAATGAGCAAAACCAGTTATTTTTATTATTATTATTTTTTATTTTAAGTCTCTTGGCTGGAGGAGGAGGCACTCCCCCATTACACAGAGTAATTTGAATCCTTTGCTCCTCCTGCTATAAGGCCCAAGCCTCCCACGCGCACGAGACAGGCAGACAAGTCTGAGAGACTCCCTTACCTCATCCAGAAGCCCTGAGCTCAGGATGCTGAAAGATTTTTTAATAGGACGTATTTGTTAGGATTGCCCGCTTGGCACTTGCTGCTAGGTGGGAAGTAGCCCAGGGCTCAAATAAACACTCTGCAAAACAATGTCATCTTGCCCCGCAAAGGAATTGCGGCTGGAGCGGTAGGTATCACATCCAATCACTTTTATTACAATCGATGGCGCACAATTTTATGGAGACAACCAAAAGAGCCAATTCTGTACTCACAGCAGCAGTGACACTGGGGTAACCAACTGGTCTTGATGGAGTGATTCTTGATTTGCAGCTGCGCTGGTGAGAGCACAGTGTGTCTCTTATGGATAAAGAAATGCTTGCATGGCCAAGGCATATTTA
Source organism: Nothocercus julius (assembly GCA_013398735.1). Taxonomy (NCBI): domain Eukaryota; kingdom Metazoa; phylum Chordata; class Aves; order Tinamiformes; family Tinamidae; genus Nothocercus; species Nothocercus julius. The sequence continues at coordinate 146,837 of VZSV01000103.1, forward strand.
GGCTGAAAAGATCAGGTTTGGTTCAAGACCCCTTAAGGACAGAGGGGCAAGTGATGGCAAGAGAATACGAAGGTCTTCAAAGTCTTCAGGGAGGAATCTTTCAGTCTGACATTCAGAGATAAGGAGAAATAGAGACGCGTGGCAAACAGCTTAACTAGAACAAAGCAGTAAACTGTTGTGGGACCGGCTGCTTTCTCTTTCCACAGAACAAATGTGCTGGCCTGTGTGGAAAGGCCGGGTGTGCAAGGACAGAAATCAAAGCCCTATCCCAAAGACAAGGTAGCAGCCTCAGGGCTCCTACGTATGCAGGGCAACGCGAGATCTGAGTAAGCGTTTGGGATGCTGCCAAGAGGAAGGGGATCTGGTTTCTTTACTTATGAGCAATGTTATGGTCAGTGGTGTGGGGCAGAATGATGCATGATTCTTGATTTCCCCTGCCAGGACCAGGAATCCCTGATTAGTTGGAAATTTAATCCGTAAACTCAAATAAACCAGCCAAATTGTTGGAAACTAGACTTTGAAGAACTTGACCTTTCTTAAGAGCTGATCCTATGCCAAAAATGTGGGAAGAGCAGTGAAACATGAGGAATCCTTTGTAAAAATCAAAGCTTTACCCAGCTTAAATTTGACAATATGTGAACTTGCAGGAAAAAAAAAAAATCCTTAGTTCTTATGTCAAAATAAATTGTTGCATAAATCTGAGAAGCAAGGGGATACCAGACAAGGAACAACTTTGCATCAGAGTACCTTGCCTCTGGATCCCAAATTTCCCAAGGTTGCAGCTATCAATCAACAGACAAGGGGAGCCGCAAGCCATGCCAGGCCTCTCTCCGTGCCAGGCAGAAATATGACCCCTAAAGGGACGGAAATGGTCCTCGCACTTACCGCTCCAAGAAAAACTCAGCTTTGAAAGGAGTAACAGAAACAGAGCAGAGAAGAAAGACTTAATCTATGGAAAAACGGATCAGCTAAAATGCACAATAAGCAGGAGAGATCGCAGGAGGAACAAGCAGCGGAAAAAAACCATCAGCCCCACAGCCCTGCTGTGACTCCTGCTTGCCAGGGACGCAGCTCTGGGGTGACAGTAGCAGTTTTAACAGGTGTAAGCAGGTAATAGAAGGACTGAACATAATGTGCTTTGAACTTAGTCCCCGAATGATTCTCAATTGTCTGAGTAAAAGCCTAATGAATGATCTTTAAGGCAGGGAGGGTCTTTTATGGAGCTTGGAAATACCATCCAGCACCCATCAGGTCTTCAGCACTGAGATCTACTGGCACTTAAAGGTGCCAGTCCCTACTGCAGCAGGGACGTCTCCTTTAGGAGCGAGTATGGCTGAGGTGGCTGCCTCCGGTCTGGCACGGGGAGCAGGACAGATGCTTCTGCACACCTGTAATAACCCCAATACCCGCTTTGCCTTCTAATGCCCCCGTTTCCTGCTGATGGGAACACCGTGGGCCTGAGTGCGCGGACGGTACGCGGCCGTTGGAACCAGGCACAGCAGTAAGGTTTACCTTGACACCATCCGGGCCTGCTGGTCCACTGTCCCCTTCCAAGCCCGATTCTCCCTGCAAGACAGAGAGGCAAAGAGACATAAGGCTGTATCCAAACCTCTTTTGGTTGGGAGCTTTTGGCAGGGAGCATTGCAGAGTGGCAGTCGGGACCAGGTGACACCCCTGTGCCGCTGCTCTTGGGGCAGGGGAAGCTGGCGCTGCGCAAACTCTTCCTGGAGCAAGAAAAGATGGCAACTTCTTGCTTTATTTTGAGCCATATTTTCTCCTCCACCGTCCCCACCACTGGCCTGCGGGAAGACCCCTTTCCCCGGGTGGAAAAGAGGATTCAGTCTGCATTCATTTAACCTGGGGCTTCCCCACCCTGCCCCAACAACTGACTCTAGTCCCAGGCAGGGACAAGTGGCATTGCTGGCATCGATCCCCGCATTCATGCCCGCCTGGCTCCCTCCCACGGACGCACAGTGTAGCCAGTGTTCCCCCGGCTAATGCCAACCTTCTGCCGAGCGCTTCCCTGCCCCGCGAGGCCGCCCGCTCCCAGGGCGCGCACGGCGCGCGAACAGACCGGACCTGTTCCCACACAGCCCCTTTCATGCTCCGGGCTCTCCAAGCGCTTTGCCAAGCAGTGGCTGCAGGCGGGAGCCTTCCTTTCTCATCGGTGGCTCCTGCACAACTGTTTTATTGAGAGAAAATGGCCAGGATATGGAGATCTCCCCTTGAACTATTTTCAGAGCTCCCTGTGACCTTTAATTTCCAGCTGCTCACACAGATGACTGACCGAGGCTGTGACAGTCACTAGCTCTGTGGCATTAGAGAGGCTCACGGACGTGGGCGAGTTCAAACATACACACCCTGTGAGGAAGGCTTTTCTATCACGCCAAGGGACAGGAGGGTTACAGGATTCCCAGATCAGGGCTTCTTTACCCAAGCTGTGGGCAAACAGGGAAAATGGCATCCTGAGGATATAGGGAATCGTTATAGCAGAGTTTGACGGGAACGGGACTGTACTCACTCTTTGACCGATGAGGCCTTGCTCTCCAGGGATTCCCAACTGTCCAGGATCCCCCTAAAAAGAGGCACAGACATGGGCACAAACTGCTGCTGATGGCAGCCCCTCACTGGGGAGACACTGCGGACGCCTGGTGCGAAGTGACCGTGGGCCATTGCCGGGAAGGCAGCGAAGGCACCAAGGGGTAGCCAGGAGCACAGGAGCTGAAACACTAGCGCAGTATCAGGACGCCAAAGACACAGTAGCTCCAGTGAAATGTCAGAAGATTTGCCAAGGAAAACATGGCAAAGGGCGGCAGTGGGGGTGGGGACTGAAGAACAGCAAAGAGGAAATTGCATTTAATCCCCAAATACAGCCTGTTCAAAGGCTCTGCACACAAGAGCGATCCTTCAAACGAAGCAAAGAGGGGGACAGAATAAAACTCCCTCTGAGCTGCTAAGCACAGGGATCTTATTCAAACAAAGAGTTTTTTTTTTTTAATAGGCCTTTCCATGCGGATAAGAAGGTGCATTCATGGCTCTGGACCAGGGCACCTTCCCCTCAACAACCATCAGCGGAGGTCAGTCCCCAGCTAGTCGAGGCTTGCAAACTGCAGCAGGATCTTCTCTGAGGGTATTTTTACACTTGGGACCTTCCTAAGACCCTTCTTGTTTCAATCAAGAAGCTGCCAGATCTCTGGGACTCAAGGACTCCCATCACTGCTCACATTTCACACCTGTGAAAGAATCAAGCTGCATTTTCAAAGCCCTGTGCTGGCTCTGGAGGAAGGAGATCCCTGGAACGGTGCTTCTCCCCACACAGACAGCATCCCTCCTCTGGCACAGAGATAGGCCTCAGGAATTTGTAAGCAAGAGCTTAAAGTTTTTTTTTTTTTTTTTTCTCTCCTTTCTTTTAAACTTGATTTTTGTGGATTACACTGCCTGCTTTGGCTGCTCAGCAGTGAACCCACAAGGTTATCCTCTCCTGGCAGAAACAGAAGTGACTCTTATTTCTCCCTGCTCTGATAGGGAAGTTGCACGAAGGGCTTTTTCTTACCTTCATGCCAGGTTCACCTGCAAGGCCAGGTTGTCCCATTGAGCCAGGCGGTCCCTAGAGAAAAAAAAGAAAGACGGTGAAAACCTCCATCGTAACCAAGCAGAAAAGAAGAACAAAGACATAATTCCTTCAGCAGAGCACTCCTGGGGGAGCAGAGCCCTCGCTGCAGTGTAATTACCACCCTGGTGCTGGCCCAGGGTCCGCAGCATCAAAGGGGTCACGGACCCCTGGTGTCCTGTTCCTGCAAGGTCTGGGCTCATCTCACCCGCTTCCCCTCTCCCCAGGCCTGCTGCAACCTCCCGGCCCCTTCTGCCAAGCCACCTCTCCTTCCTCCCAGCCCCTCTGCTTTCTGAGGTTAGAAACCATGCTGGGGAGCAGTGCTGGCACTCGTTAGGGAGGATGGGAAGAGGTACATGATTAGACTTGAAAGGCTTTCATAAGGGCTCAGCGGGCTGGCTAATAGAGTGGGTAACAAAACTGTTCAGCTGTGTGCTTGCTTTCCTTGGGTTGCTTCCTCAGACCAACCATTACCCGTTACAGTGACATCCAGCACCCACTTGCTCTGGCTGCATGGGCCAGCAAACATCCAGCACCAAGAACAGGGCTAGGATTAGAAACCCGCCAGCCAGGCCCATCACCAGGCTGTACTAGCTAAAAAAATCAGCTAGTTGACTAGGTCTTGTCTATCTGAGCATATATCCTGACACACAGGGAACTCAGCAGCCCCCAGACAGACACGGATGTGTGCCTGACCCAGAAAATGAAGGGAAATAAGATGGGGAGAGACAGGATGAGAGAATGACCTTGCAGACGATTCTTAGTACGTGCCCTGCTGCTGCTAGGCTTGCAATAGCAGGGTCACTTTAATTAAACACCTTTGGTACCACAAAAAATTGAGAGCTTTAATCTTTGTACATTTTGTAACACCTCCAGGAAAGGATGGGGAATGAGAACCTGTAAAAGAAGACTAAAGATGGGACAGCAAAGTTTGTCTTTATAGGATCTGAGTGGCTTATTTGCAATCCTTTGCAACTAAGAAGAAAGGAAAAAACAACACAGTCAGGGGAGTACCCAGCTGCTCAAAGCATAAAGCCAGCTCCTAGCGTGCTGAAATGAATTAGGCTGAGGAGGAGGCAGGATGCATGCTGGGTTTACCAACAAGCGGTCAAGTCAGGCAATGAGAAAATTCACACTCCCGTGAAAGCAAAAGATCTTGCTTTGGTTTCTCCAGTGGTGCCAGTGCAGAGAAAGGCTCCTGAAGGAGACAGATTTGAATAAAACTCCGTATTTTCTTGGTTGGAAACATCGAAAGTGGCTCGATAGCAGCTTTCCAGCTCCCCATTGTGGTTTACCACGCTGAGAGCGTGCTCCATCCAGTCTAGCAGTTATGAGAATGGAAACTTTCGTGACTCACGCATTTACAGTGGACTGTATTAAAAGGCACCTTCGTTGCTGTTTTCACAACCAAGTGAAACATCATAACCTAGGGAAAGGAGCCTCACAAGGAGAACTGGTAGATTTGGACTAATAAGAAAGTAAAATCAACCTGAGACTGCAGAAGAGTCAGGGGGAACCCATGGAATCTTCTCCGTCAGTCCATGCAGCATTGCTTGACAACTGCTCCTGCCATGGGTTATGGTGCCATTGCTTCATAGCAACAACAATTCAAAAATCATGAGCCAGAAGCAAAGGCATTTTTCTGAGCCTCCTCCACTGGCCACAGCTACCTGCAATGGACCGCTGAGCTGGCTGACAAAACCGTGTCTGATCACGATGGCAACAGCAAGGAGAAGGAGAGAAAAGACCATTTTCAAGTCTGAATTGCTGCTGCATTTGTGCTCAGCTCTGCCCTGTGGTATGGAAATGTGGTCTCTGGCACACCAGGGGCCTGCGACACGCTTGTGAGAGCATGGCCAGCTTTGAAACATTTCTCTTGTTATGGAGACAGGGCTGTTCGTCTGCCAGTTGGGTTTCTATGGTCTGCCTTTGATGAAAGTGAGCCTCGAATTTCTGTTTTTTGATGTTTGCTTTGGAAGTCGACTCATGGGAAATCCTTCCTGTTTGTGTCTGCGGGGTGCAGAAGGACATCTGCACCCCTACTTCTCCTTCCCGTCCTGCCACTCTTGGTGCAAGGGGAGAAAAAATGGGAACAAAAATCAGACTTACCTTATGCCCAATTTCTCCCAAAGGTCCAGGTGGCCCTTGTGGTCCTTGTGGTCCCTAAAAAACAGGAACACAAGACTCTCTTCATATAACTGTTTTCATTTCTGAAAGGCTGACTTTTGTGGCCTGTAAAATGAAACACTGCTTCTGCCCTGTCACCATGGATCTACACAGTGTGCAAGAGTCAGTCAGTGAGCTCCAGAAATCAAGGAGGCACCTTGACAGGTAAACAACCGCTCTGAAAGCCCTTGACCTTGCTAGCCCCAACCTGAAACAAGTGCAGCTGTAATTTAAAAATGTCTGCTTTATCCTCTTCCCTTCACAGTCCAGGTCACTCCCCATGGCCATAGAGAGCAGATGACACATCTTTCTGCTCAGATGGTCTTGTTGGTTCTCCCTCAAACCTGTGTGTTCATCTCCCAGAGCTTTCCTCAAGCCTGCAGGCTCCATCACGCTCCAGTTCTGACTCCATCAGCCTCTGTCCTGGTCCCTCATCAGCCCTCTCTGCCAGCCAAGCCCAACTCCTTCTGTTACATCTAACCCTTTCCCAGACCCAACCTTGCCCTTCTTTCCTTCCTTCCCTTCAGAAATCCAGTCCAGGGTGCATCCTATGCTCTCCCTGGTTTATCCATGGCTTCTTTGTGTTTTCCAGGGATCTGATCTTTTCTTTCCTTATCTCTCCTAGGACTATAGCCAAATCTTTCACATCTCTGACCATGCTGGAGTTGGCAGGGACAGAGAAGCCATGAGTGGGACTAGATAGAGGGGGAGAGCCAGGAGGAGTTAAATACATATATATATATATGTATATATATATATACACACACACACACATATATACATGTATATGAAGTGTCTGCCTGTGTGCTGGGGGAGAACAGATGAAGAGAGAGTGATAAGACACTTGCCGGGTCGCCTGGAACCCCTTTCGCTCCTGGAGGTCCAGAAGGTCCTTGGATACCCTGGAAAAAAATTAAACACACCAAGGTCAGCTCCAACCCTGTAGCAATCCCGGGTGCCTCTCAGCACATAACATGCATTGCAAATGCTCCAGTAAAAGGAGCAGAGGGGTGACCCCATAGCCAAAGCTGAGACATTATCCAAGCTTTTTTTCAGCTAGACCATGAACCCAAAATTTAAGGACTGGAGTGAAACCAACAATACAAAAGGAAGCAGAAGGGATGAACACTTACTGGGAAGCCACGTGATCCCATCTCCCCAGTCTCTCCTATCTTCCCCTGCAAACACACAATTAGAGTGATTAGCAGCTGGGAATGTCACCTGTGTCACTCTGGCCAGGAGAAACCGCAACCCTGGGCGTCGTGTACGTGCGGTACCGACAGTGGGGTCTGACACCAGGCCAGCTGGCAGGCGCCAGCTCTCACAGGGGACATACCTGTAGCCCATCTGGCCCCACTTTGCCAGGTTCCCCTGGACGTCCCTGCAAAACAAAAACAGAGCAAGAGATGTTGGCAGAAGTATGAACTATGCTGACGATGCTCTTCTCCCAGCTGCCCATCCCGGAGGCTGTCATGCAGCAGGGCTCTGTGTGGGCAGCTATCTGCCAGACTCTCTTTGCACCACGCACCTCCTGCCATGTGCTTTTTTTTCCTCCAGATCTAACAGACAGGAAGTCCATCAGCACAAAGATGCATTTGGTAGGGTCATGTTTTACCAGTTATGTTGTATTGGCAGGATTTCTGTGTAAAATTCAGAGATAACAGTTCAGGGCACTTGCTGCCAGCCAAGGTATTCCCTTGCCTGTAGAAGACCCCATTACTTTAGCAGAAGCTCACTGACATCTGTGGATGCCTCTGTGTTTGGGGGTCTGAGATCTAGAGGCTCTGGCCCTGCTGCACAATGGACCTGCTGTGGTGCCCGGTCACAGAATCACAGAACGGCTGAGGTTGGAAGGGTCCTCTAGAGATCATCTAGTCCAACCTCTCTGCTCAAGCATGTGGCACAAGGTCACAACAGAGAGGGTCCCTGTAGAACCATTGAGCCTACCCTGTTCTTGAAGGAAGACGTGGCTTCAATCCTGTCCAGGGTCTTTTACAACATGGCTAAGAGCAGTCTCGGACAACCTGGCCATCTGCCTACACTCACCTTGACACCTCGCGAGCCTGGTTCGCCTACTGGGCCATCAGGTCCTCTGGCACCCTAGGAAAAGGCAAAAGAGAGAAAAAAAATAAGAAAGGGGAGGAGAGGGAAGAGTGCCCTGCCAGCGTAAGCAGCAGGCATCTCTTGTAGGGTGGGTTGGGGTCTTGGTGTGGACAAGATCTCAGCTCTTCCACTGCAGCCTGATCCCTTCCACCTCCGCAGGAGATATTAGCTCTCTGCCTGGCTCCAGGACCTCCTGCCCTAGTGACCCGTCATGCGCTTCTTGTCCAGTGAAGAGCGTGGTTTGCACAGGGAGATGGCTGGTGGGAATCCTGCTTAGGGACAGCTCCAGCCTCAGCACCCTTAGCTGGCCTTGCACTCCTGTCCCTGGGACACTAGTGCTTTACAAGCTGGGGATGGAGTTTTGGTGCTTCTCTCCACCTGGGTTAAGCCTTCTCCCTGCAGGACTTGTGCAGATAGTTCACCTGGAACATCAGCCACCCTAGCTTTGGACACCAAGCAACCTGAGAGCGCAGTCCTGGAAAAGCCTGCTGGCACGGCAACCTGGACCCATGCTCACAAGAGCACTACCATGCTTTGCTTTGTTTCTTAACATTTCCCACCACGCAACAACAAAGCAACTTTTTATACCTGCTAAATCAACCACCATGCCCAAACCAAAGCCAGAGGAAAAGGCAGGCCAGGAACAGCTTTGTTTTCAGACCTTAAACAACAACAGTTTTGCCATGCGTGGACTCACAGTTTGAGCCCTATCGGTATCCCCCGACTTCCTCCCCAGAAACCCAGCTTTTCCAGCTACCCCTGCCCTTAACCCTTGGCATATCGATCACGACCAAGCCGATATAACCACCAGCTCCACAGAAAGGCACATCTCCCCCACCACACAGCACATTAACCACCGTTTGGGGCCTCAAGCTCCACGTAGAGAGCTACACAGATTTCCTGGCAGGCCTGCAGTTATAGTTACCTCCTATTTAGGGAGCTGGCTGCTGTATGAATCCGGCCAGGTGTTCATGCATATGCATGCTGGGGAGGAGTGTGCCTGGCTCTACCACTTTGGCAAGTATGGTCATGTACCAGGCGTCTGCACCCGTGTGCATGTGTCTCACCCCATGCATGAGCCTCGCAAGGTGGACGGGGCCAGCATGGCATGCTGCTGCCAGCTGAGTCACCAGGAGCCCAGGCAGCAAGTGACCCTGGTGCTGGATGGTGAAAATCGAGCAGTTCGTGGCACAGCTCAGGGATCCTCAGCGAAGGGGCACGCTTGTTCTTCCAGAGGGTGAAAGTCAAGGAGAGCCCCGCTCTTGAAGAGCGGGTAACTGTGTCTCTTGGCTTTCAAGCTGATCTCAAAAGAGCTGAGCAGACCCCTATGCACTTTTTGAATCTCAGAAAACAGTCCGCGACAGACAGACATCAAAGGGAGCCATAGTCAGGAGAAGGGAAACAGTAGAAAAAGGACATATTAAGAGGCTGTGCTGATGCTCATAATCAGGCCAAGATCTCAGTTGGGACTCTAAGGCGCTACTGCAATATAAATAATAAATAATAACACAGAGCAGTGCTAGAATGTGATGGTAAGAGGAATTCAGACAGCAGGCCAATGTGGAAATAGAGAAAACGAGAGCCAATGTGCTTAATCGGGATGCGCACTGAGTGCCAAAAGTAATAACAGCGTTAGGGAGCCAGTGCGTTAGAAAAGCAACTCTGCTATGACAGTCAAAGAGGGAGACTCACAAAGAAAGGCAGTGTAATAGCAGAACATGTATAGGAAACACAGCCAAATTATTCCAGTGGACAAACACTATCAATATAAAATAATGCAAAAACTTCTACTGTGCTTGGCAAAGCCCTGTGCCGCTGAGCGCACCAGAGATGAACTAACCACGAGCCTGTATTGCGTGCCAATGAGAAATGGCGCCGCGGAGCGCTCAGCCCGGCCTCCGAGACAAACGCACAGAGCGGGACTGCGCACCAGACGGGAACGGCGCGGCCAAGCGGAGCGTGACGTGGATCGACGCTTTGCTACCCCAACACAATGGCTGCTCTCCCCGGCCTTAAAACCTGAAAGCCCCGGCTCTTGCCGGCCGCTAACCCAAGGAGCCGCAAGGACCAGCGACGTCCTGTTGATCAACACCCCTGCAGGCCTCGAGGAACAACGTTGTACGACAGCGGCCGTTTAATAACGGCGACGCTGAGGGTTTCGAGCCAGAGCGCTCTGTAAGTGAGAGCGGTGGGAGAACAGTGCTCGGAGGCGTTTCTGGAGCCGCCCGCAGCCTTGCGGAGACGCAGCGACTGCGGGAAGCGGCGCAGAGCCCTGCCCGAGCGGGGCACGGGGCTGCCGAAGCGGACGGGGGGCTCGGCTGGTCCCTCCCGCACCAGCGCGCGTTGCAAGCAGAGCTACCCACCTCTTCGCTGACAGAAAACAGGCAGCAAAGGACAGACCACCTCCTGACAGGCAACTCGGGGCGTTTTGTTTTGCCTGAAAGCTTCTCTTCGCACCTCACCAAGAGTATCCCTGAACGTGCCTGAATGGTGCTACTTGTCCTCCCTGTTAAGGCCAAGGAAAACAAGCTGCTCCCTCTTCCGCTCTGCAGATACTTGCGCAGCTACGTCTAGTGCATCTACCCAAGATGATGGCGTGACTGTTTGTCACAGAGAAGCGCAGAGGAGAAGGATTCCTTGTGTTACAGGAGAAGAGAGCAGGGCCCAGAGAGAAGCAGGACGTGAAGGCAGCTGTAATGACCGGGAAAGAGGTCTCTGCTCCAGGACGGATGCTGCCGTGAGGCAAAGGAGGATGTGTGGGCAAGCCAAGCCGTGCTGGGATGGTCTTCCTCCCAACACGTGCACAGAAAACGTGTGCACATGGTGAGCTCCCCATAGGGAAAGATACCATGTGGAAGCAAATCCTGAGACAAACGGGCCAGCCCCAGGAGCGCCGCGGGCGGGCAGCCCCCGCGCTCTCCTCCTGGCCGAGGCCGCCACCGCAGCCGTTTCACAGCAGCAGCCACGCCAGGCCACGCAGGGCTGTGCCGAGCACAGCCCCGAACGGCAGGAACCGCCGCTCTCCTCCAGCCCCAGGGCTCGTCCGAGGGGCACACCGGAGCGCAAGGCTGGAGGGGCAAGGTGAGCCCACCCAGCTGTGCTCTGTCTGCCCGTGCGACCCATGTGCCAGCCCTGCCAGCGGCGCTGGACCTCTCCGAACTGGACGGAGGCAGCAAGGGCGGCAGAGGCGTCAGCTGCCCATGGCCTGTCAGGGCTGCCTGGGCAGTGTTTGGAGTATCCGCGTTTCCTCCAGCGGCGCGGGATCGGCCAGGACAACCCCACTGGACAGTGGTCACCTAGCTAATCCCATCACAGCACATCTCAGCAGCAGCCGACCAAAGGAGGAGAAAGCGACCATGCGCTCACCAATGCTTCATCTTTCGCAGCCTCTTGGGCTAGAACCCAGAATAAAGCATTCCCCTAATCCAGCCTGACAGGAAAGACGACACTTAGCCAATTAGTTAAATCTTTTAAACGCTCTTTGACTGACAAAGCCAGTTAGAGATGAGCGAGGTCCTGGCAGTGCTCCAAGGAGTGTCCCGTGCCAGCGCTGCGATGAGCAGCCCGCCGCGTCCCTCCCGCCGACCCCGGCTCACTGGCCTGCACCTCTCCTGACGCCCCCGGGGCTTCCAGGGGCTTCCACATTGAGTGGCTGCCCGGGCACACCTGCACGGAGCAGGGCTGAGGGACCAGGGCGCACGCGAAGGGTCCTCTCAGGGACTGCGCCCCCAAAGGCGCCCACTGTCCAGACCCATCCAAAGAGTGGGGTTACGAGATTGGGGAAAAAAAACATGGGTTTATCACTGCTGTCAGCATCTCTAGGGGTCCTTGAAACAGAAGGAAGCTTCTCCCCCCCAGTTTACATTAGTATTTCTAAGGCTGTTACGCAGCTCATGAAAGGTCCTGCTGGGCCAGGGCTGTACAAACAGTGCTAGCTCTGAGAAGCTTTGCAAAGTAAACAGGAATAAAGGAGGGTTAAATCAAGATCTGACCTCCCCTGTGCACACAGGCAACCGGGGGATTACAGGTCTGCGGCTGATGGAGCGTTTGAGAACCTGCTTCACCGAAATTGGATATGAACTTGTAACTCAAAGGCATTGCTACATCCACCTCCGTGTAACCTTCCCAAAGGCACAAGGAGAGAGACCCTCCCTCAAGGCTGTGCAAAGCCCTGCACCATCACGCTCCTGCACTTGTAAAGTTCTAGTTTCAGTGCCCTACGCGGGCACCTTTCTCTCTGTAATCCCTGCACGGGTCCTCACCGAGCCACACAGCAGCAGGCCAGTGCAGGTGCTTGCACGTCTCACCTGCAGTCACATCCTGCCCCTGTAATGACTAGTCTCTTCTAAATGTAGGCTCCACGAATGGCAGCAAAACCAGCCACAGTGCAGTAATATTGGCAAATACACAGACCCAGCCCTCACAGACCTTCGCTACTGTGCAGCACTATCAGCAATCCTAGACTAAACAGTCCCCACGTTGGCTAGATGCGAACATCTCATCTCATATAGGGGAATTCAGCTCCTGGCTACACAGCTCAGGTCTACTGCTGGTCCCTATAAGTCAGGAGAGGCACTCCCTAATGCTAACATAGATAACATTCCTGCAGGATAGAGCTAAATACTCCATGAGGTGTTTCCACAAAGCAGTGTTGCACTTTCCCTGTTTCCCTGTATCCCTGTTGAAAGGCACAGAGGATACAGAGCTTAAAGGGAGGGAGTAGCAACTCCTGAAATACAGCTCCTTTCTATAAACCTCTGCCGCTGGCCACATCCTTGCCCTTTTGGCATGTCCAACACACGAACTGGTCAAATGGATTCAGACACACCAAGTCTGAGGTTTCAGTGTTTGAATTTAAAGTCCTAATATAGGTTTCTTGCTTGGAAATGCCTAATAAGGAACAAAGACATCTTACAGAAACTGCACAGAGATAATCCAAAGGATGACTGGGACACGGGGCATGGGAAATCAAAGTCATTTCCTTTGCTTAAAGGAGTTTAGGGGATTCTCTCTTCCAATACACTCGCTCACTTCCCTAATCTTAGCAAGCTGTAGCTAACTTTTCCTCAAACACTTCTAACACTTCTTCAGCCAACCAGAAAGATCCCCGTGAGCAAGAAATATACCTCTGCTTTTTCTCCATGAATATTTCAATCATCCTGGCATAAGCGACGAATTTCAGGTAGCCCAGATAACACCACAAATTCCTCAAGTTTACAAATCCTTGCAGTGATGCTGCAAAGCACCACATCTCGTGTCAGACGGGCAGCGGTCCCACCCCCAGACAGAATGACAGACGGCTGGGAGTGCAGATGTGCACGCGTTATCTGGTCTCACAGGCTTTATCTGGACAACAGTTTATGCAAGAGCTTGATGACTGGGCAGCACAAGGAAAGACAGAAATATGTTCAAGGGCCTTGAAAAGCTCTTCTGAGTCACCTGAGCCAGTTCATAGCATCCCTTCCAGCAAGAAGATAAAATCTCAGAAATATTGATAGCACCTTGGCCAGAAGGACAGGGCAGCACTGTTGGAAAGATTTCAAGTGGGGCTTTGCAATGTGCATGGTACAATCTTGGCTCTGGTGGATATTTGGCCTTCTGTGGGGATTTTCAGTCAGCATCTGGGCTGAGCACGTGTCAGAGATGCTGAAGGCCTGGTCTGCTCCTGATGTGAGGAGCTGATTAATAAAAGGAGCTTTTGAATATATTGTGAATGCTCTGCTTGGATGATTCATTTGCAAAGTAGGATTTGTTTTCCCTGGCACTGTCCTGGAGTGTCTGGGAGGTAGCACTGATGGTGCGAGGAGGAATCATCGGTAGGTTGTAGACTTGGAGGCTGTCACCGGGAAGACTATTGTGAGCAAAGACGACTCAGGGAAGCTGTGACGTAGCAATAGGTTGGGATGAGAAGCAACTTTTGTGAAGACACACACCCTCATGAAAGCTGCCAGACATCAGGAGGCTCCTCACTCCTGCATCACCCACCAAGTCTTGCCTGAGTGTCATCACCCTCAGCAATACTGTCCATCAAACACAGTGTCTTCAGTTATGTGCCAAAATTTGCCAGTGTAAATCAGTTCTGGAGAACATAAATGAAGTCATGTTTCCAACCAGAAGCAATACAAAGCACTCCTCGTGGTCACGTGCCAGCTGTCTTGCTGCCCTTGGGGACAGGGATTTCCCTGCCTTCTCTCCAAGGAAGATTTTCAAACACTTTGGTGGGAATTCACCTTGCAGGCTTTCTGTATGGGGACAGTGTGTGCAGGAAGAGGGAGAAATAGCACAGGAGAAGGCACTGGCAGCATCAGCTGTCTCCAAATTTAAACCTGGATTCAGTTAAACAATTAGGTTTAAACATGTGCATAACTGTCACTAGCTGAACATTAAGCTCATGACTAAGTGCTGTGCTGAACAAGGATGAAGAGAAACAAGTCTGCAAGTCACATATCCCAGCTTCCTGTCCTTAGGGAAGGGGACATGGGAAAACTACTTTGGTTCACAAAGATTGTTCAGTATCAGTCTGACGGCCTAAACAGACAAGGGAAGGAACATTGTCTGCCTTGTCATGACAGAAAAGAAAGTTACAATTTTTAAGGAGTTTCCCTGTTAAAATTTATACTTATATCTTGACAACACAAAAGCTATCACATCTTAAATACAGACCCCCAAAAGAATCCATTGTTCTTTACAATCAAAACCATATTTGCTATTTACATTTTCTTCAAAAGTGAAATTGCTTTAACGAAGTATCCACAAACATAGCCCATGGAATCCACAAACATCTGGTGGAGCCTGCCTTAATGTTTCCACTCTGAATTGAATTATGTCCCTTTTGTAAACCGGGATAGACAGAATGTTGCAAAGGGTAACGTCTGAAATTACACTTGGGGAGAATCATTTCTCCAGCCCGAGAAAACCAAGAGTCTGAACAGTAGACAGACCGAGCAAACAAAGAATCCTACAAGTCTGGAAAATCTTCTGAGAGTATGGAGAGGGGAGAAAGAAAATGCAATAGAGATACAGAAGCAAGAACTCCTCCAGGCAGGAACTGTGATGGTCCTTACAACCTGTCACCCTTCCTACACCAGATCTACTGAAGTGTCTAGAACTATAGAACAAGTACATCTATCTACCCTGATGGTTTTATTAAAAGGACGTCTGTCCTTTTGCCTTGCGAATTTAGGGAAGATTGAGTCACTGGGGCTCCGAAAAACACTGATCGGTGCACATCTCGTTCATAACTGAACTCCGCTACGCAGTGGTTTGGCAGGGAGTTTGTAAGGCAGGATCAGCAAAGGGCTCCAGCAGCTGATCCGGCTGGTCAACGCTACCAACAGAGGCTCCCGGCCTTGCTGATACCCATGTCCTTAGGGTAGGATCAAGATCTTCACTAGGCACTGCTCCTGCTCTGCCTCCATGCTCTGCACTTTGGACAGGGCTCTGTAGTCAGTCCGAATACAGACACCACACTGTTTCCAGGCGTGGGCTGGAAACGTGGGCTTCCCTGATTCAGGAATATGCAGGGGGAATGGCCGGACTCCTGCACTCAGTATCTGACGAGGAAATGCCACCCAAGGCCATCTTCTCTAACGTGTGGTTTGTCACTTTGGGGATAGACTCACTGACGGGATTGCTCCGGAATTGCTCTTGAGGGATCAGCACCTTCTCCCTGACTCTGCCTACACCCAGACTCAGGTCCCTGCTGTGCCAGCCAAATTCCTTTCTCAGGAACAGAATCCACTTTTGCTCTTGGTGTTTTACCTAGGGTGAAAATAAACATCTCTTTCAGCAGTCCTGACAGTATGAGTGGAGCTGAAAAATGGTCCAGGCAGCTGAACTCTCCTTGTGACTTGGAGGACCGTAGGCCAGCACAGATGTAAGAAGCCAAAGAGGATCTGTGAGAGTGAATCTCTCACAACTCAGGAGCCAAATCCTATAGTGGCACATGGCTGCCTGCCGGTAGGACGGGCTTGGTGGCAGGGGACGTAGCTGGCATCCCATGCTGGCAGCTGGGAGAAGGCAATGCCGGGACTCTGGCTCTGTCACTTCATACATTAAAGACACTGGCAGAAATATCTGGTATTCTCCAAGGACGCACCTCTCAGAGCCCACACAGCTGGCAGCCTGGGCTTCAGTCAGAAGCCATTTCCTGTTCATCTCTGTGCTGTAGTTCTACCTTGAGATATTTTCCCAGTTCCTTCAAAGCCTCCTGTGAAAGAACATCTCCAGTTTCTCATCCATCATGCTCATGGATATCCCAAACTGCTCAATTAATTGCTGCTGTGTAACACAAAGAAACCTCAACTCCCAAAGGGACCTTTGGAGAGTGGAGCTGCGGAGTGACAGCCATGAGCCTTCCCACCAAGGGGAACAGCAGCAAGGAAGCTGTTTTTTTCCCAGACATGAGTTAAAAGCTGGATCCTGATATACATCTGCCAGGCTTGGATGTTTTTGGTGTCCTTCTAGCTGTGCTTTGAAAGCCCAGAACAGTTCCAGGGTACATAACTCTGTGGTTATAAAGCTTTCTAGTTGGTTATTCCATTTCCTTTTACCCTGTCCCAGCTATTTGAAGAGAATATTAGCTTTAGTATACAGAAACATATGCAATCCTTGGCTGTCCTGAATTCCCCAAGCAGGAGTTGTGGTAAAAATGTAGACTGGGGGTAGGTAAAATGTATAGTTTACTCCAGCCCAGATCTCTGAAGATGTAATATGGAAATAAATCTTATAAGGTCCTTAGAGGGAAAAATGCAAAATATGCTGTTGTTGAGGCCTTCATCCAAACCCACGTGAAATCACTATTACTGCTTTGGAAACCAGCTGTGCAAGGAAAAACAGATCTCTGTAAAGCAGAGATGCTCTTGCAGTAAATGTCCTGCTGAAGGACGAGGAAGACTGAGGAGCTCGGTGGAACACAGGTTGGATATCACAGGCAGGAAACAAGCAGCTTTAGCAGGGCTAGAGCTAATTCTAACATCAGCTGTCACTCAAGCAGAGCAAGAAGAACTGCATGTTAACTGACATAAGGTGCCTGGGAAACATCATGTGCTCGAACTGCTGTAAGTGATGCTAGTTTGTACCGTGAGTCAGTGCCAGGCCAGGGGCCTGTTGTTGTCTCAAGGCAGAACAGGGATTCACACATACTTTAGCAGTGGGGTACTGTTTAAATCTAGAGATAAAATCAGAGTCTAGCATTACTGGCTGGACAAACTCATGGGAGGACACAGGACATGCTGTAATTCGCTCCATCCAATACACAAAAACACACCTTTGCCACAAGTCCGCAGAACTTTGCCAAAAGATACACGGCTGACGAGATGGAAATGGGAGGCATGGGAAGAACGGGCTGCCAAGCACTCCATCAGCTCCATTTTTAACTGCTTCATCTCAAGTCCATTTCCTGCTTTAACCAGCTCCAGTTAAGTCACAACACTTCAACATCTCAGCTGCTCTCTGGCCCTTTGCAGCAAAGGCACCTTTTCTAGTCTTCTAACTACTCCCCTTTCTTCAGCTCAGATCCGTCCTCACTAGACTCAGCCTTCCCCATCCTAACCAGAAGTGTCCATAATGCCTGTTTAACACGCATTTGGCTGGAAAACACAAGCTGGATGTCCTTCCCAGAAGTGCTATGCTTGGACACCCCTCTCTGCCCATGCCTTGTATTCATGTTCCTGGTCACACTTGCTTCCAATAGAGCAACTGTCCTACACAGCAGAAACCTGGCTGTGCCCCCAACTGCTGCTCATCTTCATGCTCAGGTACTACTCCACCAGGCTGCTACCGAGCTGGCTGAAAGAAGAGGGTGGTAAGAGCTCACAGAAAGTGCTTACCCTGCGGCCTTTTGCCCCTCTTATCCCCGGTGCACCACGGGCTCCCGCCGGACCCTGGAAGGAGGACAGGAAACAAACTGAAGGTGCAGAAGGTGGAAGGCAGCAGTCGTCAGCAAGACCCCGTGTCACCTTGTGGCCTGCAGGAGGCTCGGACACAGATCCGGGATCAGCAGGTCAACCCACCAAACTTTGCCAAAGATATCATGATATTTGCTTGTTATTTTGGACACACGGATTGTCTTTGGATTATCAGCAGTCAGACCAAGGACCTTGGCTGAGATTTGCATGCTGAAGTATCTGCAGCCTGTTGTCTGTGCAAGGGGCATGATTTGGAGAGAAGCTAAACATCAAGAACTCCCTCTGAAGCTATTAAAAGCAGCTGTTTTTCAGTACCTGTACAAAAATAACAACAACCAGGATATGTTTTTCAGTTGTCCAAATACAAAATCAGACACCTCATGTCAGGTATTCAATTCGGAGCTTTTCAGCCAAACGCTGATTTTATTTTCAAATAAGTGTTGTACTGTTAGTGCTGTATAAATATTCATACTGGCAGACAGATGCTAATTTCATTTAGCCAGCCAGTGCTGAGAATTGTTCGTGTGCTTCTCAGACGTACACAGCAGTTTCAGGTTTTCTTTTATCCAGGGCTTGTACACACTTGATTCATTAAAACAGGAAATTCAGAAGAAAATTACATTACCTTTCTTCTGTTACCATGCTTATGAGTTTCAAAAATTAAAGGATGCATTCAATTAACAGGATTTCTTTCTATACTATAACTTTAAAAACTGCATCTAAAGTTGGTGCCTTTCTGCTGTCCGAAAAAAAAAAAAAAAAAAAAAAAACAACTCAAAATGACACATTCCATTCTTACTCTCTCAAAAATTCCACATTGAGATTTGCTATTTATATATTAACAGCTTTTGCCAACTGACAGCCCTGCAAATTCCAGCAAGGATCGGAATAAAATTAAACTGCGATCTTCCTACTGCTTGTATTACTGCCACTAATAAGGATTTTGCTTTTGGAACCGAGCTATCATTCTGCATGGCACGTAAGTCCCAAATACAAATGCTTAGCTGTTAGCACTCAAGATGGAAAAGAATCTAGTTAGCTGTACTGCGGCTATATTTGTAATCATAGTAAATCTCAGTTTTGCTGGTGAGGTCAGCTGTGACTGGCACAGACAAGGAGCAGATGTGTCGGATGCATATTTTATGGGGATTTTTATGATAAACACATACTGAAATGAAATACTCTGCTGGTATTTGGACTATTCTACTGGAAGTGTCTCCTTCTTCCAAACAGTTTAGGAAAAAACATTCACATAAACATTTATCGTAATGGCAAAGTTTTGGGGGAAGCAACCAGATCCCATGCTTGGGGTTTCAAGGACAAGACACACTCAGCTGAAATAGAGGTCAGAGTTTCCTACCATTTACTGTACCTTTGCTTCCCACTCCCAACCACCGTTTACAGAATTAAACAGACATTGGAGCTGCTGAGGCTCACTGGATTGCTTCATCCCCTGAAGATTTTTGCAGCTGAATATAAACAACAACAGTATGCCACAGGTCTGGCTTAAGCAGCAAATGAGGAAGGGTTGTTTGGTGGAGAAATAGGCAGAAACAGCTGGAGTTAATAACAGTGAGGATTTAATATTAGGGAATTATTTGATTTACTGGCCTTGCTGGGAAGTTTGACTTACTGAATTATGACTTTTTAAAATACGCTCTTGGAGGAAACATTTTGCTTGGATGAACCTGCTGGTTATTTTCCTGCCGGAGAACAGGGCATTGAAGGAAGCTGAAGGACCTGGTGGCTCCGAGAGCTCATGTCTTCACTCACGCTGTTATCAGCATGCCCCAGTGAACCAAGACAAAATTCAACCTTAACTAAAAGTACTAGTTAGTGGTACACTAGTTAGTATTTCAGGAACTGGGAATTCTTTCCATGGGACTAGTGCAGAACCCACCTTGGCTAAGAAGTAGACTCTTAGTCCATCTAAGCAGGGCACCCACGTAATGCTCTGGACATCCCAAATCATACAGCAGCAGATAGGCTAGGAAGGTTGATAAATAGGGACGTCTCAAGATATCCACACCCCTCCTAATTCTCTTGTCAATAGTGAGCTTGGGAACTGCCATAAGGGGCCAGGCAGCAGCTTATTGCTGGGGACTACAGGCAGCACTGCACCCCCGTTGTTGCAGGGGGCTGTTGAACAGCCACTCCATCAGACACTGCTGCTCGGGTCACCCTTAGGTGCTGCTCGACCCCAGGCCCTTCCCCTCATCTCCACAGACCTGCAACCACAGAACCTCTCCCCAGGCGCTGCAGCCGGCGGGGACAGTGCCCAGAGCTCCCCGCAGCGGGCAGAGCTGCCGCTAATCCGGAGGCTGAGCCCTTGGCACTGCCCAGGCATTTCACTACAGCGATCTTCCTCCCAATTAACCACATTGTGAGAATGCACAGAGGGATTGAAATCCATTCCTCGTCTTCTGCCCCCAGGGCTGCTTTGCCGCTAGCTCCGGCAAGCGACACGCACCGCCTTCACGCGGTGGCGTTTGTGCTGCCAGGAGAGCCAGAGCACCATCGAAACAAGGACTGTGAGAATCTGGAGGCAGACTACGATCTACCTCCACAGCGATTGCACGCTCCGGCCACAGCTGCACATTTAGCAGATGAGCACTTCCAGACGGAGGGCACGTCTGGGGCAGCTGCTCTGCTGCGCCCATCGTTGCAGCGAGGGGCTCTGAGAAGGCACGGCGTGGTCACGGCACCGAGTGACGTGGTCACTGCGCTACTCAGCGTGGCCACGGTACTGCCAGTAGCTCCTAGCAGAAAGAGCAAGATCTTGCACTAGCGCCTTGAGCTAGAGAGCTTAGGTTCTGCTAACACAGCAAGGCTGGATCGTGCGTTCTGGACCACGCTACTGGGGAAATGGCCTACAAAGGTTCAGACAAAACATTCCTTCAAGCCTCTCCTCTGTATTGCTCCTATTCATTCTTTAGTATTTTTTGTTTGCAAACTGTCCTTCAAATGCAAAGCACCTGGGACATGGTTGCTTGGCTCAGACCTTGTAGGCCCAGAATACAGGATGCTGATTTTGTTGTGTTCATTTACAAGGTGATTATGGTTTTTACTTACTGTTGGTCCAGGGATTCCAGGAAAACCCACTCCTCCTGGCGTTCCAGGATGCCCCTAAAAAGGAAGGGAGAACAACATACCTCATGTGAATTCCTTAGATCTGCTCAATCCTTCCTCCTCAAACTTGCAAGGCAGAAATATGGCATCCCTGGCTGCTTGCACGGTCAGGAATGCCTGTTATTTGCCAGGGTAAGAAAGCTTAGGGGCAGATGATGAAGGCCAGAGTGCCCAAAGCCCAGCTTCAGCTTTGCTAGAAATATAAGTAAGCCAGGTTTTCTGAACAGCCCAGGACGACATGGTCTGAAATACGAAAATCTCTCCTTGGGTCTTTCCCTATGGCAAACGGGGAGTGAGGTGCCCTCTGTTAAACTCTTAAGAGATGTCCTCAAATATGCCCATAGCACAACAAAGTAGTATGGCAGTGCTGGCCAAGCAACCCAGCCTCTCTAGCTGCTAATGGCCATGCGCTGGGATGCGAGCAAGGAAGGTTTGGAAATCCCTGCTCTAGGAGCCCGTCTTTTCAGGAGCCTGGTTGCTCGTAAATGGGCAATCCTTCAGGCACTGTAGCTTGCAGCTCCCAGTTATTGCTGTTTGATAAAACAGGTCCTCATCTGATCGGTGCAGAGCACCCATCAAGAGCCAATGTTTGTCTGAAAAAAATACTGCTCTATGATGGGAAAAGGTTATACCTCAATATAAGCCACCACTCTCACAGAGACAGGAAGAATTTGCAGCTATTCTCATATAACCCACAGACCAGGAGGACCTGAGGGCTTCACAGACAGAGGCAGAGCCCAGGCAAACAGGCAGCAGCAAGAGCAAGAGAACGCAGACTTACTCCTTACCATCGACCCCTTGACTCCTGGAGGGCCTGGGGGTCCTACTGAGCCACGGTCACCCTGGGAAGGACAAAGGCGCACAGAGAAGAGCAAGTAATTTTATCAACAAGCACTCTGACCTGGCAGCAAAAGGGGTCTAGAGCAACAAAATGACTGCAGTCTATGCCACCAGATTTTTACTGAAAAGGTTTCCAGTGAAAAATAATCATCAACCTATTTGGAGCACCTATCTCATCAGAGTAGTATCTGATCAGAAAAAAAATAACAGAAAGAGTTTAGCTAATTCACTGTATCTCAAGAAATGGGGCTTTACTTTCACTATCAAACCATCGTGGAACAAGAAACAAGCAATTAATCCAAAGCCACCTTCCAATTAAGACAGTGCTGGGACTGAGTCACAGGAGATCTCCTTCCTTTCCCACCAAAGCACTGCGTGGTTCAGCAGTCCCGTAATCCCTGTGTGCTCTAATGCTATTTGAAAGCTGTGTCATGAAGACCCTGGAAAATGCAGAGAAGCTTCCTTGGAAGACTTTCAGCCTTGCAGGCTGAAAAGGCTTTCAGGAGACTAAATGTTTTGGGATGGGGCCTACCCTCCTCTGGTTCACCTGGAGAGCACAGCGCAAACCACCACGACATGGAGAACTATGTTTTGGGAGGGGGATCTGGAGCTGGATATCTCCATGACCCAGCTCCCACCATCAGATATCAGTCCTTTTAAAAAGGAACATCATTTGGCATCAAAGAATTAATGTATTAAAATCACATGCTAATTCTGAAAAAAATCTTTCCTTTTCCCCCACGTACAGAACATCCCACTTCCTCTCCACACATCGACGGTTCTTTGGAGCAGTCAAGAGCTGGAGGTGAGGTGTAGCCCTCAGGAGCTGAGGCAGGGGTGAGTCGTGGGTGCAGCTCTAGCAACGGGCTCTCAAATGCTCCTTCTTGCAGGGGGTGGCAATTCCCACCCCTTCTCTCTGTCCTCTCTCTCCTGCAATCCCAGCAACGCACTGGGAATTAGGTGTATTGCATTTGTGTGCTTGGGGGGATGAGGAAGGAGGAGCCAGCAAAAGGTGCCAAGTAGTTTACGCCCAAAATCTGACCTACCTTCCAACAGCTACAGCGTAAGGAGGGAATATTCCCTGGACTTTAAGCATCTTATTAAAAACAAACCCCAGAGTATGCGTTGTCACCAGTTGGCCCTTGTAGGCCAATGAAGATTTTCTTTTTTTCCTGACTGCATGGATTTTATTAAGTATTCGCTGGATTGTTCTCTTTGATCATTTTTGGATTCTACTTGCTTCAGCCTTAAGTTTTGCAGCTCTCAAGATGAAGACTGCTGACTCAGCTACATCTAATGAAAGCATATTTCCCACTTCATTTAGCTCAAAGCAACATAGTAAGCTCTAGGATGCCATGCCAACTGGAGGCCTAGTTGAGGTTCTGATTTGAGGATAGTTATTTTTGTCATCTGTAAGTTTATTTTGGTAGAGAAGGAGAAGCCTGATAGAAATCACAGCTGCGCTGAGGATCTCCTAGAATAGATTTTGAGAAGACAGCCCGAGTTTGCCTTGACACAGACATTACATGGTCACCTTGCAGAATTGATCTGCAACACAATGATGTGGTAAAGGCATCGGCATGGAAGTCATGGGGTCAGACGTAGATTTACTGGAGTGGGAAGAGGGTCTTCCCATGCCTCCTGCGTGACAGGTCCTCATTCCCCCTTTCCGTTCGGGGCTGCAGCTACCATTGAGCCCTAGGGACAATGCTGTGCCAGCACTGATTTTCTGTGCAGTCACTTTGGACACATCATCAACTCTTCAACCCTTTGTCAGCCTTCTCTAAAAAGGAGCCTACATCACGTAGACCCTTTTACTTCTCGTGTGCCTTAACAGCTCAGCCTGTGCTCACAGCTGTTAATGCCTCAACACAGGGAACAGCTCCTGCAAACGGCTTGCCCAAATCTGCTGCTAGCAAAAAGTAAAAAGTCTTTGCAGTGACCACAGTGCAACTGTCACAGCATCTTGACATCATTACCTACAGGAGAGAGCTTGACATAATAACAGGGAGAGAAAGAACTGATGTGCAGAGCATAACATATTATATCTTTTGCTATCATTACAGCTGGACTGAGAACAATAAAAATCATCAATGAAAACCAGCACTCTGCAAATGAAATGTAACAAACCATACAGACAATTTGTCTTTATAAGCTATCTCCAATAAAATTTTACACTCCAACAAAAAAGGAGGAGCCATTTACCTTTCATGGAAAATATTTTTTTTTCCCTGAAGGAAACATGTATCTAAACTGCACACAAGAGGGCACCAGCCCTTAACAGCATGCCCAGTGCAACCCCAGGGCCGTGCGGGCAGGAAGGTCCTTGCCACATAAAGAGGAAAGATTTTGGACCAGCCTATGCTCGTTTACATACTGCCTTATTCTATTTTCTCCACATCTCAAAATTTGCTAAGTGTTCCCGTTCAGTGAAGGCTGAGCCCTGTCCCCTGCAACCGCTTGGCAACTCAGCACGGGCCTGGAAACACAGCTCTGAGCAAATCTGTCTGCAATCTAAACTCCAGGGACTCCTCCCTTGACTAGGAATTCAGGACACACAGGGTCCTTCATTCCCAGCATTGGGAGTTGGAGAAAAAAAAAAAAAAAAAAAAAAAAAAGAGAGGAGGGACCGTTAAAGTCAAGCTTTCTGAAAGATTACGTATGAATGAAACTTAGAAAATTTGTATTTTTAGAGAATATTTGGCAGCATCTCCTTGGAGGATGAGTGCATGCTAATTCCTAAATACGAAGTGGATCATTTTTGATTGGTCCAAGACTAGCTCAGACCCCCTCAAAGTGCTACGCTCCAGCTGGGTGTTGCACTGACCTGACAATTTAAATCTCTTCAATATTTCCCCTGCCCCAGTCTCCTCCATCCTGCAAAGGTTACAACAACAAATTCTCTGCAAGTAATCTTACCTTTTCTCCCACTATTCCAGGCTCCCCTACTGGACCAATAAAACCCATTAGACCCTAAGGAAAGAAAAGCACAATTAATTTTCTGTGTTACATGCTGAGAAAGTATACAGTCTTTTTGGTCTACCTTGCTGGCTGAAACAGCACAACGTCCCTCATATACGGCTCAGCAATTCCTACTGGCTACCAGAGCGGACAGAGCTGCTCCAGGCCATGGGAACGTCTAACTCCACAGCTGGTTCTGCTTTAGGAGCCAGCTGGAACAGCAGCACTCGGATCTGCAAGAGCCACAACACATAATATAGGGGACGAGTGAAGCACGTTTTGCAGAAAGGCCCAGACCACAGCATGGCTTTATTCTGCAAGTATTTCCTAAAGCATCAGTGCAGCTTCCCCAATACCATCGATAGCGGGAGCTCCTGTGTTGCACAGACACTGGCAGTTCTCATCCTTTTATAATCATTTTAAACTGCTGTGTTGGGGAAATGTCTCATGGTTTAACCTGAACTGCTTCAAACCTCTGTGCCCAGGGAAGTGTCACACTGTTGGGATGTTAGTAGGGAACAGAGGTCCGAGGGCACAGCCAGAGAGGACCTGCAGGGCAGCAAATCTGTCACGCTGCTCAGAAAGCATCTTGGACCCCTAAGTTCCAAGGGTCAATGGTAGATATAAAATCCTCCAATTAATCTGTAACTAAAAGGATTCATCTCCTGTCAAAACACTTCATAGCCTGCCTGCAGCTGGCAGGGATACTGTCAATTTAAGCCATGCTCAGGCTTGTTTGATTTTAGGCTACAGTCTTATTGCTCCTGGGATGTGGTTGCTGAGATGGGAAATGGATTTTCAACTTTATTCCCCAGTTTTAACATTATTCCATCCATCTTCATTCTTAAATCATTTGAAAACTTCACGATGAATTGAAAATTCCTCTTTATCAATGCACCTCACCTATCCACTTCAAAAATCAAGAAGGTTTTCCACTGAAATTCTCTCTCAACAAAATATTCAGTACACACAACTACATCAGGGCAAGAAGCTACATGAGCAAGTCAACCTTCTGGGTGGTGGTGTCAAAGATTTTCACCCTGTAATCCCCCTTCCGAGGGAACAGGAGGAGAAGGAGCAAAAGTTTCCTCTCTATATGCCTGCTTCATTTTTTTCCCTTCCTGGCTGGTCTGAGACATGCCTTGTGTTCACAGGGCAGCTGTCTGCAATCTCTGCATCGCTGCGGCTCAGTTTCCATCTGTGCTTTAAGAGTGTTAAAAACACCACAGGGCTACGGAGGAGAATATAGCCCTGACTGCAGCCTGCTTACATGTTATACCGCTTCCACAGCTGCCAAAAGCCACCATCTCCATGAAGTCACGTGCACAATGTGAAGTTTTGTCATCTAAAAACCAAGCTCAGCTGCTATTCCCATGCGTAAGGCTCAGCAGACCCTGCTCAGAGACTTAAGATCCACCACTCGCTAGTGACTTTTATAGGGAATAACTTCTGATGGCAACTTTAAATGCCAAGAGTTAGATGCTTACACTAGAAATTCTTCCAGAATTGGTCTAGGAAAGCAGCATGCCAGTGTGACGGGATGGAAACCTGGATGAACCACAGAAAGAGAGCTACTACCAGGAGAGCTGCCCACTGCAGCCAGGAGCTGGAGGCTACCAAGCCTTTGACGCCTGCACTGTGATGGTCTTGCTGCGTCCAAAGCTGAAGTGTTGCTGGTGCATGAGTATTTCACTGAGATCAGGCAACACTGCGAGCACACGTGAGAGAGCAAATCACTGCCGGTCTCTAGCAGATCACCCAGTGCAGGACCGCGATGGAGAAAAGGCAAATTTACAACATCTGCATATGCAAGTTTGCCACTGGGTGGCATTGCCGAAGGCTGCTGAATCAATTATCTTTTCACTTAGACACAAGTGCAGGTGCAGAGCTGACAACTGTTTCCAGCCACTGACAAATTTCTAGTAGCCCAAGGCTGCACAAAGGCAAACATTAAGGCAAAGGAAAGAATGGCAAAGCAATGAGATAAAGCTCTTTAAGATGATTCCTGTTTACCTTAGGTCGGTCCGCTACAAAAGGACCGAGATCCCAGCTCTTGCAGCAAATGTGTGCATGGTTACCAATAAAAACAATGCTTTATCAAAAATACTTTGCAGAGGTTAGGTGTGCAGTGTTTCCTACGCAAGCTCAGGTTTAAAGGCAGTGGACTTTGGATCCGCTGTCCACAGCAGCATCAACACCCACCACAGAAAGTCTCTAAGGAATCTGGGTCATGAAATGAGATGCACTGGTTGTGTTTCCTGGCCAAACTGGTGGTGCTCTGCAGATGGTCTGCTGCACCCTGATTACAGCACGCCAAACAGAACGCAAACCCAGCACCCTCCTGAGACCCCACGCTCCGTCACAGATGTGCCATTTGTTAGCGCAGCTTGCGCAGAAAGCTGCCGGCGCTGCCAACACAAGCAGGGTAGAGGCAAACACTGCACCTGCTGCGCTGGTAAACGGCGGGATGCAGGGGGAGCACAGCCAAAATTTCCGGCCTGTTTTTCGCTCCAGAAATAGGAGACAATTCTGTCTGTGGTGGTACGTCGTGTTCCCGCTGAAGGGACGACTTTGCTTCAACTTGTGCACCTAAGGAGTACCCTGTGGTGTCACTGTGGCGGGACGGCAGTCGGGACCGTGCGACACGAACGCGTTTCCAGCACAGTAGCTCTGTAGTGTTTGCAGCCAACGCTGTCTGCTCTGCACTAAATTAACTAATGCTGATGTGTCTGCAAGCAGACAGAAAATGAAATAGATATGTCTAGGCAAAATAAATCTCAGTAACTTATTGGGAGTGTATGAAACTACTAGAGGAGATTGGATAACAACATTCCTCACTGGCCAAAATGGGACACAGGCTGAAGGGAGCACAAAAAGCAGAAGATTTAGGTTTTAACAACCAGTAAAGCCACGGATGACAATTACTAAATCAAAGGAAACTTGAAGTGTGGTCACTGTGCTAAAATGGCTGTGGCATACGGTATTTTCCCAAGTTCCCAGGGTTGAGAGGAAGCCCTGCATCAAACATGACTCCAGGCCGTGCGTGTAGTTGATGCACGTGAAGTCCCAGCAGCGGTGGCTGCCCCGATAACAACCCATTGCATACAAGAAAGTATGTAAAAAATTTATATTAGACAGGGAGTTCAGCATGTCGCTCATGATTCAGTCTGCTGTATTCCCCAGCCAAGGGCATGGCGGAAAGGGGATGTAGGTTGTTAAACAGTTGCTGGGGGGTTTGGCAGGGAAAGAAGGGGGGGAACTGGCAGATTGTAATTCTTAACTCCTGTCTGGCTTTCTCCATTTATTGTCCAGCCCTGTCATAATTAAGCCCCCCCTCTTGGCTGCATCAACAGAGAGCAAGTCAGCAATGAAGCCTTGCATAAATCATAGCCCATTTGAGAGACAAACCGAAAGGCGAGCCCAGCGTGAGCGGGGTCTCCCAGGGATGGGACGGCCAGTCGCTCCCAGCAGGAACCGATCGGGGCCCTTTCTGTTTTACTGGTTCGCTAGAACTCAAAACAAAACAAACCGGGGACAAAGGACAGAGGGAGTAAATGTACAATCCTCCCATTCAGATGAAAGAAAGGGAAAGTAAAACAGTAAATATCACAGTTTCAGGGAGGACGCTCTGACCCGCATAGAAAATCCATGCGGCTTAACCCTCTGTGCACCAAAGCTCAGCTCTACTCTGAGGCCACACCAGGCTCCATCTCCCTTATGAGAAACGAATGAAGGAAATATCGTGACCTCAACAAAATGGCTTGGCAGATCAAAGCAGCTCCATGTGCTCAAGCGCCTGTAAAGCCACGAACGAGAAGATCAGAAAGAGGCACTTTGGAAGGAAAGGCGCTACCCTGACGTGGGAAACGATCGCGCAGTGCTCTGCTCTGACACCAGCTACCCGCCCAACATTGGCCAAGTCTACCTGCGGAGTGATACGGAAGAGGAGAGGGGACAGCTAAGATTAGGGTGCTCAGAAATACACCAGTACCACCAGCAATGGTCAACCCAGCCTATTCCAGGGATGCAGTTCCCATCACAAAGTGACTCCAGATGGACAGCCCTTCCCAGTAGGCTGTGACAGGCGTTCTGGCCAAACCTAACACCACCACATGCATAAAGAGGGAGGTCGCAGGCCTTGTGCAGGAGGAGGGATTCAACAAGAGGTTCCTGCTGTGACGGGACCTCCTTCTTCCTGCTAAGGAAGAGGTCAACTCAACCTCTTCCAGCTGGCACAGTCCGTCACTGAGCTTTTCAGCCTCTACTTTCCAGCAGGCAGGGGCTGGAGGTCCCCAGTAAGCTATTCTGTCTCCAGGGGTTGCCTCCTCTCCCACAGTGCTGTCTGAGCCTCAGGGACAGACACAGAGGCAACATCCTCCTGCTCCGTGCTCCCAGCTCTGCACCGGGAAGGCTGGTGGCCTGGGCTAGCGGCCTTGTCTTCTTCGTTATATTTTTCTGCCTCCATCTGCTGGCAAGGAAGAGTTAAATCACACATTTCCAGGGTACAGGGGAGCCCAGCAGCTGGAGTTCTTCCAGCATTTGAAAACAACAAGCATCTTATGAATGAATTTCCTGAATCAGTGTCTTTGCAATGGAAAAAACAACGCAACAGGGGCTGCCCTGTGGCTTAAAAACGGTCTTCCCAGCGACAGCTCGAGTATCAGTGGAAACCTTTCAAAAACTCCCATGTTTGCCTAAACAAATGTCCATAAGAAAGGGAAGAGAGTGCTCTGATGAGATGGATGGGTGATTACTTTTCAGTTGTTTATGCTGAAGGTTTCCAGTCAAAGGAAACTCATATGAAGGTCAGAAGAGAGAGTTGGAAAAGCCTCATCGTTCGTTTTGTGCTTATGGAATAGAAAGTTTCTAGGTGTCCAAAGGGGAAAAAAAGAGCCCAGGTGAAGGTCAGACTTTGAGCACTGAGTGAGCTTGTCAGCCTGACCTCCCAGAGCTCTGCAAAAAGCAACCCAGCCCCAACACCACATGCTTAGGTAGAAGGAGGAATGAAAGCCCAACACTCCAGCGTTGTTCTGCAAAGGTGCGATGGGAAAGCACGTTATTTCCCACTAACCTGGGGCTACATTTTTGTTCTAATGACTTTACTAGCACGGAAATGGAAATTCTTTCTAGGTGATATTTCTAGACAGAGACTAATTGACTAAAAATAATAGAGGCAGCTTTCATACCACTGTGCTGGTTTCAGTGTCAGCGGAGGCCAGCTGTGTTTTCTTTTTGGTGAACAGTGCCTACAGTTTTCATCCAAGGTCAGTCCCGAGGGACATTAAAGAATAATAATCGTACTGGTGCTTTGTCCTTCAATGGCAACTTCTTATTAAGCATCTCCAGGACTTTCTACACAATCCTGAACAGTAACACAACGGTGTCCATAGGCACTGTCTGAGATCCGGATGTGTCCTCCTGAGAGCTCTTCAGAGTGAGGTGTTCCTGGCCAGCAGGATTTCTCAGCTCGTTGGCCCTGCATGGGACAGCAGCTCCATCATGGTGCTCTGCAGAAAGGGACCTGGGACACGGAGCCCTGAAAGGTGCTGCTGCACGTTGTGCAGAAGCAGACAGAGCTGCAAAGAGAGGCTGGGCCCTGACCTTGCATGTGTGCAGCAGCTTTGCTTCTTCAGTAATTGCTCTTTGTAAACTATTAGCTGTAATTCAGAAATGGCTCTAATACTGCAATAGAAACGATCACCTTCAATTCACATTAAGGCCCATCAGCTTGCTGGTACAGTCCTTTTTTGACATGTTTGATGTCAAAAGAGGTTCATGTCACCTGTGAGACAAAAGACCCCCAGGTGTTGGACACAAGGGACTCAAGAGCCAGAGATGCTGGCAAGCTAACCAAGCCTGACCCAGCTCGCTGGCCGTCGGGGCAGGGACGACGCCAGGAAGGATAGCTGTGCCGAGGAGCAGCGCTCCCTTGCCAGGACCAGCTGCTGCATCCAGCTTGGTGTGGTCACACAGGAACGCAGAGAACGTGTCAGAGGCTCTGGGGCTGCAATTTCAGGGTTGCTGGTGGATGAAGTGGTTGGTTTCAATGATAGAGACATGAAGCGATTGTTTCTTTTTCCTCGCCTCTGCGGTTCCCCTGAAGCCAACAGGGACAAGATGTGTCCCCTGCTTCCCAAGCAGAAAGTTCTCTCTTGCAGTACAACAAAACGTGGCTCAGTGTCTCTCTCTCTCCCAGGTCCAGTTCTTTTGGCTGCGGTCTCCTCTGCTCCCAGAAAATCTAGTAGGAGCCAAAGGAGTTCAGCATCTCAAAGCTGAGCTCTGCCCTCAAAAGCTAGCAGGGCAAAGCCTGGAAAATGCCCTTGAAGAATAAAAGGAAAACACCAAAATCCATAATCTTTCCTTACAATGACTTTGCCTCCTTGATAACCACTGGATAAGCACGCCAGGTCACGTGCGTTACAACACTGCCGATGCTGACAGTATGCCAGCCAACTGTGACTTTATCCAAGCACTCTGTCCGTGGGAAAACCTCCAGTTTTCAAGACATCAGAGCCAGTACTGGTACTACTCATTGAGAGCTCTAGTGGAAATACAGGAAGTTTCCCACTTCAGAACTGGAGCTCTGGGGCTCTTACAGATCTCAACTGGCCAGAAACACTGGCTTGCTGTCCTCTGCCCGAACCTGGAGCTCTCAGGGGATGGCATACACACAAAATCATCAAACAGACAAGGAAAACGAGGACTTTACCTGTTCACCAACTTTCCCTGGTCGGCCACGGTTTCCTGGCTCACCCTGTATGACAAACAGAGAGATGGCATGATGGTTACTCACCTCTCCCAGTGACAGCCCAAGGACAGCATGATGGTTCATGAGATGAACAGTTATGCGCTTCATCCAGGGGCAGCTCAGCTGCATTTGGGAGGTGCATCAGCAAGACTTTTTGAGTTAAACTTCCCCAGTTCTTTGCAGACCCATTACTTGGGCTGCTTCATGTGAATTGCAGAATAGCAAGAAACAACTTCTTAGAAAATGCAGTGTAACTAGAAAGATAACTCAAAGCAAGAATTGTCGCTGACACAGACACGGAACAAACACTCACTGTTTTGGAGTGAAATGCCCCCTAAAACAACAGATCCTGCTGTGGTGAAATAACCTACACAAAACCAAGCTCAGATATTGAGAAATAAGCTGTCTGTTTTTCTGTAGCACAGCCTAGTCCTGGTTGGTTTATTCTCACATCTAGTAAGGCATGAGTTCTCCTCAAGGATGTTCCTGGAGCTGGCATGTTTCTGCCTTGTAATATTTCTGTCTGAAAGAATGAGTAAAACAGACAAAAAAGATGACAGAATCATCAGGAGAAACAGAACAGGATTATGATTAATCAAAAGATTTGAGGAGCACCTAGAAGAAACAAGAGTGTGGACCCCACGGTGTGGTGCAATTAATGAATGACAATGCTGAAGGGGTCCAGAGGATCCACCTGCCAGTCGCCGGATCACAAGCATAAAGGACAAGCCAAACATTTCTGGGCAGTGCTGCACCCTGATTCTACTCTTACGGAATCTCAAGTGTCTGCACATTACTGCTCACGCGGAGCGCCTGCATGAAAATCAGAGGAGCAACCCAGGCAAGCCAAGTCACAGGGCAGTACCAGAGAAATTCAGAGATGAGGAAAATGAGGGGTCAAGAGAAAAGCAGGAGGAGGAGAATTTCAAAGCTGCCAGGGATAAGGGCAGGCTGAGGCACTCAAGGGCCGGCTGAGCACCCCCGGGCAGGCTATCCGGAGGCCAGCGGCACCGCTAACCAGCATTGTCCTTGGGTGACAGCAGCTGTATTTTCTCAGTAGGCAGATATTCCAGATGTGCTGCCAGACCACATTTTTGTTATTTACTGTTTGAAGAGGTTGTTTTTGTTGGGTTTTCTCTTTCCTTTTGAGCGTGGGTTTATGGAGCGGGCTGCTCTGGGATGGCTCCTGCTGCTAATTAAGCAGCAAAGATAGGAATGATGTGCATTGTTTTAGAACAAAAACGTGGAAAAGTAATGGAGAAAAAAAAAAGAAAAAAGAAGAGATGATGGAGGTGGTTAATATTAAAGGAGGAACACACTAGTTTGTAATACAGTGCATGATTTTTTTTTTTTTTTTTTTAAAAAAAAACCCCCTTTTTTTTTTTTTTTTTTTTTTGCTGAAGAAACCAGGGGTCAAGACCCCAGGATTCAGAGAAATCCTCCATCCTCCATCCCTGTTTTGAGTATGTTCCCTGTTTTGAGCTCAGAGTATGTCAAAGGTGGCAAAGGAGGCTTTCCATTCCCTCTCTGCCTTCTGCTTCGCTCATCATGAACAAACCCTTTCCTCACCTTTGGACCGTCAGGACCAGGTCTTCCTGGAAAACCTTTCCGGCCAGATCGACCCTGAAATGTACAGAAGAGCAATAAATATAAAAAATAAGGAATAACTGCCCTTGTTCACAGCAGTGGGTCTGTAAACCTATATAGTAAGGCACAATTTTCAAGCAATGTTCCCAGTGAATCAAAGGCACTAAAGATGGAGAGGTCCTCACTGATGCTGAAGAAACACAACAGGAAAGCACTGTGCCTCGAGTGCACTCACTTTTATTCATGGGGAACATGTTTAAAGAGCTACAGCAAAGGTAAGTCCATTTCTACTCCTCCAAGTTCCATTACTTCAGTTTTACATCAGAAACACTATGCATGGGCTACCATCAACCAAGCCAAGGGCTTTGTTACTGCCCAGTAGATAGTTACATACTGCATTCAGCCCCATTCCTTCTGCTTACAGCAGGTTTTTTGTTTGTTTGTTTTGCAGGACACCCATTAACCGGAGTATCTGAAGATCATATTTTGCTAGTGAGGGTTGGGACTGAGCCACGCAAGCTCCTTATGGGGCTCCATTCCTACCATCCCAGACAGGACTCAGGAACAGGAGTGTCCCTGCAGCGAGGGGAAACCAGGCTAACATTCACACCTACTGCTTAGCAAACCAGGATGAAGCCTGCACACCAAAAGGTCCATGTTCCCTCTGGTTAGAAGAATAATTTTGGTGTTGGTCCAGGCACTGAAGTAACTGGATCTGCCATGTTTCTCCAGAAAACAATAAAAGCACCCACTGGAACACAGGGAGGCAATGCAAGATAAAATATTTCTTTCCTGATCTGTATAGAAGTTCTTAGAACAGTTACCAAAATTGCAAGATGTTTTACTCTTTTACAATGATAATTATGTATGTAGCCATAACCATTATAAAACCTTGAGCTGGCCAAGTTCACAGATGCAGTAACATTTTTACTCTTACTTCTCCTCACTGGGTTTCTGCAACACATCACTATGTTCTCTGATGTAGAGACAGAGAAGGCCCTGCTTTAGGTCCCTGTGTTTTTTTTCTTGTTTTTCTTCCCCTCAAACTAGTATTTCCTCATTCTCATTGAAAAGGAAAGGAACCAAGCTGATGCTGAGGCAACACAAGAGGATCAAGCATTTGGACCAAACCCTGGACAAAACAAACATCTTAGCAGGGAAGATCTCTTTCCAAACCAGAATGTTTGAGGCTTTACATTATTTTAATTCTTTTGCAAGGTCAATGGAGTTGCTAGTAATAGATCAACCCATTTAAAACCAGTGAAACTTACCTCTGGACCAGGAACTCCTGGTGGTCCTAAAGGTCCTTCGTCTCCCTGAGGTGAAAAGAAATTAAAATAAAGGACAAAATAGCGACAAAGTTCAGACTCACCACACAGCAAAAATGGAAGGTCTGCAGTCTGGCCAGCAGTTAAGCACGTGCTATGTGCTCAGCCATCACACTGTAACAACGGAGTCTTTCCAAACTGTAGGGCACACAGCTCAGCTAAATGCTTCTTTGGGCATTTTCTAAGGCTTCTCAGCTCCTTCCTTATCTCAGGAATAAACCCCAAAGCTGAGCCCTGCCAATAAAGGCCACATTAAAATCCACTGAAGTCAACACCAGTTGGGTGGGCTTATCCAGGGCTGGGTTTTGTCCAGGGATACACTTGTCAAGCTCACTGGATTCTGCTTCGTTTGATTTGACAGGGGATACAAACGCAGCAGAGCTCTGGGTGCCTCCCCTCCCTCCCCAGAAAGGGTTTGCAAAATTCCCACGGAACATTTGGCAACTGCAGTAAGGTTTTTCTTTTGCTTTCAAATGGAACTAGTCACACTGCAGGGTGGAGATATCCCAAAATCTCACACAGCAGTTGGACTGGGTCCTCTCCCTTGGCTCTAAACCAACCTCTAATGTGATAGGATCAGACCTAGAGTTTCCACAAGATCTTCAGTTAAACCTCCCCTAGATAATCTCAAATGTCTCTAAAATCAACTGCCAAGAGAGAAATTATGTACCCTTGGCAGCCACAGTGGTGGTAATGAAATGGCATGAGCTGAAGACAGGACTGGACATCAGGGTGTTCAAAACACCCCAAACTTCCCCATGCTTCTGAAAAAGGTCAAGTTCCCAGCATGAATCTCGCCACCTTGGGTAACAGCAGCAGTGAAGGTATGGGCAGTATAGCCCATTCCAAGTGCACATCCATGACTTACTTTTTAACTAGCCAACTAGAGTAAGGTGAAGGCTGCTTGGACATGCTGGCTTCCAAGTGGAATGCAAGACTTGAATTCTCCTGTTTGTAAAATCCTTAGAATATTTTTTTCCTATTTCAGTGCAAATAAGTAAACTAACTTAGATTAATCCCATTTAGAGAACAAACAAAAGAAGTCACAGAAAACATTAAGAATTATTATTGCTATTAGACAGTGATTTTGTCCAGCTATGCACTGAGTACTGCTTGCATAGTACAGCTATGCACTGAGTACTGCTCACAGCGCCTGACAAACGACTTCCACTGGCCTAAATGAGAAGAAACTCCACCAAAGTCACTAGAATTGCAACAGGATAAAGACAATGGCACTCAGGTCTGCTCTACTGCTGCGGTAAAGTATTTACAGCTCCAGGAATATTAATTCAGTGGTTACTGTTGTTTTGTAGAGACCATGAGTGGGATGAAACTTCAAGTTTTCACATGAATCAAAAAGTGAAAACTGAGATGCTGGGCAAAGGAATTTTTGCAAAACAGCAATTTCCATTTATGCCTTCTTTTTACAAAAGGATATTGCTCTGTGTGACAGACCAGCGTATGAAGTCCCAAAGTTGAGGAAAGAAGCTGAGGAAACCACCTCCCCCAAAAAACAAACAAACAAAAAAACCAAAAAACTCCCAACTTTTTAAAGAAGCAGAGACCAAAAGCCAGGTCAGGGCATATCTGTGCAAAGGGATATGCAGGGAAAGGGGAATTATCAGGCATTCGGGGGCAGGAAGGTCCAGGGGAACAGGCTTTAGAAGCAAACTCAATGCAGGATTTTGGGTTAATGGATTCCAGCAGTAACCGGAAGCAAAGATCACAAGGCTGCAACATAGTGGAAGCTCCTTTTCTGCAGGTCTCTTATCAATGAATATAAACATTTTCTTGTAGATTCAGCGGAACGGGAAAATTTTAAATCACAAGAACCATTTCAGCGTGCATTCACCTTGAAAATTCAACATGATTCTGCTAATTAGATCTCCCTTTAGTCCGAGAAGCCCTGAGGACACTCACTCACCTCTTGTCCAGGCAGTCCTCTCGGCCCAGGTAAACCTCGGGCTCCTGGCTTCCCCTGAGCAAGAGCCAAAGGAAAAGACACTCAGAAAACAGAAACATAAGCTCTAAAGCGCCATTAAAATGAGAAAGTCTCTTTCACAGCCATGGGACACCATCCAATGTCAATTTTGTTAGAGAAAAAAATTGAAAAAAAAAAGACACCCCCCCCCCCCTTGGAGGGGCTTCAAGTCAAACAGACCAAGCTGAAATGCTGGCCAGGACAATCCTCAGGAATCTCCAAGGGCTTTTTCTCTCTCCCCTTCCCACAGTTTTGTTTTCCCTGGCCGGCTCCCACCCAACACAGATTTCAATTTCTGCTCCACTCACCTTTAGGCCTTCGGGACCGTTTTCTCCTGGAGGACCAATGTCTCCTGGAAAGCCCTAATAAAAAGAAATAAAAATAAAATAGAGAGAGAAATGGCTGGGGCACACAGGACTTTTTCAGACAGCTACTGAGGACATGTGAGGGTTTTAAATAGAGGCCGAGTGCCCAGACATTTGTTCTTTGCAGGCGGTGCCCGCGTGCCGGCCACTGCGACGCATCTCCAGGGAATGGAGCAGCACAATGGGCACGGAGCGCGGTTTGATTTGCGAGCAGCCTTTCCCAGGCGCTCCCTTTAGGTCCATCTTCTGAGCAGATTTATTGTTCTGAGGGCCTTCCTGTCATCACACAGCTAAAAACGGCAATTTGGGTTTTAATTAATCCTGGTGAGTCAGCGTGTAATCTCACTGCGGCAAGCGACGGCGCGCGCACCCCAGCGCCGAGGGGAGGCCGGCAAGGAGCCGGGCAAGGTGCTGACACGCTCGTTAGCTGCTGGCGTCAACGAGGCAGCGACTCCCTTCCACCCACCACCCGCTCATGGAGGAAACAAAGGAATCTGCAGTTATTTCCAATAGCAACAAGGAGCAAAGATTGCTAAGTGACAGCGCTCGATACAGAGCTCTTCCAGACTAGCAGAATCCCAGACCACTGATGAAGGAAAAACACACCATCGAGTCGGCATTCAAAGCAGCTCCCCAACAGCTTATGTACATTGTCTGGTTGCATATAAGGAAGAGAAAGTGCGATATCCTGGGGGGGAAGATGGCCCTGGGCTGAAGGTATCACTGCAACAGATTTTTTGGTAAGGGTAGTAAGAGCCATTTTCTACTTGGAATGATATTTTGGGGGCTAGGGAATGCTCCAGGATACCTATGACAGGTAGTGGAAAGAGAAACCAGGAATACATCAGAGCCAGACTGGGTTAGGAACCAATCTTGGTGCTCCCCACCTCACTGCCACTCATATACTGCTGTACCCTAGGAGAGGAGCAAAGTTCTGGGCCAAAGAGCGGAGGGTAGGTGGGAAGCAAAGTCATTCAATGCTCAGCCCTGGGAACACAGCTGAAAACTCCCCAAGAGCCAGAGAACAACACGCCAAGTAGCAAGACCTGAATCCGCAGTCCCCTGCCTCCCCCTGGCTGGGTGCCCATGCAGGAGGCAGCCGCTGGCTCCTGCTGTTCTCTGTGAATCAGTGCTAGCTGTATGCACACATCTTCTCATCAAAACCCTACGTGGGTCCGTTTGCACACACTCTGAGCACTTAAATCCTCCAACAAGGAAAGGAGATCAGCACGTCTAACAGCTTGTAACACACCACGTGGGTATTTGACAGAAAGCTGACTCTCAGTTGGGCAGCAAACTACAGACATCTAATAACTGCTGCAGAGATTAAGTAGGAGGGGACAGAGATACACTATGTGGGCTTGCTAAAGGAAGGATGCTGCAGAAGGTACCAAAGTAGGACATACCTCAGGGCCCGGCGGTCCTGGAAAACCGACTGGACCTTTGTCACCAACTTTTCCCTGCAGAAATCAGAAAACATGGAGAAAAGTGAGCTAGCTACTGGCTGCTGACTTCTGTTCAGAATAGCACAGTCCTCGCGAGGTGTCCTTCCAGCTGGGCCCTCAGTCTTTAGGGAGATGAAGCAGCAAAGGACATTTGGTTACTTACCAGGGGTCCTGGCTTTCCTCGTGCCCCAGGGACTCCAGGTAAACCATAGCTACCCTGAGAGAGAGAAAAAAAAAATTCAGAAAACACAATGAAGCATTGAAAAATACCAATTCCCCAGTCTCCAGCCCAATTTCTGCAGGAAAGAGGAGCCGTTTCTAAGGACTAAGCTCAGCCTCTGTGAGAAGCCAAGACGATTGCACTAGTACCAGCAGGCTGTTTCTGCTAAAGCTGGGGCTGGATTTAGCCCCAAGAAACACAGAACTGTCACAGTTTGCTGTGGCTCAGGGCCCCAGCATAGTGCTAAGTGCAGCATTAGTCACCTGAAGTCGGTATCCTGCTGTAATCACAGGGGAGCAGTCGCTTGCTTAAGTTATGCCCCGCGTTAAGTGCCTCACTGGGTCAGGGTCAAAGTTGCTGCACTGAGCTGACAAATTCACCAAGTCTGCAGCCGCTGGATCACAGCCGTTCCTACCGACCCCAACCCATTCCAACGCTTTACATTCTGCAGGCTCTTCTTAAAGAAAGCCCCAGATTTCCCCTGACTGAAGTGTGCTTAAGAACAACAAAATCAACGTATCGACTTGAATTTTAAGAAGACCCTGAGTACCCCAAATGAGAATTATATGAATGGGGGAGCCTGGCAGCAAAGTGCAGCTAGTTCCAGCTCTTTATGGGCAGCAAGAAAGCAGCTCATGGTGGTTCTTGGCTCTAAGATGAGCTGAGAAAGCTGGTGACAACCTATACTACCTATGCAGGAGGAAAAAAAAACAAAGGTGAAGAAAAGGAAAAGAATTACCTTGTCTCCTTGGAAGCCGATATCTCCCGGAACACCTGCTCCTCCCTGATCACCCTGGATACACATCACCAAACAGAGTTAAAATAGGTACCAAGAACGGCCAAAGTGCCCAGGCACACACTAGAGGGTGCATTGCACAGCAAGTCTCATCACTAGTTCCTTTCAAGCCAGAACTGGTGGCAAACTGAAGGTCATATTTGCTACAACAGCAATCCTAAGCAAACCGTGTATTCCCCATCAGTGATTCTAAAATGGGAAATGAAACTACAGGGAAGAGCAATAATACGAATTCCCAAACTCTGTGCTTGTTCGGAAGCCACCTTTGGGCAGCTAACTGCAGCCGTAAAGGCGGGGGCGTATTAAAACAGAACTGAACAAGAGAGCTAGTTTTGACTTCGATGAAGAGATCTTCTCTCTTCTGAAGCTCCATAGAAGAGAAAACGATACTCAGGGCTCCCACGAGCATATCCTCGTTGTCAAATGAGGGATCAAAGACCAAGCCCCTTTCATGAGCAAACAGGAGCAGCTTTTAGCAGTGCTTCAGCCCAGCCCACCGCCAGCATCTCCGCCGTGATTCCCCGAGCAGGGTAGGCTGGTGTTCACTGGGACAGGGCTACCATCTGTGACCCCGTCACGACTGACACCCTTTCCTAACTGTGCTATCATTCCCCCTTTTGGACCACCCTAACAGATTCTGACTACCTGAGTGGAAATAAGTATCCCCAAAAGGACTTTTAGAAAATGTAGGTTATCTGGCAAATCCTGAGAGCCCTGTTTGAAGCAGGATGTTGGACCACATGACCTCCTGAGATCCCTTACAACCTCAGTTATTCAGTGATTTACTTTAATGAAGGGCAAGTTCAAGGATGGGGACAGAGAAAGGAAAAATCTCTCTGCTTGAAAGTCAGAGGAGGAATGGCTATAAAAACTTAGTACAATGACAAGACCCAGCAGAAATAACTTGTAGAGGAACTCTGCCCCTTGCATCTAGACTGTAAGGGAACAAGATATACAAATGTAAGGAACTGTATGTCTAAACACACTCCACATGGAAGACATATGGACTCCTGCTGCAGAGCCAAGGTCTACAAAGACATGAGAGAGGAAGTCTATTTCTACTCATGCAAAAACCACCAACTTGCTATCAGAGAGTTTAAATTATTACAACTACTGCAGTAATATGTAGAGGATAATCAAATTATGAATGGCTTAGTCCTGAGTTGGGAAAGAGTTTTTGGATACAACTTTTAGTGAAGAAAAATAACTAAGAGCTAGGCAGAGTCACTGATGGAAACATTTCATGGGTTTATGCTGAATTTGCTTGAATGTTTTGGTAAATGTTCCCAGAACATTTCACTGAAACATCTTCAAAACAGGCCTTTATTTAATAGCAAAATTGAAATGTTGTTCTCAGAAAAAAAAGTTAAATGAATTTTATTCATTTCTTTTAACCTAAAGTATTTTAATTTGAGTGAAACAGCCAGTGCTTTGCTTCCTCTAAACATCTCCCCCCCCACACACATTTTTTTTTTTCTTTTTTGCAAAGCAAATGGAAAAAAAGGCTATTTGTACAGATTCAGTCCATTGAACCCCAAGTATTAGACACAAAAGAGATGGCAAAAACAACTGTATGACCCAGCACATTATCCAGATATTGCAGTATTGTTCTCATCTTCTCTGATTTTTTTTTTTCTTCTTTTATCTAGTTCAGGCTTAACACTTTAATTGGTAAGTGGCTTGTCTATGATTCTGTCTCCTGCCAGAAAAGGGCAGCAACATATCTTTGCTCAAAAGCAAAAAAAGATTTTCTTTTTTTTTTTTTTTTTTTAAGCAGTCTTCTACCTGGATAACATAAGTGGCTGCCCAAATATTGCTAGAAGAAATACTTGCATGTTAAGAAATGTCGACTATAAAAAGGACTTTCCTGAATATAGCAAAAGGCGGTGTAAAACTTCACTGTTGGCCCTTAAATGAAGTGGGATGAAGAATGTGAGGTATGGAAACCAGTCTTCAAACAACCGTGAGAAATGGGCATTGGAGAGGGTAAGGAGGAAGCAGAAATGACAAAACACAGCTCTTATCTGTAGCTGTGCTCCACGCAGGATGTTCACGTGCAGTTACAGTAACAGAAAAATATCAGTGCATGAATGATCCACCTGCAATGGCCAACTCTAACTATGAGTTTCTGGAAGCAAATCTGAAGACAAGGCTATCCACGTTTAACTACCCAGAGTTCTCTGTATCTGACACCACGGACAAATCCCTTGTGTGAGGAACACAGTAATGAAAAAAGAGGTAAGGAGAGTTTATTATTAAAAGAGAAGTGATGCTAGTATGAGAAAAAAGGACTGCAAGGACCCTGCTCATGGAGAGGCAAGGAACATGCAATTCATAACTACAAATCTCAGGCAAAGTCTCCATGCGGAAGCTGCATTTTGCTCCCAGTTGGACCGTTCTTCCCAAGACTTTCTGCTAGACACTGTAAGGGGAGCTAATGCTGCCAATGTGCTCAAGGTGTTTTAATGGGTTGGACCTTCATAAGTTACAGATGTCCTGATTCACAAAACTCTTTTCTTTGAATGAGTAGGTAGGATTTCTATTTTCTTCACCTTTCCTCTGTACTTCTCACATCATGTGGTTTCATGATCACTGTTTATTTCAGCCAGGCTTACATAATGATTCAACATCTCCTTGTAAAAGCAGAAAACCCATTTTCCAGAGAACTCTCTTCCAGATGGATCTAGGCAGCAAGCCTCAGTTCCATGCCTGTGAACCACATGCATCATCTACCCCTTCATTGTGCTTATATTTTAGCTGCAGCTGACCCAACAGCTTTTGGACAAAGGAAGTTTCCCTCAGTTGCAAGGAGACAAAGATGCACAAGGCCACGCACTTGGACTGCAGCCCAAAGAGATGCGTTTAGCATGACATTGCACGCTTGCAGTTAAAGCTGCATCAAAACCATCCTCAGAAGGCCACTGTGAACAGGACCCCAAGCACAGAGGTCAAACCAGATGCAAGCTGCGCAGCTCATGCTCCAAGTAACCAGTCTGCTCAGTTCTGCCAGGTAACTGCATCCTCACCTCGAGCTGAGAGGAGCACTGCAACGCTAGGGAGGTGACCGAGGTACGAACGTGGATCTCTGCAGAGGCAGACCGCACACAATTGCGGTCTGGCCATGTTTCAAGAACGACAGAAGGCAAACTTTCACACTAACAGACAGAGAGAATAAATACAAGGTTTGGCTTATGTTTCTGGTCGTAGCAGTAAGATAGATTTGACTGAAGATGATGATAGAAGGCTATAGTGAAGTCAAAATCTAATGGACAGGAGAAGAATACTAAGCAATTAGGAAAAAAAGCCTTTATATCAAGTATTATTGCCTAAAAACAGCAATAGCAGCAGCAATGAAAAGTAACTGGCGAGAGATCATAGGATGGCACCTCCCACCCAAGTCAGTCCCCCTGCTCTACGCAAGGTCCTTCCTGTGACCCAGGAGGGCCCCGCAGGGCACTCAGTGGACACAGCGATCCTGCTGCCTTTTCCTGCATCAGGCACTTCCTTAGGTCAGGTATTTCTAAGACTAAAAAGAGCATGTGGCAAAAACAAGGGGGGCAAAGAGATTTACGATGCAACTTGTTAATGAAGGCTGAGATGAAAATGTTTTCATTGAAATAAGGCAGAAGGCGAGAGGAAAGCTGATTCAAAGGTCAGAGAGGGCAGAGTGCACTTCCCAAATCCAGCAGCATTCTCCAAGGTCACATCTGTGACTCAGTAGCCCTCATATAACCTTAAGGGGCTTAGAAATCCTCCCTTCCTCCTACACCATGTGCATTTAGATCACACGCTCTTGGAAAGCAAAGTTGTTCAATGCTACAAACTAAGCAAATCCAGCAAGACCAGGTATCATTTAAATTTCTCTGTGATACCACAGCATAAAAAGTAAAACAAACGTAAACAAGCCATAAGAGGGGATGAGCAGTTTTGCTAATGATGCCCGAATAGAGTAAGAAAAGCTAAAGATGATGAAAGCTGCAATTCACTAAAGAAACATGACAGTAAATAAATTCAGTAGCCTTTTGTTAATCGGTAGGAAAAGGGACATATTATAAACCGGGCCAATTAGCACTACTGAAAGACCAAAAATCAGAAAACAAAGTAACTAAAAAAAAAAATCCACACTTATCCTGGGCCAAATCCTCTGCCTAATGCAGAGAGCGCCGATAAACCTTAGCTATACTCATGCAAACAAGTGCAGCACACTCAGATACTAAAAGCCATCCTCACTGCAGTGTCAGCTGCATGCGCTCACCTAAGCAATGACAGCTGTGATGGTCCGTGTCTAAGTCTGATTTACCTCCTTCCTCTATTTCCCAGCCCTTTGGCTGTTGGATTGCTCAGAAGGATATGCACAAGCTGTTTGGAAGCTCTCTCTGGCTGTGATAAGATCACTGGTTTCATCTAGGTGTTTGATAGCACCCCAGGATATACAAATGGAAAGGTGATGGACTAGGGACAGAGGAGGCTTGAGCAAGAGGAATGGCTTGTCAGTCTTGGATTAGGAAAGAGCTGTAAAGAAAGCCAGTGAGGGAGTCTGTCCTGTCCAAGGAGAATGCAGTGGGAGAAGTAGCCAAGGAGGGAAAGAAAGCATTCCTGCCCCCCCAGAGAGGAGCTGCAAGAGTGAGCATGGGATTTTTATAGGGGATGGATAAGTCATCAGTTAAGTCACTGTTCTCTTACCTAAACATACTCTGTCCTTCCTCTCAGCAAAAGTGAAAATATAGTAGAGGGGAGAAATGGAAACTGCAGACCCAAGCACTGGCAAAGAGCTGCTAATAGCATATGGAGACCGAAAATAACTGGCTGGACACTACTTTCTCCATGTGCAACTAAATCATGCCTTAAAAGCAAACACCTAATGAGAAAATGCAACAACACATGGAGAAGAATACAATTAATGATCACTTTGTGTTGCCCTCCTAAGCAATCAGAACCAACAATAAATTACTGTACCCCCTGCTCTTCCAGGCTAAATAAATCCTACTACCTACTATCTGTAGGAAGATGTTTATGACAGAGACATTTATATGTGCAGATTCATGCTGATTTAGCTCAAGCTGGGTGGTTTTGTGCCAGTAGCACTAAATCACTGCAATCAATTCCCCTCTATTCTTTTAAAGTGATTTATATCAATTCAGCAAAAGGCAATTTCCTCTTGGCAGGAAGATGAACTTAGGTGAGCCTTTCAATCAGCAGCAAAGGCACCTAACACAGAACAGCTTTCCCACGGATGCATCCAGTGGGCTGTGCTTCTTTGTCATATCACATATTTCCCTCAAAAGCATGGAAGCAAACTGTTGGCATTCTTAAATCTTCATCCTCCTCCCCATCCCACCATGT
The DNA here is from genome assembly GCA_013398735.1 of Nothocercus julius. Classification (NCBI taxonomy): domain Eukaryota; kingdom Metazoa; phylum Chordata; class Aves; order Tinamiformes; family Tinamidae; genus Nothocercus; species Nothocercus julius. The sequence continues at coordinate 191,367 of VZSV01000103.1, forward strand.
AAACCATATGAAAAATTAAAAGCACAGAGAGACGCCAGTTAATCCTCCAGTACACTGTCATCAAGGGTGAGAGAAATTCTGAAGAGGAACCAAGTATAACAGATCTATGCTAGAGCTTTGTGGAAAATGGGGCAAAGGAAGCCACAAAAAAAAAAAGAAAAAGGAGAAGTTTCCATAAAGGAGGGAGGGTGGAAGGTTGGAGCAAAGAAACAGCCGGAGTGGAACAAATAAACATGATGCTCAATAAGAACGAGGAGCTAGAAAGGAGATTTCACATGCAAAATTAAAACACAGTGCAATAAGGGAGTATTCAGATCACCTTATCACCTTTCAGTCCATGTTCTCCAGGGTTTCCCATCAGCCCCTGAAATAGAAGCAAGTCCAGAGTGAGATCTTCGTTACTGTTGTGGACAGCCAGGAACTCACAAGGCTCCGTTATTCTCTCACCTTTAAGCCTTTTGGTCCTGGATAACCTATAGGTCCAACAGAGCCCATGTCACCCTAGTAAAAGAAAGAAAATACTAGTTGTTAGGTGCAAAACTAACTCATACCCTTCTGCGTTATGTCCCTCTTCCAGTATTTGCAAAATAAGACTATTGATCCAGCTTAAGACAATCCTGGAACACATTTATTCAATCTGAAGTCGCTCATCTCTTCAAAGGATTCACCACGGTATGCCCTAGTTCTCAGGAGAGTTTGAGAATGTGTTAAGAAAAACAAAAAAGACAGATCCAAAGAGCAAAGGTGGCAACACTCAAGGTATTTGAGATGTAACCCAGCTCTGACATATAATGCTGATGGGCAGAAAAAGAGAGGGAGGAAAGGACAGAGAGATGACTCTGTAGCTTGGTCATTTGCTGCAGAGAGAAGGCAGAATGGCGTGATGTCTGAAGACGCGGGTGAAAGACTGCACTACAGAAGGACAGAGTTTGTGTTTTCTCTGAGCTTGCATATGCATATATATAGAAGAAAGCCTTCAATGGACTACATTTAAAGAGGCTTTGATTGCTCTCTCCCTATGAAGGGAGTTAGTGATATGGTGCACCAATCTTGCCTGCAGTGTGTAAATAAACAGGGAACTCTTTGCTGGACGAGCGCCTTTCTCGCGGGCAGTCACGTGGCTGCAGCCGCACGGCGAGCGCTGAGCTGTGGCTGCGCTAACAGACGCCCTTTTCATACCTCCCGGCATAAAGGCTTCTTGTAGACACACGTTTACTTAAAGCTTTGCCCGCCCAGTTAATTAGGAGAGTAAGAGGCTTGAATTACATCTAATTCTGCTCTTCGGCCCCTTTTTTGCAGCCAGCGCCAACATCTGCAGGGTGCGTGGAGGCAGCGGGAAGCCAGGCCGGTCCCCGGGGCGGCTGTAGCTGCGAAGGAAGGAAGCGGCTGGACGGAGGCCAGCCTGGTGCAAACCCAGGGGTGCCATCTCTGTGCCCTCCCCCAGTGCTGCCAGTCCCAGGGAAGGCAGCTGGCAGGTCCCCTTGCTGCGGAGGGGGGAGAAGGCAGATGGGTTTGCTCTCTCCTTGTGAGGATGAAGGTCATGGCACTAACTAGTCCAGCTAGAAGACCGGCAGTCTCCAACTCCACCCTTGCTGAAAAGTATCCTAGTAACACTGACAGGCTCTGAACTTTTACCTTCTAGCACATATCACTAAGATAACAGCAACCAGGTTAAGCTAAGTCCCCTTAAGAACCGGGATTAACATGATCTGATACGGACAATAGCTTCAATTGCATTCTTTTGAATGGGACCATAGAGGCCTCGATAAATCAGTTACCATATATGCCTGTTATTTAAATTATGAAAAAGCCAAAGAGGATGGGTTTCAACCATTCACTACAAGTCAAATTTTCTTATGTTATCACTAAGTGAAGAGGAATCATTTTGAAAGAATGCGTTAGCACCATCATAGCCTATCCCTTCTTATTCATGGAAGAAGATAACTTGAAAAAAGTCTCAAGCACTAAAAGAGAACATGTTCACTAACCCACAGCACAGCTGCCTGGGGAGCAGTTGCCACCCACGACCATTTACAATCCTTACAGCCACTTATGTGCTGCTGAGGAAGGACAGAGCAAAGAACAGAACCAAGGGTGGAATTTGGCTGTGTCTGTAATTACCTGGATTAGCGATGGGATGGGGAAAGCACATACAAAATTCCTGCATACCCAGAGGAGAGGCTGCTAATGCCCTCCTGCACATGGTCCTTCCTGTGAGCAAGGGCCCTAAGGTACTGCTTACAAGGAGCTGTTTTTTAGGAGATGATGGGTCCTGGTGTGGAAGAAACACTGCATCCTTGAAAAAATACCCTGGCAAATCTTATCAGAAGAGTATTTATCAAAGAAAATGGGCACTGACATCAAATCCTTAATCTGCTTGCTTTTTCTTCAACAGGGTTTGCCATTCTGCACCTCCCAGGTCCATTGGGCACCCTCCTCTCTCCCCCAGCCATGGCTTTAGCCACCCTCCTCCATGCAGATGGAGTCGTCGTATTCACCACACTCTCCCAGGAAGGAGAAAGTCTGCACATAGTTCTGCGTGCTGAAAGGGTTAATGGCCCGAGAAGCCACATACCCATTTGTTTTTGTACTTACAATGAGTCCAAGGACTCCAGGAGGACCCGGGGCTCCCAATTCTCCCTAAAAGGAAAGGCAGACCAACACAGTTACGGACTCTTTGTAGGCAAACAGAAGCTGAAAGGCAGCTCAGTGTTTCAAGGCTGGA